>JAPMOR010037572.1:383354-480692 GCA_026543865.1 Argiope aurantia | reverse complement strand
TTTTAAAAAAACCAAAATATTTTAATACAACTGCCCATTTTATTTAATGAAACTTTATGATTTAAAGTATATGTTTAAGGACAATATTTAGAAAAATATTTTTGGGGACTTCTTCTATACTCTAAGCTGTATGCTTATTATCTTTTTAAGAATTGCCATTGCTCAGAATATCAAAATTTTCAGAAATTTGGCATTTTCTTTTCTATAAATGCATCAGAGTTGTAATAATTCTAGTGCTGTTTTATGTCTATATTAAAGAGAATCTAATATAGTAAAAATAAAAATTATTATTATTATTAAATCATTATTATTATTATTTGTACAAGGAAGCCAATTTTTGAAGGAGAAAATGTACATCAATAAATGCTTTATATATTTCTTTTATCAGTGGTAGCATAATTTTTATTTTTTAGCCATAATTGCATTATTTTATGCATACATTAAAAGATGAATTATAGATATTTAACTTAGAAATTATCCTCTAAATCCTCTAATCCTGCTTATCCTCTAAAGAAATCATTCTGGAGAAATGATTTCTTTAGTGGATAAGCAGTTTTTGCATTCAGAATTACTTCCTAATATTGTGTTAGACATATTGGTTGTATTTTGATTATATGTGATTCATATTTTCTTTATGTTAAGTAGTTATACTGAAATGCGTTAAGTTCGCATTGAATTCATGATCTTCTATAATTTGAAATCTTATTCTTTGGTACTTTTTTTAAAATTAAATTTTTTGGCATTAATTTTTGTGTGTTAAAGTTGGAATTTTGACTCATTAAATGGAATTTTTAGAATTTTTTGAATGAAATTAAGCCTTATATAAATTAAATTCTTTGACTTTTTCTTTTTATAGTGTTAGACTTTCTATTTTATGGGGCATTGGATGGATTTTGAGATATTGGATCCTCCTTCCCATTAGGTAAATAAATCTGAAAGTTTTTTAGTTATTCTGATAAATGATTGTTCTCAGTTGGCTGCATGTAATGTTAAAGCAAACAAAAATCGTAGTTAAAATCAATTACAAAAATTTAGATGATAAGCGAAAAGTTGTACAAAACATACAATAGCATAGATGAAATTTCAGAATGATATATAAATGTAGGTTTAAGATTTTTTAAAATTCTTTCATTTCTTTTTGTTGCATGCTTTCATTACTGTATACAATTTTGGTTACTACTTTTTGAATGTAGAAGCCATTGCATTTTTAAAAGCTGCAAAAACAGTACAGGCCTACTAGTGGAATAATTTGTTTATTTACTTTTTTCACAATCGTAAGAGATATGACTTGATTTAAAATAATTTAGGCTATACATATACAAAATAGAGTGATGTGATTATCTATAAACGCCTGGACTAATGTGAAAATAAAAGTCGCATACAGTAAGAAAAAAGATAAGCACTGAAGGAAGAGATTTTTTCTGACATTTATTTGTTACTAGTTACTATTATTTTATGACTATTATCATTAGCACTATTCTGAATTTAAAAAAAAAAAAGAAAGTGATTATTTGCAGTTACTGTACCTGGACAAAAAGTTATCTGCAGTCACTGCGCCTATTGAAAAAAATTATTTAAAATTTAATTAAAAAATTAGATTTCTTATTCTGTCCAGCTTCTTTGCTTTAAGGACCTATTTATTCAACTTCAAGGAATTTTAAATAATTTTCTATAGTTATTGGGAATCCAAATTCATTTATTAAATGATTGAAATTTGCTACTAATTCAAGTGACAAATAGTAAATTTTAATTGAAATATGGAATTTACTGCTATTAAAATATTAACCTGCCAAATAGCAAAAAAAAAAAAAAAAAAAAAAAAAAAAATATCTGTACGATCTTAGCACTATACTAAATCTATGTACTAAACTATATTTACAAATAATAACATCTTTGAAAAATATCATTAGCTTTCATCATTTAACAATTTTCTTCTTATCTACTTAAGAACATAAGCATACTTGAGGAAAATAATAGTTTTTATTTTTATTTTAATATATTGGTACACTTTTTATATTTAAATATTGGATGAATTACGAAAAAAAAAAACTGATGTATTTATATAATTAAATTTTTTCTGTTTTTAAAGTTTTATGCTTTTATTAGCTCCCTATGTTTTATAATTCAATAATATAATTAAAAAATATATTTTATATTCTTATTTAAATTTATTCAAATCTATTTTCTGAATAAATTTTTTAATTTCTTTTCATAATTTATTTTAAACTGTTTTTTTCTTCTTCTGTTTCAAGATTATTTATCACTTGTATTGGAGTCAGCTGGCTTATAATATGTACCAGCATCATAGGTTTACTTCCTGAAGGAAGGTGAGTTTTTTTTTTTTTTCGTTTATATTATACTAGCCGACTTTGGCGACCAGCCGGTTCGCCAATCTTAAAACACGTTAAAATTTTAATAATTAAATGTTTTATGGAACTCCCATTTTAATTGCATCTTCATTAAAATATTTTAAAACTTCAAATTTTAATAGCCATATAATTCACTCATAATATTATAAAGGCCTTCAGCCATAACGTAATATGTATCTCTCTAATTTTCTGTTAGCTCTCGTAGAATTTATGCTTTAAATTAAAGTGGAAATGATTAAACTTTAATATATATTACTGAAACGAAGCATTTTTTTTTAATATGAGTACTGAAAACATAGTCGCTGAGTATTTAAACCTTATGGGCACTAAAGAATATTTTTCTTAATTTATATAATATCTCAAGAAGTTTTGAACAAAATTTTCTCAGGTTCATCATGAACAGATCGATTAATTAACAATGTTTAGTTTTAAATGCATCAAACACTAAAAAACTAAACAGAATCGTTTGAAATAATCTGTCGAAAACATATGAAACCTTCAAAACCAAGTCCGTATCCGTTGTCAACAATCAGAACACAATGCGCATGTGTGAATTTTCAACGCCAGTTTTGGTGACGCAAATGCGTGAATTTTCTACTCCAGTTGGGGTAACGCTATGCAGATTAGAATTTTTTTTATTTCCTTTATTCTGTTTTGTTTTAATTCAAAAGTACTTCAGAATGAATCTGAAAGATCGATTAATTAACAATGTTTAATTTTAAATGCATCAAACATTAAGAAAATAAATAGAATCCTTTGAAATAATCTCCCGAAATTTTCTTAAGCCTATCTCTTTAGTGTGGGAAAAAAAAAAAAAAAAAAAACTGAAGCCTTACTCTTTTGGCGGTGGGGAAATGAAAAGATTTTTTGGCGGGAAAGTTAGTTTTTAATTAATAATTAAAATTCTAATTAAAAATTCAAAAGACGGGACCCCAGATGCACATTCCTGACGTCCAAGGTATGCATGTGCCAAATTTGGTAGCTGTAGGTCGAACGGTCTGGCCTGTAGAGCGCCTACACATACACACACACACATTGAGCTTTATATAAGTATAAATTATAATTTTGTTATAATAACGTTCAGAGGCATACTTGCATAAAATAACACCTAGAACAAATACCAAAATAGCATCCGCTCCCTCTTTTTTCTAAACTGCAATCCTCATATTTAATACCCCCTTCCTCCAAAACTTTATGTAGGGGTTAAAAATTAAACCTAAGTAATTACCTATAAGCCATTATATAACTTATAGACCTAGCTGCCAATCAATGAATCTTAATTATTCAACAAAATGAATTAAATTAAGTATAAAAATATAGTAATTATAAAGACAATCGCACTTAATAAAAGTTTATTTAAAATGTGTATATTTGCATTTGAAATTATTCTTTACAACATAATGACTGACAATTCAAATGTACGTTACATGTTATTCATTTAGAAGAGCTCCCAAGGCATCTGCGCCTTGGACCTTTATCAAACTTATTCCATGTTTGACGAGAGCAAGGAAATGTGTATTTGCATATTTTTCTAATGTATCAAAACTTCCAGATAAATAACTGTCCAAATTTTTTATTTAAGCCCATTTTAAATGGTCAAAATATTGACGTAGGAAAGGCTTTCTATGCAAGTTTAGAAAATTTCGTTAAAAGCTTTCGAATTTTGTTCCTTGTAGTGATAATTTAGGAAAATTTAATCTCTGCGATAAAGATTTTTCACCCCTTCTAAAAATTCAATAACTCTTCTTTTCAGTGTTGCATTTTAGAGTAATTCCTCTAATTTTTAAAAATATTTTAATGTGATTTTCAGCAGTAATTTTTATTCCTGAAATTTAAATCAAATCTATTTCATTGTTTCATCATATATTTAAATCGTTTTTCTATTGTTGGAAAAGATAAATATATCTCAAATAAATTTTTAAGCAAAAGTTTTACTTTTGAACAATTAAAAACTATTGCGTGATTTTATATTTTGGGAATATTAGACTTTTTTTTTCTCTTTCTGTGTCATCTGTATATAAGAATTTTTATTTCATGATTATATTTGGCATGTAATAATTATCAAGTGAATATAAATTATTTATGTGATTTTCATGACTTTTAAAGCTATATATATATTTAACTTTACAAGTGAGTGGAAATTCTTCTTTCTATCTGAGTTAGTAAATCCATAGTTATTAATTTATGTTACTTAATGATACATTATTATTAAATATTTAATTTCTAATTATTTAATAAACACAGTTATTGAAATAACCATTAGAATTACGTATGACTGCAACAGCTAAAAGATCATTATATATAGTATTTTTTCCCCACTGAGGAATTGAGATTTTCAAATACCACATAGCTTCCGGTTGCAGCAGTTTTTTTTTTTTTTTTGGTCTTGTTATGAACACATGATAATTTATATTGCTAAATTATATTTAACATTTGTTAGTTTATGCAGATGAAGAGTAATTTTTTTAAAATTTTAAATACATTTAAGTTTGCATTTTATTAGATGGTAATTTTGTTTAGTTTCAGAATAAAAACACCCCAGTTATTAACGTGTTCTTTTATTCTCTGTTATAATTTTCCGAAATATATGCTTATAATTTTTATATTATATTAGTAATTATGTTAGTCTCATATGCAATAACTGTCCCGTTTTAATTATCAGAAAATTTACATCGATTTTGCACATTCTTAAAACCATGCTTTTATTTTGACACAACTTGACTGTTTAGTCTAGCATACTATAGCTAACATAATGATGCTGGCATAAAAAAAAAAAAAAAAACAGCAATAGGAAACAACTATTTTATAATTAGCTCAGTAATGGGCAGCTATTGTAATTTCAATCGTATTCATGCTTGCCCAAAATGATGAATAATTTTCATTGAATCTTATATTTTTTAGAAAGTTATTTTACATAGCGTCCTTTCAAAAGTTAAATATAAGCGGCTAAATCATTTACTTACTCTTTTGGTTCTGCATCAAAATTCAGTTCAATCAGTAATATATAATCTTAAATTCAACTTGATCCAAACAGAAACAGAATAAGAAAGAAAACCTAAAGTAGCCTAAAAAGTTAACGCCTCGTGATGAAAGAAAACTTGCTCATGAGTTTAAAAAGAGTACTGGAATTGTTGCAAAAGCTCGAAATCAAGCAGGACTTATTCATGTGTCCAAGCAAAAACTATACAACTACATCCAAAGGTCCAAAATATTTGTTTAAAAAAATGATGGCATCGTTCAAAGTGGAAACAAACGCATATTAATAATCATTTCTCTTGGGCTAAGGAACACATACCACAAAATGGACTTCTGTGATATTTTCAGATGAAAAATAGTTTAACTTAGATGGTCCAGACGGTTATCAATACTACTGGCATTGTCTGCAGAATGCAGAACAATATTATTCAATTAGACAAATGGAAGATGGAAGTTTGATGGTCTGGTTAGCAGTTGGTTATATGGTTATGGAGGAAGAACAAGTTTGATCTTTCTCAATGGTAGGCACAAGCATACCGACTATATTAATGTTCTGAATTCTGAGCTTCTTCCTTATTTCTCCGAATTACTAGGAGAACAAGGGATGTTTCAACAAGATGGAGCCTCAATCCACTCCCCCAGTGGAGTTAAAAATTGGTTCGTTGCAAATAATATGCAGGTTTTACCATGGCCAGCTAAAAGCTCCGATCTGAATATAGTAGAAAATATCTGGGCGATGCTTGTTCGTCGAGTATACGCTGGTGGGAAGCAGTTTGAATCGCACTTTGAGCCCCGAGTGGCATTAAATACTTTTGTAATAATTTTTGTCAAATAGGAATCAAGTCTTTGTATGATTCACTTCCAAACAGAATATTCGAAATCATAAAAGTTAATGGAGAGAGCATTCTTTATTAAAACCGCTTATATTTTGTTCTTCTACTTTTTTTACATGGTTTTAAAAGAAAGAAATAATTTTTTATACTTTATTTTTAAATATCATGGTAATGATACTAATATTTTTTCGGTGAATGATCTAAAAAATAATTGGAGTAAAATTTAAAAAATCCTTATTTTTTTTTAAAAATCTAGTGTCCTTCTACTTTCTTTACACAGTGCATAATTAATTTAATTGTATATATAATTGTATAATTATATTCAAATTTATTATAATATACAGTAGCTAACAATGCCAATGGTTTATTTCGCCTTTACTAATAATAAAGATAAATGTGTGTATGTATGTATGTATGTATATAAGTTGGCGGTCTACAGTCTCTAATCTGTTTGATCTACAACTTTGTTCCCAACGTGTGGTACGCGTAACCCCAGGGATACAATAAGAGTTTGATGGGGGTACAACTGAGGCAAAAGTCAACCCCCGGAAAATCACGTGACTGTCCAAAATGAAAGAAGGCCGAATTATCTGTGGTCCATTGTCCCTCCCTATAAAACTATTTCCCTGATTTAAACAAAAATATTAAATGGATAAGAGATCCGTTTAATATTAACACAACATCCATGCCAGAAGATCTGACGCATGCAGATGAGCAGTTGTTGGAATTGGCTTCAGACGGATTTTTGAAATTTAAACATAGGGAGAGTACTTTAACATCATTCTGGTTACAAATGCAACATGTGTATCCCGGTCTTAACAGAAAAAGTCGTGAAATACATCGTGCCTTTTCCAACTTCATATTTATGTGAAGTTGCTTTTTCGGCATTTGTAGAGATTAAGTCGAAAAAAAGGAACAGACTGTTGGACGTGGAACCACATCTGAGATTAAAATTAACAAACAGGGAACCAAATTATGACGATCTGTCATCTCAGCACAAACAATTTCATCCCTCTCATTGATCCAAATAAATGTTACTTACAATATAACTTTTATTTATATTTTATTATGAATAATTTTATTTCTCTTTTCTTATTATTTTGTGTATATCACAAAAAAAAAGAAAAAGAAAAAAGAAATATATTTTTGATTGTTATTAAAATACACCCTTTCTTTTTTTTTTTTTTTTTTGACAAGAGGTACTCAGCGTTACGAAAATTATAGAAGGGGTACACATATGTCAAAAGTTTGGGAAACATTGATCTACAACTACCATATTTGTATACATATATACTTTGAAGGGTAAAAATATGCATCTCGGAACCATTTTATAAAAATTTTAATTAAAAATTAAGCTGAATTTTGGCATTTTGCCTCTATAATTTCCAAAAATATTACTGCGCAAAGAATAAATGTTACACCTTTTCACAGTTTGAAATACTGTGTTTTTAATGATACGAATTTAATAATCGTGCGAATTTCTCCTGAATTTTGGCAATTTTTAAAACATATTGATTTTTTTAATTTGCCTATTTTCCAACAATATATTACATTGTTGACCCGAGGTGACCGCCTCGAACGCCTGTGCGGAAAATCGTCACTAGAAACAAATATATGAGATGCTTCTTAAATTCAAAGGGAAGGGGGATAATAGGCACCAAGAGTAACAAAAAATTCCATAGGATATGGTACAACAAATCGCATTTAATAGAATAAGATTCTAGAAATACTCGTACAGGGCGTGATGCCAAGCTAGAACAACAAAAAATACAGTTTCTACTAAAACATTTGAGAACTTGATTACAACATACCTCTTTGATGCCGAGTGTAAAATATACAGTATAAAAATAAGTACAACAATAAAAGTAAAAACATTTATTTAACAGCATATCAACATAATCTCTAATACAGAGTTCAGTGCCACAAAGAAATACTCTCAGGATTTGCGAGCATGAGCGTCATCGCAGTGACAGAGAACCGATTGTAAGATGTACCCAGACATACAGAGTGTGCCGGTTATGTCTATCGCAATGGCGATGATTCGAGTCAGAAAATGCTTCAATGTCAACAAAGGCGTCTTAAGATGAATGATAAGACTTGCAGTATTGCCGTGCAACAATTCAATCTGAATTTAAAATCTGATAAATTAATATTAAATTTGATATTGATTACTTTATCTGTAAATCTGCTTCCTACTATTTTTCATTTTAGGTAATATAACTTACTTTAGGTTACGATAACCGGAGTAATTTTAATTGGATTTGAATTGACAAAGGATATGTTAAAAGGGGATTGAATTTGTGGGTACTCGTAATTGTGTCATTCTACTCAAAGGATGAAAAAACGATGGGGGAGAAAATTTGCGTTTCTCTGTAGTTCTGTAACTATTGAAGATAGATTTTTCAAATTAGGTGAATAGGTTGCATCATAAGGAACAACTTTTTTATTGAAAGTGTTTTTTGATAGCTTCCACTCTTGAGAAATTAAAAATCGATAACTCTACTTGTAGGGAAAAAAACAAACAAACAAACATCGCAGTATACATTTAAGTCTTGTTGTAAGTTCGCCGAAATTACGATGGTTTCGTGATGGAGTTTCCTCTTTGAGACTAGAAAAATGCGTGTTTGAGACTCAACTTCACTGAAGATTCGTCTGCTTCGGTACTTCTATTAGTTTGCCGAAAGAAACTTTTATTGGTAGTGATGGTGGTAGCGTCAATTTATGATGTGTTTGTATGATTATAACTTACACTAATAAGAAGTCACTCATTTTAAATTTTTAAAAGATGTAGCAATTTCACAGAAATTATAAAAGTATCCAGCTCTTAAGCATTGTTAATTTGACATACCTTGTAATAAAATTCCAAAATTTTACACTGATCACTCAAATATATCATTTTGATTTCTAGGCTTAAGAAATGGACATATTGGCAAGTGAGTGTAATGTGCTTCAGAATTTTAGCTAGATCGTTTTCTGCCATTGTTACTTACCATAATAAGTAAGCTTTTCAAATTTTAGCATTTTGTCTTGAACTTTTAAAGGAATTGTAATGTAGTTATCATAGTTTTAAGTTTTCTATATTTCCTTTCTTTTTATCTGTGATATACATTAAATTGGGACATTTCTTTATGGCGATTTCATTTTTTGATTGTGAAAACAAGAGTCTTTTCTACATCAACATTATTATTCACTTAGGTTTGCTATATAACCTTCCAAACGAATTTACATGCCAACAAATGAATAAAATAAATAGTTATGTATTTAAATAGTTTAAATAATTATGTATTTATAGTTAATTTTGCATATTTTATCACAATTGTGTCTACTTGTATTTCATGCAATTTTACTTCATGCTCAGAAAATTATGGTTCGATCTAATTTTGATTGAAAGTTAGAATTTTGTCTAGCGTTGTTGTGATCGCCAGTATCGGATAAGCTATATCCATCATCAGAAGTGTATTAAACAATTGATTTAATATAATTAATTGCAACAAATTTTATGTAAAACATTTTGCATGTTATTTAATTAATTTAATTCTTTAAAACTTTTCTTCCCAAAATATTCACATATTGATCAATTTAAATTTAATATAGTATACAAAATATTTTGAGTAAGGTTTTACATTATGCTGTACCCATAACAACGGAATAGTCATTTGTTCACTCTGCAACCTTTCAGAGCATGCTGTTATTATTTTAAGTATTAAAGTAGATAAGTATTTGTTGCGTCATTTCAGTTTATTGATATTTTTATCTGCAGTCCTTTCCTTTCAAAAGTTTTTTAATGCTTTTAAAAGTTCTTGTTGTTGAGATGGAATACTATCTTGAAAAGAAAAGTAGGGAGAAGATGTAACTTCATCTAGTTAAAAAAAAAAAAAAAAAAAAAAAAAACATTTTAAAAGCTGCAGGGCTAAATATTCGCTATAATGTATGAAATAAAAAATGAAACGATTCATATAAACAAAATATGCAAATTAAAGCAATAGAAGAAATATGGATGTGCTCATGAACTGTAAATTCACTTACAATTACGCATGTAATAATTCCATTAATATGCTTTTAAAATAAATTTCATAGGCTATTAATATTCTCAAATCTACTTTAATTGCGAAACTCGGAAATCTTTGAAACCCCCCAGTTTTTTGGGGGTAATGTAGGTGTGTTTTGGGTTAGTGTAAAAAAAGTGTAAGTAAAGACACAAACTTAAAAAGTGCAATGTCATAATTTATGGTCAGTCATTATGGTAGATTATTATGTATGGTAAATTAAATTATTTGCTTATTAATATTTTTTCTCTAATCTCTCTCTTTATTTAAATTTGTTTTCTTACAGAATGTGAATTAATGGAATTTATTATTTCACTGTCATGCACTTAAATTCACAGCTGCATCTATAAGACAAAATTTCTGTGAAATAGAATGCTTCTATTAAATGCTAAATCACGGGAGGTGGAGTTGAATGCGAGTGGAATGAAGATTCTGCGCTGTGTAATGGGGATTTCTGCACAAGGAAATTTAGTCGTTTTTAATAATGCTAATGAGCTATTATTAGATTTTTAATTTGATGAGGATTGATTTAGTAAAGAAGTTTTACTTAAGAAATTATTAATTTTTAATTTATAATAATAAGGAATTTTAAAAATATATTATCACAATAATGTTACCCATTCCCCTTACTCTTGTTTATAAGGATTTAGACGATTAAGATTGAAAATTTAGAAAAAAAAATCTTTTGGAAGATGTCAGTTGAAATAAATACATATGTATGGATTAAGTTATCGTTCATTAATATTGATAAAAAAATCTTAAAATGATGTTGACTTTTTTGGTTTTATTTCGATCGAAAAGACTAATAAATTTTTTCTTGGTATTTGCGTAATTATCAAATCACTCTAAGACGCACACGAACAGACATATAGACAAAATTCCATTTGGTAGCCTTTGTTCGAAAGTTGATATCAATTCATAATTTTAAGACTTGGTACTTAATCTAATTCCTTTAGATAGTTCAGCTGCTGTGTTATCTTATTTTTATACACACGGGCAAACTGTCATGTGATGGGGACTTCTCAAAATTTCGAGGTCAAGTATTGAAAATTACAATACTTTCGCTTTGTTTACTATAAATTCTAGAAAGAAAGAAAAATTATTAATTTAAAGTATTATTTTTATCAATACAGGGTGTCCTAGCACCAAGGCTATAAACTTCCAAGAGGGCTAGTATACTCCTAGACGACTCGAATTTACATAGCAATGCTATGTCGGAAATAACATGATTGTGCTGTAATATATGCAAAACACAGGAAAGGACACCACTTGCATGAATATACAGTTTATTATTCAATGTATATCTTAGTCAAATACATACAGGTCAACGGAGGTGCTCAAAACGTCGTCCACCAGGTGTGATGCAGACCTCCACATCCTTGGCATTTTGAAGCCCGAAAATTCTTTAAGATTCCTGGCTTCCTGGGAATTCTTCAGCTGCGATACGTGTAACAAGTCCTCGGCACAGTCAATAGGAGTATCATACGTCAGTAACTCGATATGCCCTCGGAAGCAGTATTCAAGGCGTACGTTCGATGAGGGAGGAGTCCGATGCCTGCATTCTGGTGGTTCTGTCCAACAATGGACCAACTACCAAATCTGATCCACTTTTGGCCAAATGGGGTGTTGGCCAAATTGAGTCTCGAACCTGAAACCCTCCGGTTCCGTGGCCTAGACCTTTCCACCAGGCCATCGAAGACCTAGTATCTCTCAGGCAACAAGTACTCTCCGATGAGATGATCCTTCAAAATACAAACCCAAACATTTACCTTAAAAGGTTCTTGTGCTGCATGGCTTCGTATCACATGGGAATTCAACACCGAACACAAGAGTATTATTCTGATAGAAGATTCTGTTCCTTTTGCGGATCGCTTCATTTGTGAACTACACAAACTTCGGAAAATGGGAATCTGTTGTTATCTTTTGCAGATATCATTGTGTGAAAACTATCCAAAATGCATTATCACCTCCTTCAAAGGCCTGACTGCGCTGTATGCATATCGCTTTCACTCAGAATTCTTCAGACGCTGCAGCGGAAACCTCGAAAAGTTGCGCTACATCTCGCATTCTCGAACTTCGCTTCACCTGTGCCATATGTAGTACAGCCTCCTCAATGTTCGAAGACTCTACTGTTCGTTCACGACCTTCTGAGAACAATCTCTTTCAGTTAACCACCGAAAGAAATATCCAAGGAATACTGTCAAGGCTGGGAGTATTTTTAATCTGCCATCGTTGAGCATACAATTGCTGTGCGGTTGGCCTATTGCACTCCGCCTCCCTGTACTTCAGATACATATCCACTAGTTCGGCCTTCGTATAATCAGCCATCCTATACTACCTTTACGTGGACAAAGGAAGTTTGAGAAAGGAAGAATCTGTGCAAGAACATTCAGGAATCCCATGCACTTGCAGCGCCATCTTCCGCACCTGGAAAGCATTTCCGATTCTGAGGTCTTGTATCTTTACAAGAATTCCACAAAAACTTTTAATAAGATTCTTCGAGAAAATAGCTGAAAGTGAAAACACCGCCATCCAAGATATTCAAGCTTATAACCCAACGCTTCCGAGAACGCCAAGAGACCTGACCATTTTCTTCATGTCGAAGTTTCAATCATAGCGTTACCACACCGGCCTGGCTTTGAACTGATTTTGACGAAAAAACACTTATGCAAAATTCTGTTTTCTTTAACTGTTTTGCTAATTTCTGAAATATGTTATTTTTAGTTTTCTGTTCTATGAAATTTTTTTCACTTAACTAAACACAATCACTTACTAAGTAATTTCAACGTCATGTTAATACCCATATCATCTGTTCAGTCCGGGGGTTAATAACTTTGACTTCAAGAACTCCGTGACACATCTCTCAAATAGGCAAATAAAAAGTTTGCAACCTTAGAGCTGAGATACCTTGAACGTGTGCTATGGTGTTGTTCAATATAAATGCACTTATCAATTCTTTTTTTAGAAGCTACATTCATTTTAGCTTCCAACATTTGATTTTGACCGAATAATGCAATACGTGGCTTCTAAATCGCAGTAATTTATATCCTTTAAGAAGACGTGTTTCTTAAATTTGCCCATATTTCTCTCTCTACTCTCACTGTGCATGACATCTTCTTCGAGACATAAATAGGATCGTACGGAATAATTAGCATTGAAGAAATTTTGCAAGTATCTCCTTTTCAATATTTCTCAGTAAAAGCTGTCAGAAAAAATCATGTAAACAAACAAACAAACAAACACACAGCCACTGAAATATTTAACTATTTTTTTTTATCTATCTTATAATTTCTTCATTTTCCGTTATTAATTATTTTAAAATGTGATCAAGAGCAAACATTTTTCGAAATGATAAAACATTTTGAAAATTTTCTTCCTCGAAGTTGTTGTTTGGCTTGCAATGCTTTTTTTAATTATATACTTTGTGGAGGGAGAAAAAAAGGAACTGTAATTGAATTGTTAATGCGTTCGCTTAATCTGAAGAAATTGGGATAAAGGAAAATGTCTGTACTTGGAGAGGGATAAAGCTTCTCTGAGACAACGAAATCAAAAATCAAATCCAGGGGATTAGATAATCTGCTAGAACGCTGGCAGACAGTTGTAACTAACAAAAGATATTATATTTTAGATTAAATTTTAAATAAAAAATGAAAATTAAATAATTTTGTTTTTTCTTTAGAAAAAAAAAGCAACAAAACTTTTCATTCTACCCAATTTTGTTTTTAATATCAAACTATTTAAAGAATGTTTAATACTCTAAGACTGAGTGCAAGCTGTATTTAAAAAGTTTGATAGTATTTATATTGCTTTTTATAAAAAAAAAAAGTTGTTTCTCCTTTTTTTTTTTATTAGTAAATTTGCACAAATTTGCTTAATTTTTGGTTTTTTTTAAAACCTACTTACAATGACTCAGTTCTCTGATAATCAATAATTTGTGACATTGACAGTATCTTTTCATTGCTTTTTATAAATACAAAATGATCGCAATTAAAAATTGTCAGTTATTAGCAGCATATGTTATTCTGAATCTCAAATGGCATTTATTACATGAAAAACATTATAACTTTTATGAAAACTTTATTTCTTTTATTATTTATTCTATTAACAACTTAATTTTTATGTATTTTTAGAGAGAATAAAGCTAAAGGTGGTGGAATTTGTGTTGCTAACCATACATCGCCAATTGATGTTGTCATTCTTGCCTGTGACAATTGCTATGCGTTGGTATGTTTGAAATGACATTTTTTCTTTGAAATATGCATTAAAATAAATGAATGAATTTCCCTGTGTTATAATCCTTAATACCAATTAATTTTGGGATCATATTTATATAATTTCCATTTAAAGTGAACTTGGCAAATGGCATCAATAAATATGCGATGGTATTCTTTCTTTTTTTTCTCTCTATTCTTTTTTAAAAAATCTAGAATACTTCCTTTATTATAATTTATTCATCCATTTTCTTATAATAAAAATAATTTTATTTTAGTTACACTTTTATTAAATTATCTTATCTGCTCTTGGTCACAATTCAGTATATTTATGATAAATAAACCCTTTAAAGATAGAATTTTAACAGATATTAATTTGCAGAAGTGAAGCTTTGAATTATATAGCAATGTATGACAAAGCTACAAAACTCTTAGTAGGGATGAATGTACCTTCTTTTCAAATACTACACAGAGTTATGCAATGTGATACTTTTATGTGAAATCTTGTAATTGAATATGCAGTAAATATTGGTGAAAGATGTTTCTTACTTTCTTTTTTTTCCTTTCCTTGATTTTACTATTTATTCTAATGGATATAATAATGTCATTTTTAACTTGTTATGGTCGAAAAGTGTTAGTATTTATTAAATGATCCAAGCACTAAAACTTCTACTCAGTACAATCCTTTGCTGCTTGCATGATCATAATTTTATGTTAAATGAATTAGCTTTTAGAAATTGTTGTGCATGCAATTGAAATAATTTTTTGAAATTTTGTGGTATCTTTCGTGTTATGACAATCAATTCATTTTACATTACAATATACAATTATTTTCGTTAATATTAAATAACTGACTATAATATTTATGACTACATTTATTGCACTTGCTGTATGTTGATTGTTTGTAAGTTAAACTAAAGGCAATACAATTTTCAATCTCAATATTGTTAATTTTGCTTTTGTAATGTAAATATTGTTCCATACATTTTGTGCTTACATACTTTTAAATAAAGTTTCCGTGTTTTCAAAATTAATTTTTAGGTTGGCCAAACACATGGTGGCTTTCTTGGGGTGCTTCAAAGAGCATTAGCTCGGGCTACATCCCATGTATGGTTTCAACGATTTGAAATGAAGGATAGGAGTTTAGTTACAAGAAGGTAAGATTTTACAAATTTATTTTCTGAACATTATTATCCACTTTAAATTGATTATCTTCATTTTGTCTCTTGAAAAACGATACTACACTACCTCAAAGGTCTTATAAGGCGCAAATTTTCAATTTACAGATGCATTTCCATTTAAGATCTAGGATTTTTTTCAAATCTAAGAGAAATTGGCCATTAATTTTTAATACGACTCCAAATTATAATCATTTGAAATTTTTTTGGTTGGAAACCTAAAGGGGGCAGATTTAGGTTAGATACAGCTGGAAAATGTGATGATTATCTAATCATGTTTGGAATTTTATATTTCCATTATTTTTATAGAAGTATTTAAATATTCAAATTTACTAACGTGCATTTATTTTTTCAACACTTTACATGAAAAAAAATTATAACAGTTTCATTTTTTATTCTCAATCTGGTTTTATTTTCTTTATTATTATTTATATCAATTGTGAATAAATCTTTCGTACTATTTGCTTACTTTTGTTGCGTAATTTAGTAAATGGAAATATTGCTAGTACTTTATTCAGTATTTTTGTTAATAAATGTTTGCATTTGAAAAAAAATTTGAATTTAACATTTTTGTAGATTAAAAGAACATTGTCAAGATCCTTCAAAATTACCCATTTTAATATTTCCTGAAGGTAAGATTGCCTTAACTGTTTATAATTTTACTGTTATTTAAATAATTAAGTAATATAGAATTTCATATATATTTGTGATAGTCTTAGCATTTGTGAAGATTTAAATTCTTATGATTTCATTGCAAAATACAGTTTAACATCACTTTCTACATCACATCATCTTACACAATTTAGCATCACAGTACATTTATCACAATTTAACATTACACCACAATTGGCCCAAACACAAATAATATTAAAGCTTATATTATAAAAAGAGTGATAAAAAAGAGCAAATGCAAGTTTACTAATAGATAAATTTGTGAATTGTGATTAAATAAGTTCAATCTTATAAATAAACTTTGTGATTCATGCAAGTACCTGCTTCATTACTGTATTTTCACGCTCATGAAATCGATTCCAAATTAGCTTATGTTAAATTATGTATATATGTTGGTGTGTACAGAATGGTTCATCTATGATTTTGGTTTTTAAATGTTTAATGAAAACTTTCTTTCCGTTTATTAAGCTTCTTAACATTTTTTGGTTTAGACAGTGCCGGTTCTATGTTTAAGATACTTAAAATATAGCTTAGCCACACTGCACTTTCTTGGGGGAGGAGTCGCAAAAAATTGTCCAAGTAAGCAAATGCCATATATACTAAATGTGATATTGTTTGACAACGGATTCTAAAACCCTCCGCGCTTTTGCGCATGCGTTAGAATGGGTTTAATTTTTTAAAATAGGGATGAGAGGAAAGATGAAAGGAGGGTGTGTTTACATTTAACAATTAAATAAACTCGGATTACTCGCAGACTGACAAAACGGACAAAAACGATATGATATTCACATACACGTGAAAAAAAATGAACAAAAAAGTATCTAATAGAGCAAAAATCAAGGTCACAGAACGATGAAGAATTCCGGAAATGCGCTCATCCTTACGCGTAATCGTCGAAAAGTGGTCGTCTCAGAATACTGAAACGAACAGTACTTCAATAGGCTTAAAAAGGGGACCTGTATCTCAAATGAGGGCCTTATCAAATTTTTATCCGGTAATGGGTTTAATGAGCAATTGGATTAGAATCCTTTATTTTCTGCATCGGAATATTTTCCAATCCAAAGGATAAAAGAAAATTTTAATGATAGATTTTTTTTTTCAAAAATACTTATGAAAAAAACATTAGTCGATATATACATACATACATACATATTATATATATATATATAATATAAATAATATAAATTGTACGGGAGTCTTTGTAACTCCATAAAAGTATTAAAGCTAAAATTTTATTGAAATATCTGTTTGAAGATATTTGGAAAATTTCGCTTCACGAATAAATGTACTGGTTTTTTTTACTAGTAGCATCAAATCCTCGATTCCAAAATTATGGAAAGTTCTTTCCTTATTTGAGAAGGAATTGTGAATTAGAAAAATCTAAACATCAGGTTTTTAAAATGTGCTAACACTTCACAATCAAACGATAAATAACATTATCTGATCTTTTAAAATATGTGTACAGATGAAATTAAACTATTACATATTTGTGGAGCCGCAGTGATTAACATTAAGGAAACAACCATTGAAACTTTT
The DNA here is from genome assembly GCA_026543865.1 of Argiope aurantia. Taxonomy (NCBI): domain Eukaryota; kingdom Metazoa; phylum Arthropoda; class Arachnida; order Araneae; family Araneidae; genus Argiope; species Argiope aurantia. The sequence continues at coordinate 462,871 of JAPMOR010037572.1, read as the reverse complement.
TTTCAAACGTATTAAAACGTCAATCATTGCTCTTTTAGGGACATGCATTAACAACACTTCAGTAATGATGTTTAAGAAAGGGAGCTTTGAAGTTGGCGGCACTATATATCCTGCTGCAATTAAGGTAAATATCAGCATGCTATATTTAAAGTATCTTTATTAATAGCACTGTAGAGAGAGAAAAAACTATTTGTCCGTTAGTTCTTGGTGGTATGAATTTTAGAACATAGGGAACATACATAGAAAAACAAAGTTCTAAAAATGAACAAAAAGAAGAGGTAGGTAAATCAGTTTTAATATAAACATAATTCAGTCGCAATCTTGATTATTTTTATTATTAATTGTGAGAGTTATAGTAATGATATAAATACTATCTATTGTCTAGATCATTCAATTGTCAGTTTAATGACTTCATTTAAGGTGGATTGTTGTAAGATAAAAAAAAATAATAAAAAAAAGGCTCTTCTAGAAATTTCTTGCTTCTTCTTTTAAATTTTTTTTTTCTTTTTTACCAAAGTTTGGTGTTCTTTTGACTATCTGTTCCTTTCACGGCCAGGTTTTTAAAATTTTTATGTACCTTTTATATTGAAATTGCCATATCTGTTTCAAACTATTCCTTCAGGCTTTCAGTGATATCTTTGAATTTTAGTAGAAATAATTATATAAGATTGATATATAAGTATATGGAAGATTAGTTTAATAAATATATGTAATTTCAATGTATCCGCGTCCAAAAAAATAATTATTTTCTTATCATTCGAACTCAAGCCTCACTATAGTTTTAATTTCTGATTTGCCAAACTGTTATTTTCTAATACTGACTCTCCATGTGCTGAAGCCAAAAGTGCTTTCCCTTCAAAATTCCTTTCTTAAGTTATATAAGTTCCAAAAACTTTCACTCTATTTTTCTTTTTCTTTCCTAAGCCGGAATTGGTACGACTCTACCAAGTAACTTCTCAAGCAGATCTTAATATTGAAGCTATTCTTTTATTATTATGAAGAAGAATAGAAATGTGATTTCCAATTAATGACGTTTGTTCTCATTTCCTAAGAAAGCGATTTCATGTGCCGGCATCCTGGCATAGGGGTAGCGCGTCTTTCCCGTGATCTGGGCGTCCTGGATTCGAGTCCCGGTTCGGGCATGGTTGTTCTTCATCTGTTCTATCTGTGAGATGTGTAAACCCCCCCCCCCCTGTAAAAAGGGGTTGTGCAAGCTAATATGATGCGTGAGTAGCTAAGATGACCCTGGTTAGCGCTACTAAAAATAAGAGACACTCCCTTGGCTTAAAATCGCTGACTTCTTCAGCGAGCTTGTTCATGGCAAGTGCCATTAGAAGCAACAACGATTTCATGTACAGGATGAGTTTGACATAATATGCCAAACGAAAGAGGGTGATAGAAGAGCCCATGTGGATCATAAAACATTATAGCAACCCTGTCTCATCTCTTACTGTTTGCAAATTATGACGGATAGAATGAATACGTAACCAATAAGTAAAAAATTCTAATTAAAAAAGTTTTGATACAGACATACATGTAAAATAAGCATATCTTGAAAGAGCTGGAAAAATCCTATAAGATTATACCGTTTTCATCAAACACTTTGCGATGGTTTATAATTGCTAGAACGAAGAAAATTCCCTTTTTGGATCCACTCTTCTTTAAAATGCAAAGGAAATCTCAAAAAATGTTCCACCAATTATGGATGGCTAGATAGGCTTCGGCTTCGAAAGTATCAAGTTGAAATCTCTATGTGACGAAATGGTAAATGTCTAAAAAATTGTGAAAAATAGATATTACCACCTGTGCCTCAACAACTAACAGCTAAATAATTTGTTTCTTACTTTTCTAATTAAAAAAAATTAAAAGAAGTTACCTCAAATATCTGAAAGAACAAAATAATTCAAATTGTATCGCTTTTCAAGGAAGAAAAAAAAAAAATCTTCGAATGAAATACTTTTTTTCTTTAACTAAATCTCAAAATTAATTGCGCCAAAAATTATGAGCTAAGACTTATTTTAATTCTTTGTCTTCTGGAAATGAAGTCCATTAAAGTGACTAATTTTGCTTTTTATGGCCGCTGTAAAGAGGTTTCATTGTATTTGCAAAATTTTATCAACTTTTATTTTATAGGTAGATAAGGGCGACAAGAACAATGTAAAATGATGATATATATGACAATATTAATCTAACTCATGTCTTTTCACGCAGGTTTAGTTTGGATTTATGAATCGTAGTGCCACTGTTTGAATGGGGAAAAAAAGAGGAATGCTTCGTGTTTTTTTTTCCCCAATTTTGGCTGAACTTTTGTAACCGTTCAGGACATTTGTCCAATAGGAAATGAGGAGTTTCTGATATAAAGCCAACTGCATTTCCCCAAACATAAATATATTACAGTCATAAGTATATTGCTTTCTCTGTTCCGCAGATGTATTGCAAGTCATCGTCAAACTACACAATAAAAAGCAGATTTATCTGCAAAACAGTGTCGTCATCTCCTTGGTATAGAGTTGAGTGTGGATAATGTCACTCCTTTTTCTTAACATGTGAAGTGGCGAAGCTTCGTAAATGAATATTTCTTGCCCCCCCCCCGTTCCTGTTGTATTTATTTTATGACTATAGAGAAAATTTGTGAGGACTGTATACTTGTGATTCAGGCAGCCAATTATAATAAAAATAATAAGCAAACTCTAAAAGTTGGATCATACTGATCTTCAAGCAAATCTGGAAACATGAAGAAAAAAAATTAATATTTCGAAATTCAAACAATACTTCATTTTAAATTGAATACGTTTGATAAATTAATAAAAAAGTTAAATAAATTCAGTATAGTAAATTTTTACCCTCGTACTATCCAATTAGTTCATTCAATAGACCTCTGTTAATGCTAAAATTAATATACAGCATATAAATCGTGGCATCCAAATACTAAAAAGAAGAGAATTTATAAAAAAAATTACTAAAACCGAAGAAAATTGAGCTTTAAAAGCTCAAAAAATTGATAAAAATTATTATATATATGTCTCTTTCTGAAAACTTAATTTTTAAAGATTTTGAAAAGTTTAGGAAATTCTATTATCTCAAATACTGCACTAATGCAGCAATATATTCAGTGCAAAATATAAAGCTAAATCACAAAGAATGCAATGAAGTTAATTCATGAAAGCTAAATAATGAATACAAACATTCCATGGGTATTTTGTGAAAGAAAAGGCAAAAAAATGCCAAAAAGGAAAAGAGCCACCGTAGTCTAGTGGAAAAATATTAACTTTGGGGTCGACGCCGATTCCATTAAAATATCCGTCACCCATGTGAGCTTAGTGCGTATTATTAAACTTTTCCAGCTTAAATCTGACGTCATTGGCCAAACATCCTGCCTTTGGTGTGGTATGAAAGTTTGGAGAGCTCAGTTGTCATTCTTGTCTTCTGGCCATGATTCAAAGTGGACTTTTTGTTATCCCATAATAGCCTTTATGTTACTTCAAAAACAGCACATTAAATAGTTAAACTAAATTAAGTTAGAAATGAAGAGTTATTTGCAGAGCCGGTTTTCTCTATGAAGGGGCCAGGGTGCAAGAACCATTCGAGGCCCTAATTTTTTGTAAAGTAATATATATATATATATATATATATATATATATACAAATACAAATACGAACATATATTATTAATGAATGCTTATTGAATGCGTGAGTCTGTTTTTGCTAATACATCATTTACTTCAGAAAAATTACAAATTTTTTGCAATTTCTTTTTTGATACTTAATATAGTAAGTGCATTTAAGCATTTTGAACACATGCTTGGCCGAAGATAAATCTTTATTAATTTTAATTTTCCGAAAGAGCGTTCAGCACTTGCTATAGTAACTGGCAACGTAAAGAAAAGTTTTAACACAGTTAATATATTTAGAAATAACTCATTATAATTATTATTTAGAATGTATTGCGATATGCCTTGTGCGTTATTTACATCGCTTTCATTCAAAATCAAATCCCGTAGCAAACACGTTTCCTTTATTAGGTTTTCATCTCCCTCTTTGTTACAAAGTTTTTGGAACATTTGTCTAATTCATAATAATTTTATAACACTGATTAATTTGAAATCAGAAAAACATTTGATATACTTTTCAATCCATCTTCTATTTGTGCAATAACAGTATCAATTACAGTGTTGAAAAACAATTGTATTTGCTTGAAATAGTTTATTGGTAGCGTTAATTTTGGGCAATATTGCAAACCATGCTATTAAACATAAATTAAGTGGCATTTCTTGTATTGCTTCCAATAAAGCTTCAGCCTCGGATACCGCTGTATTATCGTTACATTAATTCTACACATTCTAGGGCATTACAAGTTTGTTCAAACTGTGTATACACTGCTTTAACCGAATCTATTTTGGTTTTCCAACGAGTGTTACATAATGGTTTAAGAGTAATGTTTAAATGCTTTTGTAGAATTTTCCTTCTTTTTGTAGATGCAGAAAATGTTGCATGTTGCTACTGTAGCAGTATACTTGCCCTCCACAATTCATAATATCTAAATCAAGCTCAATTAATCTTTCCAATAGAGTTTTTGCTAATCCTTCTCTAGTCACATCAGTTACTTCAATAAACTCTATAAATGACTCATTTATAGTTAACCTTTTCTCTTCAAAATTTACATATCTAAAAGTGATTGAAGTTTGTTCCTTATGGGAAATATCAGGAGTACAATTCTTTTGGATACTATAGAAATAATTTGTTCTTGTGACCGATGTGCTAAATGAGGCACAATTCTATTTTTAGAATGTATTATTTTGTGTATATGATCCATTAGCACAGAGTAGTATTTACTTAATAATTTGATTAAGCTTAAAAATTATTAGGCATACCTATAATTTCATGGGTTCCTCGAAGTGGAAGATTTTTACATGCTAAAAATAAAATCACATCTACAATTCTTTGAAATAGTAATGTGAGTATATATTAATTTGATTTATTTTATCAATAGTTGAACATAAATTTAGTCGTTTTAGTAATTCTTTAATAACCAATAATCTTCAATAAAGGAATTAAAATGACAACTAGAACGCTTATGATCTTGGATTACAGTTGACAGCTTTCTCCAGTTATTATAGCCAACTATAAATCGTTTAGTTTGGTCATTTCCTCTTCTTTTGGAAAACAGTATATAACAAAAACAAAATACGGAGTCTTGCATTTTTGAATAAATTAACCAGCTGCGAAGGTGAGTTTCACCATTTGGAATTTTTTTTTAAAGTAGAGTGTAGTGGAAAATGATCTACCTTCAGCATTTTTAATTCCTTTGTGTTTTACAGGTTCGATTTTCACACAAAACATTCTAAATTTATCAGTTATAATAATTGGCCATAAGCTAGGATCATTTATACTCTCTTGATCATATTTGTTATTGTCATTTTCATCATTATTTTATGATTCGGTCATATTGGTATAAACACATGGTAACCACCGCCATAACTGTCAATTTCGCGGACTTGAAGGGTAGGTAGCCGGTCCCTGGCTATCTCCATATGAAAGTACGGCGAGAATCGGTGTTTAGGCTAAAACGGGACTCGTCGGTGAACAGAACGGTTGCCCATTTCTCCATACTCCAATTACTATGTTGCTTGCACCATGCTAATCGGCTCTCCTGTTCGTAGACGTGAATGGGACGCAAACAGCCGGTCTTCTGACAAACAATCCTCTCTCATTCAGTCTCTTGGAACAAGTCACCCTTGATAAATGGGTTCCTGTGGCTGCATACATGTCCCGAGAGAGCTGAGAAGCTGTAACCCCTTTGTTACGCCTCGCTAAAATGGACAAATGGCGATCTTCTCTGGCCGTCGTGGCTCTTTGACGACCTTGCTCAGGCTTTCCCTCGATGGATCCAGTATCCTGGAACTGTTTCGATAGGTTACACATGACGCTGGGCATTAAATGAAACTCTCGGCATATCTGGACTTGCGATTGTCCTGCCTCTAACCTGCCAACAATTCGCCACCTCATTCCATCATCTAAACGTTGGTGGTTACTCATTTTTACTGTTCCGATGTGAATTTCACCGATTGCTACAAGATGACACCAAGAAATTCGCCGATGTGTGCTATCGAACGAAATTTGTCTTACCCTTCACGCGCTTATAAAGCCTGTTTTTCTGCTTGCTCCACCTACACACACGTGTACGCTTACGTATTAGCCGTACAACATATGCATTTTTATCTAGAAGCAGTGGTTTTTTCTTCAGTTCAGTTCTTTTCATGCAATTCGATAAAATATGTAAATTCTCTTAATTTCTTACACCAGTGTATATTGTAAATTTCTTATATTTTCAGATCCGTCGACTGCTGCATTTAAACTTCTTCCTTAATTCCTTTCATTCCAATCGTGGCCTGTAAAGCAGTAATGCTAGGAGTTGATCGTTTAATTATCTTCGTTTTACTTTTTGTTTCTTAATATAAATATATCTTAATATAAACATACATACACAGATGCACGCATAAAAAATATTACATTCGATGTAGAAAAAAATAAATAACTGATGATTTGCAAGTCCATTTGAACAAAGCCTCTGCCTCGATATCTGGCCGCCGTTTGTGCCCAGAAATCATGCCTCTATGTCTTAACATGTCTGAGAGAAATTTCCTTATTCATAAATGAGTTTTTTCCCCCCTCTTTTATTGGTATAACGGCGATCATCGCCTAATAACGGCGTCAGTCGACGCTCAGCCAGCCACGTTAAACTAACTTGTATACTTCAGTACGTATAAAAGCTATTATTATTCAGAGTACTCTTTTAATTTTTAATAATGGTGGCGCGTTCCTCAGTCGCGGGGCCCCGGTGCATAGCCCCCGCCCCCCCCCCCAGATGGCCGGCCCTGGTTATTTGTATGCTTTAAAAATATTTCTTATACTAGGAAGAAAAAAATGTTTGTATTACTGTGAGTTTAATTATTTTAATGCTACTTTTCACTAGTACGACCCTCGATTTGGAGATCCGTTTTGGAATAGTAGCAAGCAAGGCTATGCGCATTATTTACTGATGATGATGTCCTCTTGGGCGATAGTATGCGATGTATGGTACTTGCCACCAATGGAACGGCAGGTAACATAATCCATTCTTATCTCTCCTTCTCTATTATGTACCGCTTATACAGAAAGTTTTTTCATAGTATATTTTTTAGGAGGGAGAGAGCTCAATCGACTTTGCAAAAAGAGTTAAAGCAGTAATTTCGAAACAAGGTGGCTTGGTTGACCTTGAATGGTAAGAAATTTTTTCCGATGTTGATTTTATCTATTCCATTTGCTTAAACATTTCTTGTATATTGCAAAAAGGGAATTATATCACTGAGTATATCAAAGTGGTATGATTATCAAGAATATGTTTAGTACAATAAGTGCATTAAAAGAAAACCTGTTCTCAGATATGCTTTTCTAATTTAATTTTGAAGGTTCAGCAGTCTTACTATCTATGTTTCACTATTTGTTGTATTTATTACTGTTGAGCTTGTTATAGAGTCATTTATTATAGTCTGCTATCTGAAAACATATCTAGAGTCACTCGACACAGATCATTTTTGTCTCATAAGTGCTCAATCTTTTTTTTTGGGGGGGGGTGACATTTCTGCTAAAACATGCAGAGTAGCATAATGGATATTTCTGTTACTACATAAAGGACTCAAAAGTCTTGATGGCAAATGAAGATGAAATAATTTAGAATTTTTCATGGAACAAAAATTCAACTATTGCCAATATATATATATATATATATATATATATATATATATATATATATATATAACCATTATCTGTTGTGGAGCAGAAATGCAGTTTGAAGAGACTTGCTATTTCGTGACGTCGTTTTATTTCATTTTTAAGAAGCAGGCATATGTACAAGCGATGAGCACACAGAACGACACAGAAAAGGAATGAGGAAAAAGCTCTTGGACATTTTATCCCTGGTCTTATATAACCTATGATTTTGATAGGGAAAACATTTCTTCATAGCTCTAATATATTAATAAGATTCTGATACGGATTTCTGACGCATGTCAATCACATGTAAGGGAAACACAGGGATCTTTTAAAAAGAATGAGCTTACTGGACAGTTTTTTACCCCTTCACGCCGAGCGTGGGAAAGTTCGACTTTTAGCTGAGTCAGTAATTTAACAAAGCTTCTCTTGAATTAATTAAGTAGAGACAGTGGAATTGGATCACGAAATAAGATAATATTTTAGAATAAAGTTACTATGGGCTAAGTTAAGATAAAATCTTGAAAATTAATTAAATTGAAATTAGAGTTAAAATATCATTACATATATATATATATATATTTGATAGCCGAGAATGAGTAGTTCACTGGTATTCAAAATAATTACAAACACAAGCATGTTTCTTTTATGGACACAAGCATGTTTCTTTTATGGACGATTACACGAGGTAATGTAGAGCTCAACTATTGGATACTCTAGAAATAACCATTGCTCAACGCCAACGCCCCCCTTCCATTTTAGGATCTTGTATGATTTAAGATCCCACTGTAAGAAGAGTGAAATTTTTTGCCAAAAACTTTAATCTATAACTTTATTTTCCACTAGCCGCCTTTGGCGACCAGCCGGTTCGCCAGTATTACCGCTCGCTACAATTTCCAATTCAAATATTTTAAGTAACTGGTCTCTTAAAGGATTCTCAAACAAAACATTTTTAATCTTCAAATTTTGATAGTCATACCAAACTTATATTGTTTAGAACGTTTCGTTCAATTTACTATATATATTTTGCTAATTTGTTGCCATTTCCGGTAAAACTTCAACTTTAATTAAAAATGTAAATGACGAAATTGCAATTAATATTAAGATATTTTTTAATAAAACCAAGCGTTTTATTTTATTTATCATCTTTATTGTTATTTATTAATTATTATTATTATGGAATATGAGTATTGCAAACAGAATCGCTCGGTATTTAAGTCTTATGTTAACTACAAAATATTATTCATAGTTTATGTAATATCTCAAACAATGATTCAACAAAAAATTTCTGAGATTCAGTCTAAAATTCAGTTTTTAGTTTTGCTTTCAAAAGGATTCAAATGAAATCAATAATAATATTTTGTTCCTGCTTATAAATATATTTCAAAAATTATGAAGTCTAAATTTAATGCAGTAAGGTATCATATTCTGATAAATATTCTGGACACACCAAATTTTAAATAAATGAATGAATGTTTCTATTTTCCACGATCAACTAAGACTTATTTATGAAGTTTTAAAAGTTAAAAATTTAGAAAAACTCACCATTTCATAATCTTAGGCCAATTAATCTTGAGAAACCTGCGCGCTTATTGGCGTATTTTCTTTGAAACGATCGATGAAAAATCTAAAATTATCCTTTTTTTATTGAATAGTGATATTCAAATCTTCATAAATCAGTCAGTTTAAGTGATTTGAAATTAACTCTTAAAAGTCAGTGATTTAGTTGATTGGAAATTAACTCTATGATCATCATAAAATATGTGCTTTCTTTTGTGGTGTATGCATTCTCCTTAATATCCGATCGAATAAAACATCACATACAAATGTACTACATAGATCAAACACATCAAAAGTAAACATAACATTTCAATAGTTGCCAAAAACAAAAGAGAGAAGAATGCAATTAATAAGCAGACGATATTTAGAAAAGTACAGATATTTAGACTGGAAAATGAAATTATCTGAAATTAAAAACACGCGCAGACGATATTTACAAATGTAAAAATATTCAAACCTGAAAAGGAAAATATGAGTTATTCCATCAATAAATGCCATAAGTTTGTTTACATATTCATTATTTTATGAGTCATTAAATATCAAAATGGATCCGGGACTGAATAAACACCCTGTATAGAGAGTGTAAAAGATCATAAAATAATTTTTCTTGAATTTATTTTTTAGAAAAAATAATATTTCATATTTGTTTCATTTCCTACAAACACATGCCGAAAATTATATTTTTGCAGATTTCATTTCCAAAAAGATTTAATTTATTTTTAATTTGAGCTTTAATCAATGTGATGGCAACACTTTGAAAAAAGCTATTTTTTTCTCATGAATGCGAAACGTGCTTAATCCTCATTTTTATTTTTGACGAAAAAAATTATTGAAAAACATAGTTAAAATATTTATTTAAAAATTCATTAAAAATAGAAATTTAATTTTAAGATTAAAACAGTAGTATCATTTAAAAGATAAATTTTTTATCTTTAACTTCATGTAAAAATCTTTTTTGTGCTGTAATATTTTCGGCAGTTATAGCAGAAACACGTCAAAATTTCGCTTAATTTTTAAATAAATAAAATTCTAGTTAAAAATTCGAAAAAATAACCCCCAGGTGCACATTCCCGGCCTCCAAGGTATACACTTGCCAAATTTGGTAGCTGTAGGTTGAATGGTCTGGTCTGTAGAGCGTCAACACACACACACACACACACACACATTGAGCTTTATTATAAGTATAGATATAGATATAGATAGATAGGGAGTTGGCCACTATTTTTAATATCCAAGCGATTCTTAAAATATCAGATCCCTTGTTCTGGCCATCTTTAGTATTCCAAAAAATAAAATTTAATTTTGATGCTGTCTCAAAGTGCATGGAAAATTTCATTGCAATAAACAGACTATTATTTAAGATGTTTAATTTTGTAATTTGAGTTTCAGACATCAATATATTTTTAGTAAATTAATTTTTTTTAATCGTTCCAACTGTAAGAAATCAATTTTAAAGTCTATTTTCACTTGATAAAAAGATATCTATCTACTTTACGATGTCCATCATCAGATACATAAAAAAAATGATACTTGTTATATTGTAGGGATGGGCAGTTGAAGAGAATGCAGGTGAAAAAGGAATGGAAAGAGCTTCAGCAACAGGAATATAGTAGGAAGATATTGGGAGATACTGACAGATCTTCCCACACTGATTGAATTTTATCTCATTTTGCACTCATGCATGTATATTTAGCAACTGCTTAGAAAATGATGGATGATTTTGTGTACTTATTGAGAAATATTTGAGTACCTGCAATTTAACAGTAAAAAAGTTCTTTTATATGCCAAAACTTTGTCAATCGATAAAATGTATATTTTAAAAATTCCAATATTATATGAATAAATTATTTTATTGAAATTTCAGTTATGTTTTATTTTATCAAAATAATACTTTAGAAATTAATTACATCCAATATTACAAATTACTAAAAAGATTTTGATATTATTTTTGAATGCTACAAGTTAAAAATAGAATGCCATACAATACAGTGGAGCGAAAAAGTATAGATTTTTTAAAAAAATTTTCCATCAAATCACACTGCAAATAAAAAATTTTTATTGAGTAACAAATCACTGCTGAATTTTTTCAGAATTCTTGCGCTTTATCTTCATTTCCCGTAATTATCTCAAGATGTTACTTCTTCCAAAAAATTCCATATATATATCATCTGAACATCTTCTAATCTTATTTGTGGAAGTTATCTCTAAATACATTGCTTGCTCTCTGACTTGTGTATCCAAAATTAATAATTCCATTTAATTATACACTGTTAGTTATGTCTCAAAATAATAAGTAAACTTTCTTTATAACTATTGTATGTGAAGTGACGACAGAAATTTTCCAATGGGGGTGCAAGCAAAATTTCTTCAAATTAACTTCAAAACAGTACACTATAATAAATTTTATATTTAATTAAAGGTAATTAGGCATTTAATAATTATTCGCCATAAATAACTATTTGTAGAGTATAGAGGCAATAAGATTTGTCCAGTGGAATGAAGAACATTTCAAATTTAATTTCCAATCAATTGTACCAGGTTGATGTGGGAAAAAAAATGTTACATTATTATTTAAATCTCATAAAATAAAATAATAGCCAAAAAAAAGTGGAAATAAAAATTATTATTAAATTTGAAAACTGAATGATATTTTACATAAATGGATGCTATTTGAAATGAAATCAATCAAATCTCTCTCTCTCTCTCTCTCTCTCTCTCTCTCTCTCTCTATATATATATATATATATATATATATATATATATATATATATATACGTAATATCGCTAAAGTAAGTGGCACAAAAATAGCTCTCATTATTTATTATAGAATGGCAAAAGTCAAATCTAAACAAATTACTATACAAATATTTCAGACTATTTCATTGAGCATTTTCACAGCTGCACTTAATTCAAAGCTTCGCTAATTAAAGAAGTTGAAAAATTCTATTAGAAATGCTCTGAGTATGGCATGCCAAAAATATTCACTCAGAAGAAAAAAGGTGTAAAAGGAATCAAGAAATAGGCGTCAAACAAGATTTTGTCGAGCGCGAAAATAGGCTGATCCATTGCTTGATGGGTAATCACTATGACTTACCTATGGAAATTGATGATCGTAACTTCCAAAACTATTATATGGTTTTTGCATCACCTTAAAACTCAAAAATTAACTTTTTAATGAAAACATTTTCATTTCTGTAAATGTTTTTATTTTTTATTTTGTTTAAGTTTTTAATGTAATACGCATTTTGTATTGCATCAAATGTTATGAAGTTCAAACTTAATCATCAAAATATTCAATAGTGTATTTTTGCCTGTGTTAAAATTAAGATAAAAAAATGTTTTTTCTGGACCTTAATCCCGAAGTTGGATTTTCACTTCCGCTTTTATTTCATAGTATATAACCTTTTTAATTTGCATGTGTTACAATTTATTCTGAGTTATTCAATTAAATTCGTAATTTCTCGGTCTTATAAAACATCAAGGCGAAATTTAAAAAAAAAACGTATTCCGTACTAATATTTAATAGCTCAAGAAATCAATTATCTGGATGAATTAGCTGCTCGCCAACGGCGGCTACTGTTAAATAATTTTTCAAATTCAAATTTGAATTGTTCACCAAGGTATAAAAACTCATTTGAGATAATATTTCTTTAAATAAATATCTATAATAAAAAAAAATTAAATGGCAGTTTGTATTTTTTAAACCAAAACAACTATATACATTTAAAAAAAATAACCACAAACTGACCCGCCGGAAGGCACACGGAAAAACTTGAATGACCGGACCGCCGTAACAGCGACACTGGTGGAAACTGTGATTGAGTCGAGACATCACCGGCCACGCTACAGTCCTTCCCTAAGGAAGTACGTCCCGTCAACGATGGGAAGAGCCACCCCACCCCCATATTTCCCTGTATCCACAAGGCTGGCGAGAACCAACCACCATACCTGAAACTTCTCATTCTCATTAACGAGGTGCCTCCTCCCGTGGGGCATTTAAAAAAAATACTTCAAAATCCATGCTAATCTGCTTAACATTCCAATTGGTTTCCATTTTCTAAAAAGGTTTTTTCCCTTTAATTGGAATGCATTAAATTGTATTAACGTTAGTTTGAAAATAAAATCTACTGTACTGAAACTAAATTATAAAATACAAAAGAAGTTTCAGTTAGAATTTCAAAGCATGAAAGTTGAAGATTCTTAAACTTTTCTTTAACTAGACAGGTTACTGCACTTCACCCCTTCCTTCAATATGACTGCCAAGTAAAGATGGCAGAGAACAGATTCATTATTGAAACATTTCTTTACGTATAAATGCAACTTTCTTCGAATTTTAGATACAGCAATAAACTGAATTTCTGAAAGTTGAATGTTCTTGATTTATATTTAAAAACAAGAAATCTACCATTGCGTGACTTTTGCATACAAATCATAAAACTATCAATCAATGATCTTTTGACAATTTGTTGCGAGAATGATAAGAACACATTCTGCAAGAGGTTGCAACATTTTAACATTATCAACAAACGTGAGATTTCGAGAGAATTTTTAAAAATCAAAATGTGGATTGATTTGTATAATATCCATATTGTGTTTTATAAAAGAAGATTTTTGTTCAATGAACTTAGGTAAAAAAAAAATATAAAGGGAAATCATAGGGAAGTAATATTTCTTCTGGTATAAATAATATACCTATATGTAAACAAATAAGAAAGGATTTCATAAGCTTTTTGCATATTTGTTTTTAATTCATTTGTTAAATACAGTAAATATAAATACAAAATTTCACGATATTTTATTATGGTCACATAAAAAAAAATCTTGAGCTTGAAGAACAGCTTTAATTCCTAATGGACAGTTTTGAATTGTAATGAGAGATAACCCCAAGAACTTATGTTAACAATTAATGAAATCAGTGACAGATTTTGACAGTATTAGGACGCAGGGGCTAAATTATTTTGATGCCTGTGTAGGAAAAATTTATTGGCGACAGGAATGCAGTTTGAATTAAACTTATTTGAATTAACTTTACCTTTATGCTCATTTTGAAGATAATTTCTACATTATTATTTCCCCTCATTTATATAAAGAATATACTTTATTATTTATATACTTTATTTCACTTAAGTATGTGTTATATAGGAATTACAGTTAAGTAAAAATTTTAAATTTCATTATTTTCCGAAATTTGCGGGAGTGGTCTCCCCAACAGTGTTATCTCCAACATGCCACCCGGCAAATAATTGTAGACCTTGGTTAAGGCAGAAAACCTTTTACATAGCAAAGATGTACAATAGTTACTAAATATAAACCGTTTGCGTGAATTTATCATTTTAACTGAATCTATCGTGTCACATTCGGCGAGATTATTTTAGAGATTAAACCCTATCATGTGGTTAATAATATCCAAAAATCGAATTTGTGTTTTAGGCGCGTTTTTTCTCAACCGACTGTAACTAAAATTTGACGCAATACTACAATTGTAGTCACAAAATCTCGTAACCAATTTTATACACATAAGTGATTGTGTTTTGGAGTGATCACGTATACTCCAAACAGACCGACTTATTAAATTAGATTCAAAATTTGATAGATATCTACATGTTAAATCTGTGAATTGAATTTTATCCAACTAGTTCTCTTCGTTTTGTCGTTAGTTACCTTATAAACTTATATTCGAACAGACAAACTTCCTCTTATAGATTTTGCTCAAAATTTGGTGCACAAGCCATATACCAAATTTCATTCGTCTAGCTCATAGCGTTTTTGAGTTATCTTGGGCACAGACATATAGACATTTATTAAAAATGTGTTTTCCGATCTCAGGGTGGTCTAAAAGGTGGAAAATTATCAAAATCTCAAGTATGAATTTTTTTGACGATTAAAATACTTTCTCTATACTTTGTATTCGAGATGGAAAGACTCGTTGGAAAATGTTGTCAATAAGTATTTTTATTAATCTCTCTCTTAAAAAAATCCTATTCTAAAAATCTTCTATAATTTCAAATGGTTTTTAAAGGTTAGATTTGGAGGGGGGGGGGGGAAGTTACTCTTATGACAGCTGTTTCTTGAAAAACATTGGAAAGCAGAGTTCACGAATATATTGGTGCAAAGCTTGGAATATCGGAAAAGACGTTTTCATCATTTTCTTCTGAATAATGATCATACAAAAAGAATTTGAAACTATAAAACATCTCGATTAGAATATGGATTGTTTCACTACAGGATTTGAAGTTGAAAAGTATTTGCGGCCTTTTTCAATATGACTCCCTTCCTTTACTTACGGAATTAGATGAATTTTTAGAAAAATAATGCGGATATCAATCTTAAATTTTTATCAGATATTCCCTCCTGTTGAATGCGTATTTTAGATCTGTAGCAAAATAAATAAATAAATAAATAAATAAATCTCTGAAATAAAAAAAAAATCTGTTGATAAAAATGTATAGCAAATTTCAAGCATTTAGTTTGAAGCTTTCCCTAGTTTTCATGGTCACATGCGCACGGGTGGGAAAGTTGACAGATTTCGTTTAAAAATTGATAGAAATCTAGCTCTTCGTATTCATAAACATTTGTTTTTCGGATTGTAAATGTTTAAAAAAAATTTAAGGTAAAAAATTTTGACAATTATAGTACATTCCATTTCCACAGTGCAGGGCTTCTTAGAAGCTTGATATAACCTATTAATCCATAGACAGTATTAACAAAGTCGTGTTAAAAGATGTTTATTTTCTATAGCTTATGTATTCGAAATTCGAAACACGGCAACGGCAACGTCGTGATGTTTCGGAGTTCAGGTGGTGTGACAAAGTGGTCACGAGAACATTCTACACCATAATTTGGAATAGTTATTATAATTTGTAAATTTAGGGAAAGATTAAAATTAATTGAAACTAATTTAGACGTACGCATAAAGCTCTAACATCGTGAAATTTGGTAGAATTGTTAGATAATATTTTTATGATATAATTATTAGTATAAAATAATATTTTGATTATTTATACGGAAAGCGAATTTTAGTGGAATTATGTTGCACGTGCCTTTTACTATAGGGACTGATTTAACTATTTTGATTACTTATTTTTGAAAAAATCCAGATCTTTTACGCGTGTAGCTCATTGTAGCTATCTAAGGCCGAAACAGGAATAATTTTGATAGATTCTAATCCATTAGATTGATAACTTTTGCATTAATTTTCCGTCTTTTTACAGACGGAAAATGAATGCAAAAGTTGTCGATTGCAGATCTAGGTTTTTTTTTTTTTCTAGAGCTGGGCACAACCATATCATATGCCGGCATTTGAAGTAACTCGTTACGAATCTGAGGTAATTTTTCAAAGAACTTAATTGGTGTTCTTTTAATAAATTCCGAAATAGGTTTAATTTGGAGGTCATCATGAAGTATTTTCCTTCTGACATACCAGGGCGCATTAACAATCTTCAGCAGATGTTTATATCGGAAAACTTGCAATTTCTTAATGTTTTGGGCGGAAGCGGCCCCCCAAATTGGGCAGCCGTATATCAACACTGATCTTAAAATAGCTTTGTAGAGCAGAAACTTGAGCTTTGGTGAGGGCCACTTTAATATGAATATTAAAGCTTAATTTATTGTCTAAAATTAACCCTAAATATTTGTAGTCATTTACAAAGGAGACGGGCTGGTCGAAAATTTAAATAGGGGCTAGATCGGGCATTACCAGTTTTTTAGTAAATAGGAGACACGCATATTTATTTAGTTGACTTTTATTTTCCAGCCGATGAGCCAGCACTATAAAAGGGTCATGTATAGTTGTAGTTGTGTAGTCACAATTTGTGAATCCTTACGCTGTGTAAGAATGGCGACATCGTCTGCAGAAATTGCTAAGTGACAATTCTTAACTCTCGGTAAATCGTTAACATAAAATAGGACAGAACGAGCTTTGCGGTTAAAGCGCTGGCGATTCTTTGAAGAAGAACTATAATAAATATTGTGCGGTAAATTAAAAAGTCTTTTTTTTTTCTTTTTTTTTTGCGGAATCATCCTTGTTATTATTAATCAATGTCGTATTTAGACTCTAGACAATGTAGTTCAACAACTATATTATTTTTTAAAGATATGAATAAGAGTTCAAATTTTTATTTTAACATTAGAAAGTCAACATTTCGTTACCATAATTTCAAAACTACTATACTGACTGAAGAAATTCGATGAGAAAAATGAGTACTGCAGTTGGAAGTTTTGTTCTTATTTCAATCTACAGACGGCCCCTTATGAAATTTTTAATTTAAAAATCATTAAATGTACGTTAATGCCTATTAAATGATATCTTTTGTATTATTATACAATGAATGAAGCCACAATAAAGCAGGATGGCTCCTTTTTTTTCCCCACGACTCTTCATCCTGTTTCCCCTCTTTTCAAGTGCTGGATTTAACTAATTATTATAATACATTTTTAACTACATGTTAGCATTTATTTTAGACGATTTTATTTTATTTTAGTAACTTCGTTGAAATGGGCGTTTTTATTTGTAATAGGTCCTGGTTTTGTGGTATTTATGCCCATGATTTTATCTAAGCGAACGCTCAGTATCTACAAATACTGTAATAATAAAGCATATGGAATGAATTGATTGATAAGTTTAATTGGTTAGATTCCAAATATTTTATAATAAAATTAATATTTTTTACAAACTTATAATTACTTAGCAATTATTTAACAGTTAGACATTTATTAATCAACCAACCTGTTGACCATTGGCCTTAGGTAGCTGTCTATTCGGAAATCCATCACTATTTTGTATAATTTTCTCGGAATCTTCTGTAACCGAATAAGTGATTGTAAGAACTAATAAAAATCCCTACTCTCGATTCAGAAAGGCATCCTCCTCCTTTTTTAAGTTCATTAAAAGTACAAGTTTGTTATTACTTTCGATCATTCATAAGGCGACTTTTCTGTTTCACTTTTTCGTATATGAAGTATACAGACAGTATTGCAATCATCAAAAAATTCGAACTCGAAATTGTGACAAATCTCCACGCTTTAAACGTCTCAGTTCGAAAAACACAATTTTGGAAAATGTTTGTCTGTAACAAAAATCACTTATAAACGCATTGAGCAAGACGAATGAAATTTGGCATATGGTCTTTAGACTAAATTTGCAGATTTCTATCAAATTGTGATCAAAATCTATTCAGAGGAAATCTGTATGTGGGGCTGTTTGAATATAAGTTAATACGACAATTACGAAACGAAAACAGCCTGATGGGTGAAATTTGGTATACAGATTTAACCTCTATAGTGTAGATACCATCAAATTTTGAGATAAATCCAAAGATTTGACCGTCTGTCGTTGTGTACTTTCAGAAGCATGTAAATGCGATAACTCGAAAACGCAATGACTTATGTCAAATCTGGTATTTAATTTTGTGATTACAATTGTAGTTCGGCATCAAATTTTGGTTTCATTCGGTTGGGAAAAACGAATCTACAACACAATTCGAGTTTCGGATACTATTAACCGCATACCAGGGATTAATTGACCAGGATCACACGATAGATTCAATAAAAATGCCAAAGGTTAATATTTCTTAACTATTGTATGCCAGTTCCATACAAGGCGTTCTCTACCTCATCATTTTTTCGATGGATTGGGAATAATACTTTTATTAGAAAGTTTTGGGGAGACCACACCCGATTTTCCACACACTTTCCTTATGTTTAAGTATTAAAATTTATTTAAAATACCAATATACTTTTAGCCAACCTTGACTAATAACGCCCTAACCCCTTTTTTTAATGAGCTACGAATGATTTATTAGACGTTTATGGAAATATCTAGTACGGAAGAGTCCCAATACCACACCACATAAATCGAATTGCCATGTTCCACAGATCCATCCAATCATTCCTATTCCCTGCAATGCTTGCTGCTATTTCTTGGGACATTTCACCCTTAAAAGAGCACAATCGACACCGATGTAATTAAAAATAGCGGCCATCAAAACTATAATAATAAACATAAAAGTTTTTCTGTAAGTAAAATTTGAAAAGATTATTGCAGGGAATGAATGAGAACTGCTAAAATTCAACAATACGGTAGTCAATCGACGGACAACTTTTGACACCTGGTGCGATTTGATAGGAGGGGTAACTTTGTATTTTAGCATGGATCAAAAAATCAAAAGATCTACACTGGCCTCCAAAAGTTAAGATAATACAGCATGCTTTTCTAAGCTCACCATTAAAAAAATTGCAGTAACCTTAAAATTCATAATTTATATGCATGATAGTAACGATTTTTAAGAAAACTTATGAAAAAACAATAGCTATCACTTTTATTTTAAAGAAATGAATATTTTTATACAAGAGTGAGAGAAGATGCGCAAAAATTTAACTTGCGTAAGTTTTGTGCATGATTGTCTTCAGTTGTTAATGGCAGTTTCGTTGACAAAATCCAGGAGAATCTAGCAACGTCAAGGAGAAGTTTAGGGTTGTCAGATTCTGTAAGGTGGCAGTCGGTCGGATGGATGGAAATCAGGTTGTTACCGCTGAAGCTCCTAGACATCTCAATGTGTCTCGTAATGGGGTCAAACGACTAGGAATCAGTTTCAATCCGAGGATTCTGCGTTTAGAGAATATATTTCAGGTCGGCTCCAGCATTTGTGGGAGACCGTTATGTTGGCGCCAGTAAGTCAGCAGAACGCTCCGCCTACTAATTTTGTAGCGCCACCAAGTGGTGAAATCATATAACCTTTTTGAGTGTTTGTGTGAATTCCAGAGAGAGGGTGTTTTGGGAGTGTTGAGAATAAAGGAATGGAGATACAGTCCAAGAGTTTGTGTTTCATTTATATGTGATTGAGTTTTCTAAAAACTGAGCTATCGAGGGCCAAACATGGTCCAGTGCGCCGGAGACAACTATGCATCTATTGTATAGTGATACATTATTTGAAATGTGTGATTTATTAGTGGAGATATCGTCGATAATGACGAACTTGGTGCGAAAATACCAAGAATGAGAATTCTCTTGTGGATAACTGGTCTCGAGTGACAGCAGTCCCAGCAAAGAGGTATGGGCAGTATTAGCCTTATGAGTTATTAACTAATTAATTTCCCGAGATGAAATTAATTTTGTTTTTGTTGAGTTATAATTAATTTCCCGAGATGAAGTTAAATTTGTTTTTAATGAGTTATAATTAATTTCCCGAGATGAAGTTAATTTTGTTTTTGATGAGTTATAATTAATTTCCCGAGAAGAAGTTAATTTTGTTTTTGTTGAGTTATAATTAATTTCCCGCGATGAAGTTAATTTTGTTTTGATGAGTTAATTAATTTCCCGAGACGAAGTTAATTTTGTTTTAATGAGTTTAGAATAAAATTGTGATAATATTATTCTCTTGAATTATTTTGAATTATATATTTAAAATGGCGGGTTTAGCAAAATTAAAGAAAGATGAATTAAAACTCGTTGCCAAGGAGATAGGTTTGGTTGTTGCGGAAGGCATGAAAAAGAGTGAAATAAAGAGTTTAATTGAGGAGAGTGATGTGTTCAAAAATGACAACGAAGTTGTTAAAGATGCTGTGGATCGAGTAACAGGGAATAGAAACCAAAAATCCGATCAGGAGAGTGAAATAGAACTAGAGCGTATTATATTAGAGAGAACTAAAATAGAATTACAATTAGCGCTATTAAGGGCTAATGAAAATAGTACTCAGACTTCCGTTAATGTAGAGTGTAAAACCGAACCAGAAGAGTCTCTGGATAGCTTATTAAAGTCTGTGAGAATATTGTGTATTAAACCACCGAGCAAAGCTCAGGATTGGGGTTTCTTTTTCACTTCGTTAGAGAGAGCACTTAGTACTAAAAAGGTTCCTGAAAAATTTAAAGCAGAGATTTTATTAAATTTATTAGGAGAAAGAGCTTCTAATATCCTAACTTATATTGCTGAGAAAGACTTAAATAATTATGAAGAAATTAAATCAATTGTACTTAGAGAATTCGAGCCAACAGCGCAAGCGGTTTTAGAGAATTTTAGATATGCTTCTAGAGAAAACGAAACTCATGTGCAATTCGCGTCACGCTTAATGACGAGTTTTGAATATTATTTAAAATTAAGGGGAGTTACAGATTTTGAGACCCTAAAACAATTGATAGTTTCGGATAAATTATTCCAAACGCTGGATAAAGAAACAGCAACTCATATTAATATTAGACAAAATCAAAAGTGGTTTACACCTCTCTAGTTAGGAAAAGAATGTGATTTGTATTTTACTTCCAAAGGTAAAACCATTAATGAGACGAGAAGAGGGCAAAATTATAGTAATAAATTTAAACCAGCATCAAAGGTATTTTTCAATGAGATTAAAAATAAAAATTGCGATTTATGTCTAAAGAGCGAGAATCATTCTTTGTATGCTTGTCCTCACTTTAAGAGACTTTCGGTTCTTGAACGCGTAGAGGTAGTAAAAAATAAAAACGCCTGCTTCAAATGTTTGTCGACTAATTGCAGCGTTAAAAAGTGTTCGTTTAGAAATTGTTTCTGTGGCAAAGCTCACAATAAGTTAATACACTTTTCGAAAGAAGCAAAAAATGTTTCGTCTTCGAATATAAAAACCGCTGAAGTCATAAATAATTCGCAATCGGAGGGGAAAAATTCGGAACAAGGTTCGGTTTCCCCCAGTAAGTGGAGTCCATCTTTCGTCGCTACAAATCTAATTGTAAATCAAAATGTAGTTTTGTCTACTGTAAGATGTTTAATAAAAGATAGATGTTCGCAATGGCAGGAAGTAAGGTGCCTTTTGGATAACGGCTCACAGTGCTGCCTCATGAGTCAGAATTGCATGCAGAGGCTAGAACTCCAAAATGAAAAAATAAATAAATCTATTTCTTGTATTAATAATGCCTCGATGGTAGTTAATCGCAGAGTTACAGCAACTGTGGCTAATAAAAATAAAAGTTTTGAAAGAAATATTTCGATGTTAGTGGTATCAAAAATAACAGATTTAATACCGAATAAGATGATAGATATGCGTGTACATTTTCCAGAATCAATTGACCTTGCGGACCCTAATTTTAATATTCCGGGCAAAATAGATATTTTAATTGGCGCTGAATACTTTTATGAAATAATAAAGCCGGGAAAATTAAATGCTAAAAATGAGAATTTGACGTTACAAGACTCTGTATTTGGGTATATTGTAGGAGGTAGCGTTTCGAGTTCAGTTAAATTAAATTCTAACTATTGCGGTTTAATATGTGGATCAGAAGAATTAAATTCAAACTTGAGAAAATTTTGGGAGATTGAGGAAATAGGTAATGAATTACCTAAAAGTAAAGATAATGCTATTTGTGAGGAGCATTATGCGCGAACACATAGAAGAGATGAGACAGGAGAATATACTGTGGCGATGCCATTTAAAGAGCATTGGTCATGTCTAGGGAATTCAAGGGATATTGCTCTAAAACGACTCGAATCGCTGTGGACTCGCCTGTCTAGAGACCAAAAATATCTGAAACTGTATTCTGATTTTCTGAAGGAGTATGGGGAGTTAGGCCACATGAGCGAGATACAAGATGAAAGTGTTGAGCCTGAAGTGACATATTATATGCCTCATAAAACGACAACTAAACTACGTACCATGTTTAATGCGTCCACCTTGACTAGTAGTGGAAAATCGCTCAACTCAATTCAGTATAACGGCGGAGTGATTCAAGACGATCTATTTACATTGCTAATTAGATTCAGAAAGCATATATTTGCATTTACTGCAGATATTCGTCAGATGTATCGCATGATTAATATAGATGAGAGTCAAAGAAATCTCCAAAGAATTTTATGGAAAGAGGGAGCTAATGAGCCCGTTAAAACTTATCAGCTAAATACGGTTACCTACGGAACGGTTAGTGCTCCATATCTAGCCATGAGAACACTTAAACAAATTTCAATTGACGAGGGAAAAAACTTTCCAAGTGCTGCACCAGTCTTGTGTCATGACTTTTATATGGACGACGTTTTAAGTGGAGCGAGTACATTGGAAGAGACAAAAAGTTTGCAGCATCAATTTGTTGGCATTCTAAAAACTGCCCAGATGTCATTACACAAGTGGTGTGGAAATACTTCCGAGCTTATTCCTGCTACGGAGAAAGAGTATGAGTTCTCATCTACGGATGAAATTAAGACTTTGGGGATTGCCTGGAAGGCTAAAACTGACTGCTTTACCTTTAAAGTATATTTACAGTATAATGCCTATCCTACCAAAAGATCGGTCTTATCCATTATCGCCAGACTTTTTGATCCACTTGGGTTACATGGACCAGTGATCACGAAGGCAAAAATATTCATGCAACAATTGTGGTTGCTCAAGATTGATTGGGGTGAAATGCTTCCCGCGAAAGAAGCTAGTGAATGGCAAGAGTTTGTAACATCTTTAAGAAACTTAAACGACATTAACATAGAAAGATGTATTGTTATTCCAAACGCGGAAGTGAATGAGCTTCATGGATTCTGTGACTCGTCTGAAAAGGCATATGGTGCTGCAATCTACGCCAGAACAGTCAATTCAGCGGGTGAAGTGAAAGTGAAGCTAATCGCGAGTAAATCTCGTGTGTCACCAATCAAACAGGTAACTATACCTCGTTTAGAGTTATGCAGTGCCGTTCTGCTCACCAAATTGATGCAGAAGGTAAAAAGTGCATTAAAAATGGATATTACGTCAGTATCATATTATTCGGATTCTACAATCGTGCTTTCGTGGATGAGAAAAGAGTCACGAGACTTAAAAACATTTCTTGCAAACAGAGTGGCTATTATTCAAGAATCCACAAAAACGAATCAGTGGCATCATGTTCCTTCCGAACAAAATCCCGCTGACGTCATTTCAAGGGGACTTGATCCAACGAGAATGCAACAAAGCGACTTATGGTGGTTTGGTCCAACATTTCTCCAAGAATTGGCTGTGAACCTTCCTGGTGATTGCAACGACATCCACGATCCATTGGACAGTTCTGTGCAGGACAGGGACGTTTCTTCTGAGAAACTTTATTTAGCAGAACTCAAAAATTCGACTAATTGCTGTTTAATTTCAGCTGTGGACTCATCATTTTTAGATAATATACTTAGTGTGTCAAATAAGTTTTATAAAATAATTAAAATCTTAGCCTTTATTTTCAGATTTATTAATAATTTGAGAAACTCGAACAAAATGTCAGGTCCTTTAACCACCAAGGAACTGCAGTTGGCCAAGTTAACTTAAGTCAAACTTGTTCAGGAAGCTGCCTTTAATTGTGAAATAAAAGCTCTCGAAAAAAGGTGAAAATGTTAACAAGAGTCGGGTAAGTTGCTTGAACCTATTTCTAGACCCAAACGGTGTCTTACGTGTTGGAGGAAGATTAAGTAATTCTGAGTTGTCATATGATAAAAAGTTTCCCATATTACTTCCAAAGAATCACAAATTCACTTTGTTAGTTATGCAATATTTTCATCTTAAATATTTACATGTTGGTGCACAAACATTGTTGTATTTGGTAAGACGGGAATATTGGCCATTATCTGGCAGAAATACAGCCAGAAAAATTATTCATGATTGTGTCATTTGTGCTAAAAATAAACCTAGAACTGTAATCCAAACTATGGGAAATCTCCCAACCAATAGAGTTAAACCTAGTTATGTTGGGATAGACTTTGTGGACCTTTCTATATTAAATACAAGGGTCAGAGGAAAGGCAATTATCAAAAATGTTATGTGGCTGTTTTCATTTGCTTTGCTACTAAGGCAATCCACTTGGAAATAGTCACTGACTTAACTGCAGAGGCAATGATTGCCACTTTAAAGCGCTTTTTTAGCAGAAGAGGTGTTAGTTCCTCTATCTGTTCTGATAATGCAACCAATTTCAAAGGGGCCCATTCAGATTTGAAACGTTTGCAAAATATGATTGGTAGACCCCCAGAGCCACTAGCTAATTACTTAACAACTGAACAAGTGACATGGACATTTATTCCACCTAGGTCACCTAACTTCGGTGGCTTATGGGAGGCGGGTGTTAAATCTTTCAAACACCATTTAAAGAGAGTTGTTGGTAATGCGCGTTTAACAATGGAACAGTTTTTGACTATTGTTATTCAAATTGAAGGTATTCTAAACAGTCGCCCACTGACACCTTTGTCATCAGATCCAAACCATTTTGAAATTTTGACCCCAGGCCATTTTCTAATCGGCAGTCCCATAAATAGTATTCCTGATCCAGATTATTTAGAGAGAAAAGATAACCTTTTATCTCAATGGCAAAGATTGAGCAAAACTGTCCAAATAATTTGGAAAAAATGGAAATTAGATTACTTAAATAATTTGCAAGCCAGACACAAATGGCAGTTTGAGAAACAAAACATTTCAAAGGATTCTATGGTTCTTTTAAAAGATGATAATCTTCTCCCTTGCCAGTGGACAATGGGAAGAATACAAGATTTAATTTATGGATCAGACTGCAAAGTCAGAGTGGTACTTATAAAAACTCCACAAGGAGTCACGAAAAGAGCAATTTCAAAGATTTGTTTATTACCATGTGAATAAAATCAATGTATATCTAGTGTAATTATTGTATTTATTATTTAAAAGGATATATAATGTATATTTAAGTTGTTCATAGTACATATTGAATTATCGCATATATTTTCTTTTCATAAATGTTTTGTATATAATATTCAAATTTATTTTAAAAGTGTAATATATTTTGTATCTTGTGCAAGATAATTGTAGAATTTTTGCATTGTCTAATTAAATAATGTGTTAAATTTTTATTTCTGTAATGTTGAGATTTTGAAATGATATTTCAAGGGGGGCGGAATGTTGGCGCCAGTAAGTCAGCAGAACGCTCCGCCTACTAATTTTGTAGCGCCACCAAGTGGTGAAATCATATAACCTTTTTGAGTGTTTGTGTGAATTCCAGAGAGAGGGCGTTTTGGGAGTGTTGAGAATAAAGGAATGGAGATACAGTCCAAGAGTTTGTGTTTCATTTATATGTGATTGAGTTTTCTAAAAACTGAGCTATCGAGGGCCAAACACGTTATTTAGCTCTTTTGCCATGAAAGAGGAGAAACAACTATGCCTCAGCTCATGGTAGATCATTTTGTCGCAACGAGAACAGGTCTCCAAGGCTTAAGTGCGAAGACGCCTTTACAATGGAGTTCTATAAGCAAGACGACAGAGGGTGTGTCTACTCTTGCAACCTGGGCACAGAGCTAGCTGCCCGTTTACGCTGGGCAAGAGAACACGTGTGCTGTTCCAATCGGCAAAGGGCTTCTGCATTCTTCACAGAATCCAAGTTCATATGGGAGAGTGATTCAGTTCGTCAGATGATCAGGAGAGAACAACGCATCAGATACATCCAATCCAACACTGTCGAAAGTCACAGCTACAGAGATGGTGGAAGAATGATTTGGACAGGGATCTCTCTCGGTGGGCACACTGACTTGCCTGTATTCCAAGGAGGATCTCTGAACGATGCAAGATATCCGGACGAGATCCTTCATCCATACGTCCCGCCCATATGCCACTGATATTGATAATGATTATTTTTCTGATGGCCTACAATGGGCGACCGCACAAAGCTCTGTTTATTCAATTTATCTTGAGGGTCAACAGTAAGGTGCGAATGAGACTTGAATCCGATATAGTACCTTTGGGACTATGGTGGATTAGATTGCAGCTAGGGGTGGACACAATCCGTATTAAAGTACATTTTTGTTAGGTTTCAGCGACATTTTTCCACATAAAACTGTGATGCACTGTTTTTTCCAAGAATTAAGTTCTTACTCAATAATGCATTTTTCGTTGTAAATCATATTATGTGCTGAATTTAAGAACAATTCTATGCTGAATTCATTAACCGCATAACTATTTTGCCTGTATGCTATACATGCATGTGTCGAATTTTGATAGTTGTAAGCAAAAAATAAACCATTCATAATGATTATAATTCAATATTAAAATTTACTTCGAATATATAGATAAGTCAAGCATTCAATGGATTTCTATTTGAATCAAAATAAGAAAATATTCCCAAAATAGGTGTCCTCTTATTAGATAGTAAAGAAAATAAAACAGTTAAGTGGTTATAGAACTATTTAGTGCACAAGGCAGTGTTGTGATATCTGAAAACATGTTTGAAAAAGGTACTAAAAAAATAAACGTTTTTTTTTTCAAGCTTTATTATAAGAGAAACAAGACATTTTTTCAACAATTTTAAATATAAACAATTTTTATACCACTGATTCCTATAACGGACATGCACAAAGTTTAAAACAAGCAATATATATTTTTTCTTATCGGAGGCATAATTGAACATTCTAACAGCAAGTTAACATGATTGACAAAAACGATTTTGAATACATTTCTTCTAAAGTTTACTCTATTGCTCAAGGAAATTATTAAACCCGCCATTTACTTAACTATTAACAATGTCTCCATGAAAATAGGAACAGCAAATGAGAGTCCATCATATTTTAAGGCATTAATAAACTCTTTAACATTCTCAAAAGTTTTTATAACATACTTATATCTTTGAATAGTTTTTACAAATATACAATATATAAATTGCACTTATATCCAATTATAGAAAAATAAATTAATTTATGTCAACACATTAACTATATTTTTGAACAATATCAGATGATAAAGTAAAGCAGTAAATTAGTAATATACAAATTTAATGACAAACAATATATTAGAATTTGTTCTGTAAATATATTTAAAACTCAAACATCTTATACATAAACTTTTATAACATTTCCTTATTTATATATAAAAGAAATCAAAGGCTTTTTCTAAAAATTACAAATCGATGCACTTTGTTTCTTGGAAAAAATTTCTTTCTTACAGGCAGGAGTTTTGAATCTGCACTTTTCTGAATTTCCATTACTTTCTGATATTTTCTCTTACAAATTTTGGAAGTAAAAAGACAACTACATATCAGAAGTTCAGAAAATTTTAAAGTTCAATTATCATGATAAAAAAATATTGCCTAAAGACTCATTTAAACTTTTTAATGCACAACAAAGTTAAAATTATAACATCCAGAAAAGAAAAACCTACATTATATACAGGATCTATTTTATTTGCTGCAGAAAGACTTGGAAAAAATTTATGGAATTTCTTTATGAAATTCAAGGAGAAAATTTTATATGTATCAACAAAACATACAACAAGTATATCAATTATTTTTAAAAAATGAACACAATATTTTTATAAGTAACATAAATGCTTAGCTTAATAAAGTGACAAAAATAATGAGATTCAAAATTTCATTTTCTCAAGAAAAAGAAATGATTGGGTAACACTATACCACAATGTAATGCATATGTTTAAGCTTTATATAATGATAAAAATCATTTAATTCTAAGTTTTTAAACATATTTCCATTTTTGAAGAAATAAATAAAAAATAAAATTTGAAATGAGAGCAATTATTTAGGCATACCAAGTTTTTAGTTACACATCTATTTAGCATTCATACATCATTATTACTGCTTATATAATACATTTATTTTGATTCTTAACATAAGTTGAATGAAAAAAAAAATCAACATATTTTGGATTTTTTTATTTAAATATAACAAACTTATTTAATATGAAAATCTTTAAAGTACACAATAGAGTTTATACAAAAACTTCTTGACAAGAAATGGGCAAAAGGTTTCATAAGTGCTGAATGTACTATCGTGAAAGTAAATCACCACACTTAAACAATGAAAAACATTTTTTGGCACTGATGGTAAATTAATTCCATATAAAATACTTTAATAAAACAGATATTGCAATTAAAAGTTTAAAATGTTACAAAAGTTAATATTAAAACAAGTTTAAAATTTATTTGTAATTATATCAGTTCATAAAATTGAAAACAATTTTTTAACTTATTATCGGGAAAAATAAAGAAAAAAAAATGCAATTACACTTGCAGAAATAAAAATAATATTGTAATAAACTTAAATAGGACTGAAATTTTTAATTTATGTGCGAGAATAAAAAAAACATGCATTTTACTCAACTATAGCCTTCACAGTGAAAAACTTCTCAAATTCTTACGACACTGGGGTCTAAAATTGTAGCATCAGGACTTAAAATTATCAAGACAGCACGCACATGTACTTGCAAACATTAACAGTGTGTTACATTAATAGAAGCTCTATAACGTATGCTTATAATGTATTGAATACCAGTACATATAATACGGCAAAACTTGTTGTCAAATGAAGACAGAGAACAAGGAAATTTAATTTTAACTTCAGAATAAAAGTGAAAAAAAAAAGAATAATCTATAAGTATATATATATATATAAAAAAATCTAAACACTGACATCAAAACAAACAATACATAGCTCTTGCTGAACGCTTTTCAACACTACCATTTTCCTAAATAAATTTTATAGCAAACATGAATACAATAGGCACTTACACAAAGCTTCACAACATGCTTCCAAAATATAACATTTTTAGAATAGATAACAAGCATTAAAATGAGAAGATTTTTTTAAAAATCTCTCGTCTGAAAACATTCACAATGAAATTGAAGATTATTATTTTCACGAACGAAAAAATTCGCATTAAAATGCCCAACATGCATAAATTATATTAAGAACAACAACATGAAGCTAGTCTCACGTATAATATAGCTGTTCAGCTCTAAGCACTTGCTAAAAAAGAACGTGCTATAAACTAATAAACCTTAGAATACTCAATTAAATTTATATTATTTGATTAAGTTTCCTGAACTCACGTACATAAACAGATTCAACTCAATGTCTGCAACTACAGTCAAAAATTTAAGAACATAAAAAATGTTGCACAACAGACTCAAATAAACATACTTTTAAAGAAAACTGATCAAGTAGCAATAATCCATCATTGATATTAAAGTATAAATCCCTTCAATTACTGAGAAAAAAAATTATAAATTAGTTAAAGTAATAAAATAAGGTCTGAAAATTACAGAAATAAGAAGACATACTTCAAATCCATATATGTGCTTCTGAAGTAAAAAAATATGCCAATTTTAAAATTTAAAACAAATTGTTATGTGGTATCACTAAAACGGTTAATTCAATAAAAATTACAATATAATCTAATAAACAAAGCTTAATGTATCACAAATTAATTCAATATAATGCACAACCTATGTCAAATATAATAAATCATTGCACAATTTTTAAAGTAAATTTTAAGCCTAGAAGAGACCTAAAAACTCTTTTATGGACGGACAATTATTTAAGAGGGAAATAAAGCTGAGAAAGGGATTTAAATTGAATCAGACATAAAAAGTGGGATGTAAAGTAAAATATTTGAAAATAAAACAATGTTATAATGCAATTTTTTTATGCAATAGTACGACCTGTTTTTTTAAAATTAATACTGATACCACGGTTGCTTTCTTATCCAGCGCACTCGTATTCCAGAATCAGTGCGGATTTTAATAGAAGCTGCCTCACATGCTCGTACAGTTTCTTTTACAGACTGCATCAAGTTTTGGGCATTTCCAACCAGCATTTCTGTAGCCTCTAAATCTTCATCAGTCCCTACAAAATATTCACTTCATTAAAATCTTTGTGAAATCAGCTATGAAATTTTTGGTATAATATCCATGCAAATGCGATTTCTATCATAAGCAATAAATTGCAAATCTGAATGAATAACTACAATCATAAAAAGTATTGTTAATATATAACTGTGAACAAATCCCAGATTTTTAAGGTGTTAAATAGGTGAAAAAACTATTCAGCAAGAGCACACGGTGAAAATCTAGCCTACTATATTTAGAAGATAAATTTGAGAAATGCCATGACATTCAGACAGAGCATATCTATATCTAGTCAACAAAGCGAAAAATAAAGAATTATGTTTGTAAAAACTCATTAAAATATCATGCTAGTTGTTGAAAATTCATTAGTAAAATAATAAGCTTCTCTAATTATTTCCAAAGAAAAATTTATGCCATTTAAGGAAGTTTCATTATGCCATTTTAACAATTAGCTTTCAATACATGCCATATACAGCAAAGATTACAGTAGTTTTTTGTGTAATCAGTTGAAAGACTGCAAATTTACATATTTTTTACATTGCCTTTATCTTTTACAGAATTATGATACATACAGCAATATAGCCGTTCAAAGGTTATCTTCAGGGCGAATTAGTAGAACATACAATTTAAAAATATAAATTTATACCTTTAATCATAGAAAGAAAGAAACTAAGAGATAAAACAGTGAAAGCAGATTATATCAAATTCTTCCAATAATATTGCATCTAAATGTTCCTGAAGTTACACAGTTCTGGAACTCAGAAAATCATAACAGATTCTTAAATATGAATGAATGCTTTTAAAAAAATCCATATACAAACCAAAATGTTAATCACACAAAAACAGTAATACTCACTACCTTGTCCTGCTAACATAGTTGCTTTGACAGTGGATAAAATTCGAAGCTGAGTACCAATGGTTGGAATACGTTCACATACTTGTAGAATATTCTGGAAAAGTTTTTGCAAGAGAAATAAGTCAGAAAACTATTAATATCGAAAGATATTAATGCATAAACTTTATATTCAATACACACTTAATATATAAAGCGTGTGTAATAAATATAAAATTATCTAATATAAATAATCTAAAACATTTCAATACTTTTTAGACAACATGAATCAAGGTAATTGTGTTGGGCTCTCATTATCTCTAGAATAGCATTTATTGCAGAGCTCCAGTGCAGGAAAGATAAAAATTTGCACTCGTAAATAATACTTACAAGTAACATAAACTTCAGGCAACCAATCACCAACCTGCTGTGCTTTCACTAGATATGCATAGTTATGTGAGGTTAAGATTATCAAATTTTATCTTACCGTTATCATTTTTCCTTTATGAAGGTATAGGAAGGAAGTGTAGAATAGTGAAAGTGTAACCAAATTCTCATGTGGGTGAAAGGTATTATATTATACCTCAGTGCTATTTATCATTGCTGCACCATTGACTACTAGTGAACATATTTAGCTGGAATAATAATAATATTTATATAATATTTCTATACCAATTAGGTTCGAAATACATCGGATAAATATGAGTTCCGAAACTAAAATTCTTGTCCCAAAGCAGAAAATACTACGAGGCCAGCTGCCTCCTTAAACACAGAAAAGAGGGAAAATTAATTTCTAAGAATTATTTTGTTAAATTGTATCCTCCCTCCCCATATAACTATACAGACTTCGATAAACTTCATTTCATTCGAAGTTTCTATTCTCTTAATTCTATTCATTTGTATTTCATGTTGTTCAGTACGTATTGTTTGCTTAAAATTTAATATTTTTCTTATTTTTTTTTACTTTCACACACACAAAAAAGTATTTATCTTTTATATACATAACACATATATCAAATTTCGATTTCAACGTTCCAGTTTTAGAATCTAATTCGTTTGTCTTAATCCTTGATTTTTTTGTTCTAAAGGTGTTCAATAATGAATGAAAATTCTGTAGTTAGGAGAATTTTCGTACGATTCTAAAATATACCGAAAATAGTAATTTTCGAATGTTTTAAATTACATGCTCTTGTTATGATATTTGGATTTAATGACAGCAGAAATAAAAGGTCATATCTGTACTTATCTCAATTCTTTTGGGGATATGCATCACTAAGCTAATATTTTTAACTTACAGGCGGGGGGGGCGGCAGAAAAATTTTTCCAAGTTAATTTCCAAAAGAGTAACGAACTTAGAATTATGAAACTTTAAAAAAGTAGTCATATCTGCAAATATCAACCAATAAAATCAAAAATTTCTTTATTATGTAAATTTATATACTTTTTACACATTTCAACACACAATTTTCTCTAAATTTATTTACAGCTACGAACTTCAGCTTAAAAATGCAAAGCCAACAACAAAAAAAAATTACTTCATGTTAATTTTCTAATAAAATTTAAAAGATGTGGCATTTGTTTTGAATTCTGGTACATATTATGACAAAATAAGAAAAATCCCTATAAAAATACTAATTCTATCAACTTTATAAACTCACGCCTAACTTTAATATGTAACTTGCTATTACATTCCATAATATTTTATTATACTTATCACTGCTAAAGATTATATTGCATGAAGTCGACACACAAGACTTTTCTCTGGACATTAGCAATGTGTAAAGATTGCGTAATTATTATCTATTAACCTCTTTAAACTCTTTATATAATGCAGTCTGTGCAACACATATTAATATATACCAAGAATAGTCAACAAATACTCATGACCTTAGTGAGTTTGCAATACATGAAATCTAAAATTGCAAAATCTAAAAATATTATTTATTACGAATTTCACAAGGAATTTTCAAAACATAAAGATAAATGATTTTAAAATCTTATAAATTAGAAAAAACATAAAAGCGGTGAAACAGAAAAATTTCCAAGAACATTATAGAGTTAATACATACGGTTCTCATTCTTTTATCTGTGCACATTCTAGCTAACTCTTTAGCCAGACGAGTAACTTCCTTAGAAGCCTCTGCAATGTCTTTTGCACAGGCAATTAAATCTCTTTTAGAACCACCATCACCTCTGCATAAAATGAAACAGCATTTAAGGTAAATCATGAAAATAAACCTCTCTCGCTTTTATCACATATAGAATTTATCATAGTTTTAAAATCAGAAAAATATATTTTTAGGTTATTTAATTGGAAACTAAAAGCGTTTTTCAAAATCGATACACATAAATTATCATCTGAAACATGAATATTCAAATACAAATGTATCAATCGTATTTCTTTTTATCCTCCGTATTCTTTTATTTTCATAATCATCATTAGAGTTATGTCTAGGCATTTTTAAATGGACACCATTTCTCAGCTTTGAGAAAAATATAACTAAATCTAAACTTATTATATTAAGGTAGGAAACCTTCAATAGTATACATTTCTCTCAAATTCTTCAACACTGGAAAGCAAAGAGAATTTTAATAAACAATATCCATTCATGTTTCATTAAAATTAAAGCATAAGGACATTCAATTATACTTAGTATATTACTGCTTCTGCAAAATTTTGAAAATGCTGCAGTAAACAATCAGATTTGGATTATAGAAAAGAATTCTGTAAGCCTTGACTGTTTGGTACAAATCATTTCAGTTGCACATCTTTCCAAATTTTGATGAAATTACCCCCTTCCCTCATTCTTTAAAACCCTGAACAACATAGAAAATTTACTGTATTGAGTACAGAAATGATTTAAGAACATTATTACTAATTTTGAATATATAGATTTATAAATGCAGTATCATTATAGGGTTTCTAAATAATGCTTTAAAGCTTTTTCTGTTTCCTTATTGCTAGTGCAAATCTCAGTTTCAGATATAGAATGGCAAACACAGGCAGATATACGACTAGACATAGGATCGCATTCCGGTTGATTCCAAAAATACTATCAGGCAGTTACAAAATAATTTATGAAGAATACAAATTCTATCAGTTTTGAAGTATTAAAATAATATAAACATAAGTATAACTGATAAGGTTCCTATGGATTTCATTCTTAATACTGGCTTTATTATAACAGCATCTATGAACACTGAGCTATTGTGTACAAATGTGGATGATTGCAATCGCGAGTCATAATAAAAACATTTTTATAAAGTTTACTATAGTAAAATAACAACCTAAAATAAATCAATAACATGCTGATTAAGTTAAACATGTGTTGAAATGTGAAATTAAATTGATCAGGCTATTAAAAAAGAAGGGCTGATAATATGCATTGTCTGCGGTTGCAAAATATCTATATCCACCACTTATTGTAAATATTATTTATAAAGTTACAAATTTTTCTGAAAAAAGTCAAGTTTCTTGTTCAAACAAACTATTTTTCACTTTTATAAAATTCAATTTCTTCATCAATTAAGATTAAAGTAGTCTAAGTATATTTTAAGCAGTAAATTAAAGGTTCTATATTTTTAAAAAAATATATAGGGTTAAATCAGTTAAAAGAACAAAACAATGGGATTTATAGCCATTTTCACTTCAGAAAATCAGACTCAAAAAATATTCACATCTTCATTAAATAAAGAAAAAATTCAACCATTCACACACTCAGCATATCTTAAAATATATTAGTCTATTAAGTCAGAAATAGTCTATTTGCAATAAAGTCACAATTTTATTTAATTTTAATATAATGTTTTTATATCAAAAAATGAAAGCTAAAAAATATTAGTTTAAAACAAGCAGCAAAATTTTTTATATACCTTCCAATTAAAAACACAGAATTTTTGATAATAGTAAAAACAAAAGAGTAGTTAGACCAAAACTGTAAAAGGTGTTATATTGATAAAAACACCTAAAATTTACAGAAAATTTAAATGACAAATTTTAGCAATAAAATCTACATTCATGTTCATAAAGTAAGGATAATACCAGTTCCGGCAAATAAAGGTTCAGAAAGACAACAAATGTGACTTATTCATTAAGCCCATTTATTAAACAAAAGATAAAGACAAATGTATGGTAGTGTATGATAACATTCATTAAAGCTAAGATTTTTGCTCCCGGGTGCAATAACAAAAAATATCACCCTCGTAAAAACTTAACTTTATATAGTTGCTATGATGGTTAATACATTGTATGTCTCTCAGATGATGAAATACAGTCCGCACGACTCCTAGGTATGCTGAGTATCAAATTATCGAGCTGATATAGGAGAAGACTACTCCACTCAATAAGCAATGCTCGCTGAAGTTCCGGTATGCATGTAGGTGGCGGTTGACGGGCTGCAACTCGCCGACCAAGTATGTCCCATACATGCTCTATCGGATTCAAGTCAGGTGAGAATGTTGGCTATTCTAAACGAATGATATCTTCACATTGAAGAATACGATATAAAAATGAAGAATATGAAAGATTCGTTTATGATGTTTGCACGGTGAGGATGGGCGTTATCATCCATAAACACAAATTTTGCGCTCATGGTACCCCTAAACAAATGTACAAGTTGTTCCAGAATAAGGTCTCGATGATGTTGGTCTGTCATGGTTCCGATTTGAACAAGGAGGTCTGTTCGGGAGTAACAGCACACATACACTGGGCTCTTTTATTGTATTCAACTTCTTATATCAATAAATATTAAAGAATAATTTAATTATTTTTTTAAACATTAGAATATTTTGGGAGATTTTAATATCCAAATCAATTTTTTGCAACAACACACAAATATAACTTGCAAATAATTCAACATAATACGAAATATCTATATGATGATTATAAATTATAATGAGTACAAACATGTAACATTTTGAAAGGTGAAACATTCATAATAGGATAAATAACTGAAGAAACCAAGTAAAATATATTTCATACCTAACAAGCTGACTCAACTTGGCCATCAATAATGCCATCTTTTTAGCAGCAGCAATAATTTCGTTATCCTTACTGGACCATTGCCTAACTTCTTGATGAAGACCATGAGCAGCAACCTTATTTGAACATGAGAAGTACGTGAAATTCATCAAAAGCACTTTAAAACTAAAAATTTATTCCAGCCAACCAAATAAAAGAATAATTTCATTCTAACAGCAAATTGAAAGGCAAGCATTAAGAAATTACATTTAGATAAAAATCAAATATTACCATATTAATTAAAAACAAATAAATCATTAAACATGCACAAATGTAAATTATAGGTACAACTCTTATTTATATTTAATCTATTATGATCAATTTATAGATACCCAACTACTAGGGAAGAGATCAATTTTCTATTAGTAATTAGAATAACGTTCGCAAATGGAACTTAATTACACAAATAGCAAAAATGGTAATGCAGTTTCCAATGTCTAATTCAATACTTATATTTAATAAGAAAACCAACACACTGAAAAATTATGATTAAAAAATTAGGAAAAACTTTAGAATTAATAATTCGAAAACTAATAAATTCTGTTGGTAAGAGTGGAGGGAAAAGAAAGGCTAGCTTCTCATGTAAACTTTATTGCCAATAAATATATTTTCCACTAACAGAGGGTTTTGCAGTTTTTCTAGCCTGTATTATCAAAGCTATGAAACTAATTGTCAGATAAGGAGACATGTTGAATTATGTAGTGATAGTCCGTCAACCACAAAGGTGGTTGTATGCAATGCTTGTTGCACCTGCATCTCTGAAATAATGCTGCCTGCAAATACTGCTGAGCATCTACTAAAACCAATTATTTTTTTATTTAAATCCCTTCAACTATCTTGAGAAGTGAAGGAATGATTAAAAAAATCAGAAGTGAAACTATGCCAAAGTAACTTCTGGATTGTTCAGCAAACCCATGAGTGCTTAGTGCATTCCACACATGAAATGTGCGATTACAAGAAAGAATAAAACCTGTCCTAAACACAGATGAAAGACAATCGGAATGCTACTTCACTTTAGTCAAAAGACTATTTACAATATTATTGTGAGAGATGATGTAATTAGATTTCAATTCTTGGATATGAAGAAACCTCTATGGATAGTTGCCTTATAGTTTTCATGAACCAAACTAAGGAAAGTTTCTCTAAATGTGCTCCCTCAATAAGAAAAACCTTTTAACGGTGTTTGTTGATAATAAACTATTCGATTTCAACCGCCTAAGGTGTTAATGGCTCATCTGTCCCCTCTGTAGTAAGAAAATTGCTCTTTTGTATTTTTTTTGCCTAGTCTGAAACCTAGAACTGGCTTCGTATCAGCCCCCCCCCCCCAATCTAAAACAGTAATTCACATATTTTGGAGTAGGGAATATTAAATACTATGATCATGAATAAATTTCCAGAAGAGTTTCTGCTCTATAGATATTTGGCACATTAAATAAACCCCCTCCACTTTCATAATCATCTATACAGAAGTCATAAATAAAAAGCTCCACTACGACTATTTTGGAATGTGTGCTATCTGAAATGTAATAAATTTCTCAAGAAATGCTGAAATTGTGGATTTAGTTTTACTGCTGGAACAATGTAATGTAAACATTTTATGTTTGTACTTCTAACTAATCAGTAGATAAACAAGTTAGCGATTTAAATTTAATATTTTAAGATTCTAGTTGCTTGTATTTTCATTTATAAAATGTTCTTTCTTAGTGTGTCTCATGGATTACATTCTTTTACTCCATAGACTAAAAGCATAACTGAATGCTTTAAAATTATTATGCTGCATACAAAGTCAAATATTTTTATGCTTAGCATAGTTCAAATTTTTTGTAATATAAATAATTTATGGTGTTTCAACTATTTTGGTAATGCTTAGAAAGCATGTTAAAAATTGATTTTTTTTTTTTTTTTTTGGCCGAGAATACTAGTTTTTTTATTGTTCGCGTCGCATTTTTGAGAAATACGCTCAGATTTTTGTACACTGGTGTGCAAAACTAAAGCAACAGGTATGTCTTTTGCCATAACTTCACGAGAAATCATCTGAGAGACATGAAATTCAGAAATGAGATACAGCATTTTGTTCTGAAAGAATGACGAAAGCATAGTTGCGCAGAAATGAATACAATGCATACAGTATGGAATCAAACAAAAAAGGCTTTATTGAACTCATAGTATCGTTACACACGATTGTCTGTCCAAGAGGAAGAAAAGCAAGCAGATGTTCCTTAGTATGGGATATGCCCTACCCTTCCTGCAATGGTTGCTCCGCACCGTCTCCCCATACTCAGCACCAGATTGTCCAACAGTTCTTGAGGTAAGAGTGCCCATTCCTCAATCAGCATCTGTTTAAGTTGTCGGGTGTTCCCAGGAGGATGTAATCGTGCCGCAAGGTGTCCCCCCAAAGCATCCCACACATGTTCTATCCGATTTAAATCAGGGGAGCACGCCGGCCAATCCATTCGAGTGATATCTTCCCTTTCCAGGAGCTCCTCAACAGCAAGAGTCCTGTGTGGCCGTGCATTGTCATCCATAAAAACGAAGTCTGATCCAATGGCACCTCAGAATAGACGCACATGGGGAAGGATCACCTCCTGACAATAGCGATCTCCAGTTACAGAACCTCTGTCGAAAGCGTGGAGCTCAGTCCGCCCGTTCATCATAATGCCTCCCCAGACGATAACTCCAGGACACCGAAACGGTCT
The DNA here is from genome assembly GCA_026543865.1 of Argiope aurantia. Classification (NCBI taxonomy): domain Eukaryota; kingdom Metazoa; phylum Arthropoda; class Arachnida; order Araneae; family Araneidae; genus Argiope; species Argiope aurantia. The sequence goes on along the minus strand of JAPMOR010037572.1, from coordinate 423,469 downwards.
CTTTCCGTGATGTTACTGGGATGAAACCGTGTCCCGACCTCTCTCCAAATCAACTGGCGTTGGGAGTCGCTTGTAACATCACGGGCACTCTTACCTCAAGAACTGTTGGACAATCTGGTGCTGAGTATGGGGAGACGGTGCGGAGCAACCACTGCAGTAAGGGTAGGGCATATCCCATACTAAGGAACATCTGCTTGCTTTTCTTCCTCTTGGACAGACAATCGTGTGTAACGATACTATGAGTTCAATAAAGCCTTTTTTGTTTGATTCCATACTGTATGCATTGTATTCATTTCTGCGCAACTATGCTTTCGTCATTCTTTCAGAACAAAATGCTGTATCTCATTTCTGAATTTCATGTCTCTCAGATGATTTCTCGTGAAGTTATGGCAAAAAACATACCTGTTGCTTAAGTTTTGCACACCAGTGTATGTAATTGGCGAATGAATTGCAATAAAAAATTATTCTTCACAAAAATCTACTAAAAATAAACCATTGGCATAAAAAATAATTCAGTCAAAATAAAACTGGGTATGGTTCATTTAGAATTTGATATACATATGTTAATAATCACTTATGCATTAATTTATGCTTATAATTGGTAATGAATTTATTTACAGCTACTACTTTCTAGTATTTTACAAAAGCAATATTAAAAACTTTACAAATGCAACGAAAACAGGCTTTCTTTCTAAAAGGTTCTCCGATTTTCTTTGCAAGTATCATCATACAACTTTTCTTTGAATGAAATTTTCGATAAATGTCAGAATTTACTATTAGACATTAATAATTGATACAGGAATACTGATAATATAAAATTAAGGAACGGAAAAAAAAAGCAAAAAGTTGAGTACAATGGATGAACTTATTCATTCCATACGTCCTAAGAATGGTTCTTTTGAAGGGGGGAGGGGGGGAATCACCAAAACAAAAGCTCATAAAATTCAACAGCGTCAATACTAATTACTAACTGCTGAGCGAAATCTCCTGATAGTATAGATTATGACATAACAGAAAAGGGATGTTGTTATGGAGCAATTAATGTACAGATGGAAAGCTTAGATGTAGGAATGAAATTCAACTCATTAGTGGTACATCAGTTGTACTGTCCATAAACTAATGTTTAAAAGGTAATTAGCAGTGTTCCCATATACTGCCATTCCAAATGTCAATCTGTTTGGAAGATTCTCATGAATTATGTGCTTACAGAATTGTCAGCCCTGATTGGACTGCCTGATTAACATTATTAGATGCCGAGGATCAGCCAATTCATGGATGCAAAACCGAAGTATTTCAAATCAAATATTTGAATTAATTTGATTAATGTAGAACAGGTAACTGGTTCATTACCATCTAGCATACCATACAAGAAGTAATATGTCTGCAATGCTGCAGTGGCACTTTCTTCGATCTCTTAAAAGTGTATAGCAAAGAGGATCTTCTTTATTAATCATAACATACCTATGCAAAGTTTCATCGACTAGCATAATCTGCAGAACTGCTTTTATCTAACAGATTATTTATGCAATCTGATACTTAACCTAACACCACCATTTGCTAGTAAAATTTATACAAATTTATACCAAAACTGACAAAACCTTGGTCCATTTCCATCTGTTCTTTGCAAAAATTATCTTTATCTTTATTTTAGAATGATTGATTAAATTTTTTTCATTATTTAACCAGCAAATATTATTACTAATATACTGAGTAGAAAGGTAAGAAAATTTCATTAAAATAGATATGAAAAAAATTACCATAATGGGTTGATTAGGCTGTATTATAGGGAAATGAGCTTCAAATTCATCATCAGTCTCTGGAGGAGGAGGACGAGGAGGAGGGTTATCTTCTGAATTGGGCAATGGTGGGCGTGGAGGAGCTTCATCTAGATATCCATCACAAGGATAAAAAAAAAAAATTGTAAGTTATTTCCGAAAGTATGGGAATTTTGAAATTCTTAAGTAACAACTTTTAAACAGCCATCTCATATTTCTGAAATACGCCATTTAAGAGAGCAAGACCTAATAAAGTTTTTTTTAAATCTTTTTTTTCAAAATGGCAATTTAATCACTTCAAACAAGCTCAAAGGTAAGACAGGTTTATAAAAATTACAGAATTATATCACTGAGTGATTAATTTCAAATCAAAATTAGACTTATCTACACATAAATCTAACTGAATGAAAAAAACAATCAAATATGCTTGTGAATATTTTTGGAAGTTAAAATTTGAGTAAATCAAATACATTACCTTCATTTCCCAATGAGGAAATTTTCTCTTCGATCCAAATAGACTACCAGTTGAAATACTTATACAAGAATTTAATATTTTCATCAGACATAAGTCATAATTATAAGCAAAGAGTAAAAGTATTAAATTTCTTTTCCTATAAATAATTTTGAGGAGGGTACAGTACAATTTTCAATAACATAAATTCAGTCATTTAGCACAAATATTTTCTATTCTAAAAATATTTATTACTCCACTTCAGAGGGAAAAAAAAGTAAAAGAATTTTAACACAGCAAATATTAATATGAATAAATGCCGAAATTCATGCGAACAACAGACAATATACACTGAACAAAAAATAGAACACAATGAAAAAATACTCTCAATAAATTTACTGACGAAAATTTCTATATTATTTGAATTAAAAAAATAAATATGCTGGAAACATTTTATATTCATTCATATTAATAACAATAGGAATTTATTGTTAATACAAGGTTATGCTAAATTCTATATCCAATATCAAATTGCAGGCAAATTCAAATCCAATATAATTCAAAATCCAAATATAAGTTATTTTAAAGCACAACAGTTAAATAAGAAAACTGTACTGCATTTTTCTAAATTCTCATGCAATGTGCAAACTTAACATCTAAAAGATCATCTTAAAGAAAAGTTTTCACCCTGACCGATAAAGATGACACCCAGACCGATAAAGATGAAAGATTTCAGCTAATTTATTAAAGATAAATTCAAAATATAAAATGTCATTCAGTTTTCACAGTGATACACAGAATCATATTTTCAAATAAAAACCTGGAGTTGACATCAGATCGTTATTAATTTTAACACCATTGGTAATGGTCTTCTTAATATTGAATCATAGCAAATGATGAGAGCAACATTGGTATTGCCATCAAATTTTCTTTAAAATTCCAAAATCAAACTAATGTGAGAACATTAGTATTCTAACATCCAATGCAATGCATATCATTACTACATACACAGAAGAAAATAGGTATCTATTTTTATAAGAATTTTCTACAGATGTTCGTAATACTCTGCTGCTATCTGGTTTATGTACATGATGAATACGAGTAAGGCCAAAAGTATTATGAGCATGCATATGGATAGCACTGAGTTATTCTTTCTTTGATACTGTTCAGTTATTCTACCATTCGTTTCAAACCAAGTTTAATAATGTCTTACTTTGAGTGTTCCTGAACATTATGTAATTATGGGCATGCAAAATTCACATTTTATAATGCTAAACTGTAGCAAAGGTTAATGGGCTGAGATTAGCTAATATTTTCTTTCAGCATTACTTTAATTTATATTTGACCTTTGCTTTTGGTTTCACATTTAAGATAAGATATTTCTTTTATTTAATAATTCTACAACATTTTCTGTATCTTAATCACTTTTTGTATAAATTTTTTCCCCATCTTACTATTAATTTAATCATACTTATTTTAGTTCTCGGTGTTTGGAAGTATTCATTATTTTATGAAGAATGACCCTTTTTTTTTTTTTCTTTCATGTCTGATTTTTGTATGTTAGTGGATCACTATTTGTTTCAAATCAATTTTACCAATTATTTTTTAATTGCGTGTTCGTGAACATTTAGGATAAAGAAGATCCCACACTATGGAAACAATACTTTTAATGTTATAATATATTTACATCTAAAGAATAACAATTTTAAATCTAACAAATAATAATTTTTATTTATTTCTTAAGCACCCTGAAAATGTGCATGAGACTTTCTTTGATACAACTTTCATTAATTAATTTGAGACAATCATAACAGATATTATTAACGGGAGAACAACCTGTTTAGATAGTTTTTTTGTAAAAAACAAAATAAAGGAAATTTAGTTTAAAATTGATAATATATTTTTTTGCAGATTCATTCCTTCAATTTTTGTTAATCCAGACGAAGCAAACAAAATTTCAAAAAACATTTAAAGAAGGTCTTTTTTATTTAAATATACGACGAACTACGTAGAAATGGCAGTGATGTCTCAGCTTCGAAACCCTAAAACGCGTTTCAAATCAACTAACAATTTAAAACAAGCTAACAAAGTGTATCTGTGCTTCCTCTGATACTGGAAGAGTTTATTATTTCTGAAGAGCATTAGAAGCAGCACAAACACTTTGCGGAAAATTATAATTTTGAAAGAAAAGGATATTTTTGTAAATTTATTTTTATCAAAATAATAGCAACGCAGCTGCAGCTCTTCGAGAATTCCAGAAACAGAAAATTTTTAGATGTGGACAAAAGTTGGATCGTGGCGTTCATAAATGAATAAAAAAATTTTGACAACCTTACTGGCAGAGAACAAAACATGCGGATATATCTAGCATTGAAAGATCATAACATTGCTACCGTAGATTTAGCAAATCATTCGTCATATGGTAATGCAAGCATGCCAGCTACTGAAAATGAAGTCAACACGTCGATTTAAACAATGAGAAAAGTGTTAAGTCAAATTTTGTGCTACTAACCATACAAGATTCAGAGAGAACAACAAATAATAGCCCTTTTTTCCGTTTATTAAACGGACAAATGAGTACACACAACTGTCGGATTTGGGCGAAGGAGAATCCAAGCCCTATTCGTACATGATATTATACGATATCTCCTCGATGTTCTGCGACATTCTGAATCCTGGACAACATCACGTAGATATAACAATGTTTTTTGGAGCATTTAGTGCCAATAGGCAGAAGTTCCACTGAAAGCAGCTAAAGCGACAGTGTAGTGCGGTTTTACAGCTACGTTTATCAAAGGGTCATATTTTTTGAGGAATCAAGAGCCAAAGGAACACATTACATGTTCCGTAAATGGGAAAAGATCTCGGTATGTTCGATCTCAGTCACAAACTTGAATCTCGAGTTGCAAAAGTGAGGCTGCTGCTGAGTCAAAATACTGTTTTAAGAAAGACGGTGTACCACTTGACATTACATTGGTTCGTATTTCCTCTTAACACCGTCTCATATAGGACCTTATGATAAGTCGATATTTTCAAACAATCTGGCCATCATGATTGCTTGATCACACACATCATCATTTTTTTGTTTTGTTTTGTTTTGAGGATTTTTGAAAGACTGTGTCTAAAGACAAATGTTAGATAATCTCTGATCTGAAGATATTATGCTTCACATCCGCTCAATCTCACAGGATACATTGCACTTTGCAGCAGTAAATACATTCTGCGAATAGAATGCATGATTGCAGATAATAGAGTATTCATTGGGTATGCGTAATACTGTGTTTCTTTATTTCGTCGCTACTGAGTGGCATGTTTTATTTTTGTTGAGCACACTGCAACACATAAAATTTTCTCTCTCTCTCTCTTTCCCCCCTGTGTTATTTGGAGCCATAGAACCCGTACTAGAGCCTTCTGAATTAGCGAAATTTAATTTTAACAACTATGAAATGAATTTTTCTTTCTTTTGTTTTCTACAAAAAAAATCACAGAAATAACCTCAGAAATTGGCTCAACGTCAAATATTTTCTTTTTGTTTTGCAGAGTGCTTCACTTGTACTACATACTAGTGAAATTTTGTTTCATTTGAAGTCATAGAACCGGTTCTAATGCCTTCTGAGTAGGCGAACTTTAACTATAAACAACCTTGTATATTGCCTTAAATGTATTCGAGATTTGTATCTCCACCCAGATCACACAAGTAGAATAATTTTAGTTGAAATGAACAACTAATATTTCACTGCAACCCAATCATTTGTTCCATACATAACCATTTTCTGTTCTACACTATCTGCCAATAAATATTTGGACACCTATGCAATTGAAAATATCTGAGATCCTGATCTACGCCATGCCTTCTGTACTTAAATATCGCATAGGAAAGAGCATTGGCATTAGTGGCATAAAAGATACCACGGAATTCAGTTGTCTGACTTCGAGAAAGGCATAATTGTCGGATTTCATAGAAATGGCCGATCCTTAAGGGACATATCTAGTTAGTTAAACATTCCAAAATCGATAGTGGCTTTTGTGATTAAGAAGTAGAAGGCGAGTGGTGATTGTCGGAATGTGCTTCGGCCTGGCAAATCCATGAAACTGAGAGATGGAGACCAACGAGTGCTGTTGAAAGAAATTCGGAAACACAGCAACAAACCGACGGCTCACCTGTCCAGCAGTTTCAACCAGCATCAGGGACTGTTGTTTTGATAAATACCATTCGCACGGAGACACATTTGCGTAGTTTTCATGGTCGTGCTGCCGACTACAATCCTCTGGTTACAAAATCTAACCGCTCTGCTCGGTTGAGGTGGTGCAAGGCATGTCGAAATTGGACCGGAGATAAGTGGAAACAAATTGTTTGGAGTGATGAATCAAGGTTCAATCTCTATTAGTCGGTTGTCAAAGTCTGGGTTTCGCGTATGCATGGAGAATGCCTTTTGTCAGAATGCACTGTGTTTGCAGTAAAGTTTGGCGGAGGTGGAATTATGGTCTGGGGATATTTCTCCTGGTATGGACTAGATCTCTTGATTCCAAATCTTGGTAAGCTAAACGCAAAATCCTACTTCGCTATTCTAGAAAACAATGTGGATAACAACATAACCTAAGTTGTGGCAGTTTTACGAGTTGGATCATTGCTATTTCCAGGATGACAATGCCACTTGTCACCATGATTGGTATGATGACAATGAGGTGAACTGAGTGAACAGGCCTGTCTAGAGTCCAGAGTTGAATCTTATAGAAAACCTCTGGGACAAGTTGGATCGCCGAATTAAGGGGTGAAGCAACTGTCCAAAATCAGTGAAAGCATTAGCACGTTTTCTCCAAGCCGAGTGGAAGAAAATACCACTGTCCATCATCCAAAAACTTGTGGAAAGCATGCGCCAGAGAGTTAAGTTGTAATTGCCTCAGGTGGAGACTTAACCAACTATTGAAGAAGAATAAATCGTGTTTATCCCCTTTATCACAAGTGTCCAATTACTTATTGGTAGATAGAGCGGTTACATATCGAATGTTTTCAGAAATATTTCAGAAGCCTTTGCAAATAAGCTGACAAATATAAATGTAGCTTTTAAATAATTATAATAGTAAACAAACGGCAAATATACCTCCTATATATGCTAACGCTCCATACTTTGAAATCATACAATGAAATTTTATGTACGATTTCAAACTATTATGCATAATTCACCCCAATTTCATTAACAAATATATTTTTTCTGATATTACAAAATAAAGAAATATTGTAGGAAAAGAGGGAGGAACGGAGAGGCAACACACTGTTGAAAAATAACATTCAACGGCAAATTTAATATTTTTTCTATTACTTGAAAAGGGAAATAAGTAAGGGTTATGTTGCATTTACTTCACACTGATTAGTTGGCAATATAGAAATTCAAGACAGAAGCCATGGCAGCAAATGCAATGCTAAACATTAACATTCGCACATCATTTTTAAAATGTACCTTTCTTGTAAGATAAAGGTGGTGGGCCACTTGTTGAAAAATTAGCCTCAACTTTAAATATTTGCCCAAAATCAGGAACATTCACTTCTTTCGAAAGATGCTTTTCTAGTAATAAAAACAACATTGTACAAAATTGTAATAAAATTTATAATTTTAATGAAACACATAAATCCTAAACACATTCAAAAGGATACTATGATATTTCTTTTAGTCATACAAACTGTACAATAACGCATTGCAATAGAATGGGTGTGTGCATTCATAAAGTATTTTCTTTTTGGGAGGATTTCAGAATAAAAAACCCTAGGAAACAACTGATATAATAATAAATAGATCACTCACATTATTACTGATACAGCACTTATTAACTTACCATTAAGATTTAACATGCTCATATCTGGTGGAGGTGGAATATCTGGAGGAACCTCGGGAGTAACCATTACAGCATAGAGTACTTGGCCAACAGCAGTAGTCAGCTAAATAATTAACCGAAATTGAAATAAGTTTGGATTTTATATCTTAAAGCACTGTGAGAATAATAAAGCGAAATCTCTACAGTGTGTGGCTGTATTGTAAGGTTGTATTATTTATATAATGGTTGTTGATTGAAATACAATCGGTTTATAGGAAGCTTATAAAACTTACATGAACTAATTCATTGATATCTGACAGTGAATTTTAAGATTTCTCTCAAAGGAAAAAAAAAGTATTTTTATCGAAAACCTCTAAAGTTTGTTTTTACTTCTCGCACACATATTATAGAGGAAGTATAATAATCGTAGAAGAATTCCAACTCGAGATTTTGACGAATCTCCAAGTTTTCGAACTCGAAATAGGAGAAATGCCTCCTTGAGTTCAAAACACACATTTTTGGAAAATGTCCATCTGTCTGTGACAAAAATAACCAAAAACTCTTCGAGCTACACGGTTGAAATTTGGTATACAGTCTTTACACCAAATTTGCAGATTTCTATCAAATTTTGAGTAAAATCTGTTCAAAGGAAGGTCGGCTGACCGACTTCCGAATATAAGTTAATATGATAACTACAAAACGAAGAGCTATATAGGTAAAATTCGCTACGCTACTCAGATTTAAGATCTATACTGTAAACACCTGTCAATTTGAGCCAAATCCAACTAAGGGCTGACAGTCTGTCAGTATGTAGTTTCAGAAACAAGTAAATGCAATGATTCAAAAATGCTATGACTTAAATGTATCAAATTTGGTATTGATTTTGTGACTACAAATGCAATTCTGCGTCAAATATTTGTTCGAATATGACGAAAAAATGTATTTATAGAACAAATTCGATTTTTGGAGGGTATGTCAGGGAATAATTGTCAAAAAGCTCGCCAAGGATGGCACGAAAATACACCTATAAAACAAATTACTTTTAAATGTTATACTTACAGCTTTGTTACTGGTTCTCCAACAAGAAACTGCTTTAGGATCATTTATATTAAGAGCAACCATTTTGGCATCTTGCACCATAGGAGTTATAGCTGCAAGAACAGACATTTAAATCTTAAAAAAATTATGTTATTTGTCAATATTCAATTCATTTTCTTGCTAATGCATCTGCATGTATGAATGCAACTCCTAAATTATTAATTGAAAATAAAATTAAAAAAAACCCCTTCAACATTTAAAAGTTTTGCTTCAATAAAAAGACAGAAAGGCATAAGAGAATCTTTCAATAATGATATAATATGCTTTTCAGAAAACTCTTAAAAGGATAAATACAATTACTCACTTAAAATACGATTTGTGAATAAATAAAGGAGTTTATAATTCAAAGTGGAAATTTTTTAAAGAAACTAATAGAAATAAAAACTACAAGAAAGAGAGAAAAAGATCAAACTTTAAAACTTACTTGATTGCAGCAAGTCGGCAGACTGGTTGACTCTCTCAACAAAAAAAGGATCTTCAGAATTATCCGATTCTTGCTTAGCAACCATCAGTACTCTATTGGCCAATCGAGCAATTGATGAAGTATTTTCAACCATTTTATCAGGAGCATGAATGGCGATTGCATCTTCGCAAGCCTTGGTGTGCATTAAAATATTATCCTCTAAACATAGAAGTTTAACAAATAAATTAGAAGCCATCACAATCAATACCATTTGTACAGATGAGAAAATAAAAATGTAAAAATATCACAGACATGACACAAACTTGTTACAAAAAGAAAAAAAAAATGATTTTTTAAAAATAATGAATTGTGTCAAACACTGAAAAGTAAAATATGATCAACTAAACAAAAAAATAAAGTTATACCAAGTGCTGGAGATATTAAAAATACTATGAAAATATTACATATTAGAAAACTAATCGATCTCAAGAATAATTAGATTCTATTACTGAAATCTGAGGAAATGTATAATATCTATGAGAAGATTGGGATTTTGTCATCAAGTTTTATTTAAACTTTTGTTAGCTCCGAAAGAACGATCATTCAGATTCAAACAAACGTTACTGTATACTATTCCCACAGTATACAGTACTAAATTTGTTAAACCCAATTAAAAAATAAAGCACAAATAAGAATCTCAAGGGAAATTAACATTATTTCCAACTAATTAATAAATGAATCTCTTAAGTAGAACTAATTTGACAATCATATCAAAATTATAGGCAATACACACACATCTGAAGCATACTTTTTAAAATTCTCTCACAAACTTGATAGAAATGTAATAATGAGTTCAAATTTATATTTATAATTTCAAAAGTACATAAAATAAAAGTTTAAAAAAAACTGATACAAAGTTTATTCTTCATTTTATTTAACACTTTGTACAAAGGTCAAACAGAAAATGCAAAGCAAAACAGATGTGAAATGGGACACTTTACAAAAATACATTTCTTATTAGTCAGATAGTTACAAAGGAATTAGATACTGCAGTTATTTTAAGCATTTCTGAACAAGACTATAAATAGAACTTTTACCATTTTACAGATCATTATTTTAAAATAAACATAGTTTGTATTTCATAAAAATAATTAAACATCAAATTGATATAATGCTACGTCTTGTGTTCCATATTAAGGAAACTAAATTATCATGCACATCTTACTTAAAACAGAAAATTTCGTATAAAACCTCTTTGCAACTTTTTTTGTACATAACAATATTTTTTTCACAAAATTCATTGTTATTCAATGATTTTTAAAAATGTATATTGATAATGATTCCATACCAGACATTTTTATGAAGCTGACAGTGTCTGTTGCTTCATCTGCAAGAGCTCGCATCTTCTGCACACTATCGGCGTACTGCTCTCGGAGATTTTCAAAATGCTCATCAGCAGCCTAATTAAGAAATTTTTATAAAATTTCCCCCACAAAAATTACAATTTTACAAATATATTAAAGCTGTAAAAGTAGAACGAAGAAATGCAAGCAATATACTTAAATAATATTATTTTCTATCAGTAGTTATAATTAAAGAAAAATAAATGGTCACCTTCCCAAAGTGCTTTATCAAGAACTTAAATGTGATTTTAATTATTTTATATCTCCAAATACTCATTCTGTCTTGAAAATAGTATATATGTTGAATAGATACATCATTAAAATACACATGAACAAGATTATCTTCATGGAATTTAAAATATAAATAAAATTATTAAGAGAAAAAGTATTGATAAACGAATTATTTAATTTCTCAATCAGTTTGTTAAAATCGCTGGAAATAAAAATATTTAACAAGGAAAGCTCAAAATTCGAGGCTTCCCCTTTTCAGAACGAACGGTTCTCAAAATATATGAAATATTGAAATCGTATTTTGTTAAAAAGATGGAGGGTAGTTATTTAGAAAGAATTTAAACTGAAAATTATTATTAAAAAATATCTGGTATGCCATACAACCTTTAGAATACTCTTTAAAGTTTAGAAATTCTTATCCGATTGTTTATTTCCTTAGTATGTACAAAATAATTTCATTTAAAATTTTAAGAAAATCTGGGTATACTTAGCAAAAAAATATTTACTGAAGACAGGAAGAGTAAAAGTTTTGTATTTTAAGATCCGATTTTCCTTAATCATACCGTATTATCTGTTTACTGCCAACTAAACAAATTTAATTGCTAAACAAAGAGTATTCAATAAATATCAAACCTTATTGTCAGGGTAGGACATTCTTATTCGGCCAGCATTGATTAGATGAGGTGTTAAACTTTCAACCTATAAGGAGGAGAAAGATTAATATTGTACCAGAGAAAAAAATAACACAGAATAGTAGCTACAATTTATACCTGATTAGCAGAATTAAGCAACATTTCCGCAAGTTTTTTGTTTGCAGAACCACCAGTAGCCACACTTCGAGCCGTACGAGCAACCCTTTGAGAAAAATTGCTCAATGCTTGAGCTTTTTCATTGAAATTAATTTCACGATTTGGTGTCCCTGTAGAATAAATATTTAAGAAATCTGTGATTATAAGTGAATAAATGCGGGTAAAAACAAATAAGAAGATTCTGAATGAATAAGAGTCAAGAAAAAATACTTGCAATCAAGAAAGCAGAAGGCATCAAAAAACAAATCAAATAAATTTTTCTATAAATAATTTGGGCAAAATATTCTATTTAATATTTGCAAATACTATGTGATTTCTTACCCTCTGAAGATAGCACAGCATCTGTGAATTGCTTGAGTGGAGTTGTAATATCAATGAAGTCCTTAACAACCTAATTAACAAAGATAAACTTAATTTTGATATTTTAATTTATTAGGATATAAAATTATAAAAATTGTATTTTTGTATTAAAAACTTCAGAATTTGCATTCATTAAGCATATTAATATCCAGAACTGTGATCACAATTGAGAAAAAAAGTCAAAACAATATTACAGTGCATGAATTAATATGGATAAGAGCAGCAAGTGCGGATTTTCATAAAATACCTACTTTGTTCATTTAATTAAATTACTATACAAAAAATGTTATGTACTGTCTTACATATTCAATTACGAATCTACAGAGTACTTGAGTAATCTGAAGATAATGTGCCATTTTGAATAAAATTATAGTGTCTTTGAATGATTTCATTTCAATAAAGGTGAGAAACGATGCTTATACAACGAGCGGGAAAGGGGATTACTCTTCTAGGGGCACACATACATGAAATACAAGAGAAGAATTGCGTTTTTTATCTCTTTACAACAGGGCGCTATAAAAGCATGACTTTGGCTATTCTTGTAGCTCCTGTCAAAGAACTTTTAGTCAAAGTTTGGAATTCGAGGCATAAACAGAACTCTGCTATTTGGTATAACAGAGATGCATGTGACAGTTAAGATAGTTTTTTTGCTGTATCTTTTATGTTGTTTTAAAAATATTGTATTACAATCGATAGCTACATAATTCATTTGGCAAACAAAGAAAAGCTACTTATACGGAAATATCTACGTCAGTTGACAAACACTCTCATGGAAGAATACATTGAATGAAGAGTTCTTACCTCTTTATAAAGCAAGTAAAAATTAAAAATGTTGAAAAAAAAAACAAAACAGAATTAGGTTTTGAAGAAGTGAATAGTATGCGATTAAGTAAAAGAAAGAAGTTTTAAAAGAATGAAAAACCCTAAAATTGCAGAGTTAGCTCTGAGAGTTTTCTGAAATTTATATGTTTAAAGCATTGTAAGCATTTTTGCTCGTATTACAATGATACAATAAAGTGAATATGAAGCGGATTTTTCGTTTTTTATATCTAAATTTTATTTTTTTAAATAACCAAACTGTTTCTACAGTTTTGTATAATAAATATAAACATTTCAATTGGAATAAGGAGAATTTCATTTATTTTCCCATCCTTCATATAACACTTTGGCCATTTTGTTTCTTTTTTATGATACAACTTATATATTGTTTTGGTGTTTTATAATTATACCGTATTAAAATAAAATAAAACTGTTTAAAATGATTGTTTTTATTAACCTTTACCCAATTACAATCTAATTTTAATAGTTAGGCTCTTAAAAATTTATAATTTTTAACAGTGTATCTAGGAAATATGCATGACCTTTCATGTTGGTATAGCATGCACATCTGTTGGAAGGTTCAAAAATAGAACAAAATATATCTCAGCAATTTAATGAAGTATATAACAGCAAAATTCTGTAAATACATTCACCTCAGGAGAGCAAATATTTTTTTAGGGTTCATTTTCATGAGAAAAACAGCTTTGCATTATGAATAAGCTAAAAATAAATGTTCTACACAAGTGAACAATGACACTCATAGATAATATTTGAATTCCCTTCTTTTTGTGCAAGACTATGGTGACTAGAAATATTCCCAGTTAAAGAACCACAGAATATATAGACTAATATAAGCAGAACTCTCATCAACCTTGAATTTTTGAGAGTAAACAGTTGCAAGCATGATTACTGTGCTTGTAATGCCTTTTCTAACAGAATTCTCAGTTAACAAATACTATAAAAACAATCTCAAATATTATACACAAGTAAATATTAAAAACTGATCACTTTAAACAACATACTATGATTTTTGCTTAAATTTTCTGGGATTATTACAAAGCTAGTCTTAATCAACTAATAAAAATGAATTGTAGTAACAAAAAGATGTTTACATAATTAGGAATACTAAATAAAGGATAAAATGGGAACAAATGCTTAGGATTAAAAAGTGATTCAAATCTTGCACATTACTTATAACAAAAATTATATACTTAATCTTACTTGTAACTTAAAAAATTAAAGATAAATTGCAATAAAAAATTATATACTAACCTTGCCCACAATTGTCTCTTGAATCTTATTTTTCAGTTCTTGTAATTTTCCTGATATAGCCTGAGCTATTGTTATAGCTTGATAACTATTGCCCTGAAAAAATGTATAAATATTGAAAACTGCAGAAAATTCTTAATGCACTCAGTAAATGAAACTAAAGGAAAAGAGGTTATGCAATCCAATCATGATAATAAAACTACGCAGAAATCTAAATTGTTTTTTAAAAAAGAGTTAATGAAATAAAGAAATAATTCAGTTTATTGGGGTTATAATCACCCAATCCGATTTCATGCATATTATTATGAATGGCCCAAGATTATAGCAATACAACAATCCATTTTCCTAAACCTGCATTTACAAGATACATAAAAAACTTGCAATAAATAAACAGATATGAAGAAATATAAAATAACACCATAAATAATTTGAAGACTTACTTGACCATGACGGCACAATTCTGCAAGTTGACGAGACAAATTTTCTGTTTCTGAACATAATTTTTGTACTGTCATTTGCTCAGAGGGAGGGCAACTATTGACAATCTTTCTTCCATCATCAACAATAAGTTGTATAGCTTGATGACCTTGAACAAAGATCAAAACATGAAAGAAATTTAACTTAGATAAATTTCCATTAAAAAAGTAAATTTTGAATGTTCACACTGAAAATTTATATATACAAAGGTAAATAACCAAATTCAAATTTTAAGGAGTATTTTTGTACATTCAAAATCAGGATCTATTATTTTCACTCTAATCAAAAGAAAGTAATGGTAAACAATAACATTTTTTATATTTATTTACTTATTCTCCCGAATATCCATTTGGATTAATTTTGGTAGCATTTCAGCTTAAAAGGCAGAAATAAAATTTTTTAAAATACTGTTTAAATAATACCTGCACAGATCTTTTAAGATAAAAACTGAAACAAAAATCGGATACTATGTTTTAAGATTTTTAATTAAAAGTAAAATATATTTAGTAATTAAAAGCAAACTGCCTGCAAGGTTTGTTGAAGTTTGCCAGTAAGAGCAAAGAAAATAAGATGTGGATTTTAAAGAAATGGCTTAAATTATAAAAGCTATTTAATTATTGCTTTGCTCACTAAATTGTTATATGATAGAAAATACCTTATTTCATTATATTTACTATTATATTCAGAGCCCAAGTCCTGAGTTACAGTTTCAGACTTAATATGAAACTTTTTTCATATTGCATCTACTTCAATTACCCTGAGATTTGTAAAAACACTTTTCAAATAAAAATACCAACAAAGCTATCAGAAGACTGATACATGAACATAAAAGTACAAAGTAGAACTTTCCTATATTATATTGTACATATCAGGAGGTATCTTTTACATATAATATGCAACTTTCAAATTTTCAAAAGCATTTTTGAATCAAACAAATCAACTTTTAAAAAAACAGCTATAGATGAATTTTAGCAATGCTAAGAATTTTACAGAAGAAACAAATTTATATTACCAACACTAAAAACAGCATGAAGATTATGAGCCATTATTAAAATATTTTTGACCAGTATAAAAATATTAATGAATCAACATATACAAAAACAGCATAACTTAGAGATACTTATTAAGTGGGGGGAGGGGAAATAAATTGATTTTTAATATTTGTCTTACCTAAACCATTATCATTAAATGATGGATTTGTCAACCAAGCTCGAGCTTGCTCCATTCGCCCTCGAAGAGTATGAGCAGGCTGTTGAACACTACTTCTTTCAACATTAGATATTCCTTGACTAACTAATCCTATTAATTCTCTCAGCTTTTGACTAATTCCTCTAGATAAAGCTTCTGCTTGAGGTGTTGTACCCTTAAATGAAAAATAATGCTTGGAATGTATTAAATGTAGAAATTAATTAATACTTTTGTAATTCAGATAACTGTTAAAAGCTTAGTGTTTCCAAGTTAAAAAAAGAATGCAATTATGTTTTTAAAGTTTAGGGGCCCAAATGTACACAATTAATAAGATATATCGAAAATCTTTTACTAAAAGTACAGTAAATGCTGATGCAAAATTTATGTAGATCATATTTAATATTTAACAGTCAAAAACACAAAGAGTAATTTAAATACTCTTATAACAAAAAGTTTGAGAAAAATTTTATAGAAATTACTGTCTATACAGTATATTGGGAAATTAATGATTTCAAAGTAATGTCACATAATTAATGCACATTAATTTACATAAAATTCCGAATGATAAACAATGGATTTTAATGTGATAAAGCGAAAACAATCAAAGGGTTGCCACTAAAAAAATTGGAAAAAAATCCCTGTGTTTTCCTTGTACATATAAAATATAATTCAAAATTTAAAAACAGAATTAACTGTATTACATCTCCCAGAATTGTGGGGGTGAAACCATTTTAAAATAAAGAGTTCTGATGATGGAATAACAACCTAATTAAATATTTATTAGTGAACATCTTATTAGTCAGTAATTATTATTTATAAGAGAATAAGTTATCAGCCAGCCGTAATCTGAATATATTTATTGCAGTGTGTGTGTGAAGAAAAAGCACAATTCAGCCAATGAGAACTTCTATTTTCAGTTTTGATTTTAGTGTTAATGAATAATGTTTATTCTTAAATTTTATGAGTAAATAATATAAAGTAAGATTTAAATCTTTTTATTAGTACAAGTAAAAAATGCATAATGTTTATTCTATTAATAATAAAAAAAATGCAAGATATATAGTCGAATGTGATGAATTATACAATCCAGTTTTGTGCTTTTTAAAAAATGAACACTGCCAATATATTTGGTGACGAAGTGCTTTCATATTTTTCAATCACTCGAAATTAATTGAAATGCTTTGTTTTAAGACAGAAGGGAAAAACAAATTTTAAAACTACATAATCTTTTAAAATCCTAAAAAATTTCAATTCACAGTGTCATAAATAATTAATAGAATATAACCAATATTATGGTAACTTTATTTAAAGAAGAGGAACAAACACTTAAATCCAAATTAAACTATTACTCCTATTTCAAATTTTTATTTTAAATATTGATTTATATATCATGAGTTATTTAACTGATACTAAATTTTATGAATAACTTGAGCTTTTTAACTGAACAGCTATAAAAACATTCTATATAAAGTAGAAATTTCTAATCACACAGAAATAAAAATACCTTTCCTTCCTCTCTGAGTTCACAGAGGGCATTTGTCATAGACGTTATATCGCCACACATTTTCTTAATTGCTGCATTATCAGGAGGTAGGCATCTTTCAGCAACTCGCATTGCATAATCCAATATGTATCGTAATGATTTTTCACCAACACCTCCAACAACGGTTGTTGGGTCTTCCAACCAGTCATGAGCAGCAGCTAATTTCCCATCAATAGCATTCTAAAATATGGATATCCAAAATGTTAGATAGCAACTATAATAATAAACGAAAACATCTCAAACAATATAGTATCCTCCCATACACATCAAGTTTTTTTTTTCTTTTTATTTACACATTATCAAATTTTTTTGTTGACTTGCTACTTATAATACCAATTAATAACAACAGAATGGGCAAAACTGGTACTGTGCTATCAATCATCATCAAATAAAATAGCCCAAAACCCGATGTTTATGATTATTAAATAGTACTTTATTTCCATACACAGGAAGAAAGGTTTTTTAATCTCCTATCAATATAATCTCAGTTAAAATACTTATTCATAATAAGCAAAAATTACCAAAATACAAAATTTTTAGCAACTGATAAATTTTTCAACATACTTGGGCTTTTTTCATAACAGTCAAGGTATCAGCATCCCATTCATCCTCATCATAGTTGGTAAGTTGCAATACTCTAATTATTTCATTTATCTCATCAGTCATTCTTTGAGCAAGATAATTTCTATTTGCTGCAGCTTCGTCAACTCCTTTACCATCTAGGCACATATAAATTGAATTAAAAATAAATATTTCAAGTTAAAGAAATTCCTAAATTTGAATACACAATGAAAAAGTGCATTTAAGGTAAATGCAGCAGAGAAAAACTAAAATTACAGAGCTTCAATAATATTTAATAATCACATTGATACTTACTTTGATTCAAGATCTGTACAAATATTTTCATACTACAAATTAAGATAGGAGCTAAAGATTTCACAGATTCAAGGCATCGAATAAGAATATCTCTATGTGCTTGATGAATAAGCTCTTTCTCTCTTGCATCAACTTCACGAGAAACTTTTGTTAAGCACGGACTAAGGTCCTAAATGCAGAAATATATATATATATATACACACACAAATTGAATATGAATGAAAGTATACAATGTTTGGTGCATTTCTATACCTTTTAAGGAAAGTGAAAATTATTTACCTTTAATTCTACAGACAATTTACACATTTTTAAATATTTCAAAATGTAAATAAGTTAACAGATATAAGCTTAATTGAACTCACTTTCACAAACTGCACTAAGTCTTCCATACTTTCAATGACTTCAGCAACAGCTAAATAATCTAAGACTTTCTTACATTCTCTTATAATTTTTCTCACTTCTGACTCATCAAAGGATAACAATAAAGCATATGTATCTTGCAAAATACCTATGTAAAGAAAAATATTATACAAAAATCAGTTTTCTGTTATACCCACTGCTACACCCATATCACTAGCAAATTCAAGGGCTACCTTAAAAAATGTTCATATTTTAAGTTCCATAGCCATAAAAACATGAAATAATTAAGAAATTTAGCAGTTAAAACAAAGAAATTTCTGAAATCCCAATGGATCTGTCTTTATACATCCTATTTGCAAATGCAGCAAAATAATAACAATAACAAGACAAACAATTTTAGAAAAAATAAAGTTGATACAAAATATGACACAAGATGAAAACAGCAGAAAAATGATATTTTAAACAACAAAAATAGGATGCTGAAAATACATAAGAAATGACAGGATGGAATAAGATGAAACAGATAAGAATTTATAGCTATAAACAAATTTGTATTTTGTGTTTTTAAGAAGTGCAATACTGTATTAAGTAAATTAAGAATATAAGATTTGTACTTTCTAACATCTTTTTACTGATAGTAAAATTGAAATGTATATGTATTAATTAAAATTAAAATAATGAAAACTAAAAATAAAAAAACTATATTAATAGCATTTGTTTCTTATAAAAAATTATTTATATAGCATTAACTATTTTCTGAACACATTATGCACACATGTGTTGTGATATTCTGTATATTTTCTAGTTTGAATAACATAAGATGTTTTTATTACACTGATCAAAAGAGTCATATTATGTTTTTTCAATCTAAATCAAACTTCTAATAAATTACAAATATAATTTGCAATCTTGCGAGGCCTATAAAATAACTATCTTAAAAACAATAACATCAAATTATTTATCCAATCAAATACAATACAACTCTGAAAATTTTCTAGAAGTTACGTTGCTTAAGGATGAGAATAAAATGTTTCACAGCTGAGAGCAAGAAACTGTTATAAATTATTCATGCTTCCAGACAGTAAAAGTTTTAAAATTACCTTTGGCACCTTCAATAAGTTTTTTTCTAGCTGGCTGTGAATAAGGATCACGTCCAAGCATCATTGAGGCTTCTTCAAGAAGTTTTGAAGCTTTTTCCACTCTGTGCAACGCAGTGGGCATGTCTTGTCGAAATATTGGATCATCACTGCTGTTCACTGTTTCTCGACCAACCTGTTAAGCATTAAAAACAGTAAAAATGAATATTGGGAATTTATGACCATTTCAAAGAAAAATTTATTTTGGGAGCTTTGAATGATATTTTCAAAATAAAAAAAAATAGATTATTAGAATTCTAAATATAAAAAACAACTAGATATGTAACAAATTTAACACCTGCTCTAGTATCATATCTAACAAACAAATTATATTTAAGATGTTTATGTTTCCCTTAAAAAATTCAGAAAAGACATTGCTTTATTACTGTTACTAGTTATTTTTATTTCAATGCATATGAAGTTTTTTATATTTATTCCAATAAAAATAGCAGTTCAGACAAATGCATAACTTAAACGATATTGCATACCATAATTAGAAAATGTTAATACATTTAAAAACCAAATTAAATAATTTGGTTACAATTTTTTCTTATCCTAAGGAATCTATTTTTAAAAATTTTTGTTTGACTTCTAAAAAAAGTTAATTTCTTATTTAAAGATTAAATTATATTCATATAAGTCATATTAAAAGAATGAATTTATACAGTTGATCCTTTCATGCATTCCAAAAACGCAAGTAATTTCAATGTGTTTGAGGGTAACAGAATAACCAGTTAAATAAGAGGTTATCAAAAATGACATATATTAGAAATATACTTTTTAACAGAAAAAAAAGAAAAGAAATCTAACCTTCACTAAGTTGGCAACAGCTTTGCTGACAGCTTGAACTGGTCGAGATAAATCTGGCATAGCATTTCCATCTTCAGCTTCTTCATGAAGAATAACTAATCGGCTTACCTAAAATTGACAGTAAGCAATAACTTTCTTCCAGCAAGCATTACTATAGATAAATGGATTTGAAGAGCAAAAGTCAGAACTTAGATAAAACACATTTTCCAATAGACAATTTTAATTGCTCTGTATTTTATGCTAGAGAATATTTAATAAGCTATAAGGATATTTTAAAAACGGAACATAATAGCTATGTAGATAACAATTCCTAATTTTAACAACTTAAAAGCTTTTTCATTCAGATTATAACTATATCGACTATGCTTTACTTATGACATGCTGTTTAAATAAATAAAAAAAAAAGTGCCATAATTTTTAATAGCGAAATTAAAAGTAATCAGCAAGTATGCATTATGACAAAGATTTAAATAACATAATAAAGATAATAAAGAATTCACTTAATAAAGATTTAAAAATACTATTATAAATGTGAAATTAAAAAAAGATGCTGCCCAAAATGAAAAACTAATATTTAATATTTTTAAAAATGGCAAAATTTACTCTAGTTTATACATTAAAAATACTTAATGCAGAAAGAAAAGATTTGATAAAGATAACCAAATCTAAAATAAAAAAAAATAGTAAGTTTTGTATGAATAAGAAAATGAAGTTAAACATTTGCTGATAATGGATATGATTTTATTATGACCAAATAAATATAAATTAAATTATCAAGTACAGATATCAAAACAGGAAATTTAACCTATTTTACAATTCACTTCTACATGAAATATTTTTAGTTATCTGTTGGGTATGATTGATAAAAGAAAAATATATTCAATTTCATGAAACTAACATATTGCAACAAGCAAAATCTTTGATTCAGATTTTAAAAATATCATTACAGATAATTACTCACATACTGTAAAAATAAAAACTTTCACTGCTAAATTGTAAGGAATTTTACAGTGAGAATAAGAGTGTGACAAGGACCTTTAAAAATTAAAACTTTTTTAAAGATATGTACATGCATGGACAAATATATTTATTACAATGTTGTATTTTACATTTAAATAACCCGAAATATTAACAGTGATTAATATTTATACTAAATTTTTCTTGGGTTCAACATTATCTTAGCTATTAGTTATATTAAAGAAACAGTAATAAACAGTGCCAGTAATAGAAAGAACAAATTAGTTAAAATATAAATATTAAAACTGTTTGTTATTAAGCTCATCAAAAATTTTTTTTAAAGGCGTCTTTCAAAAAATAGTATTAGAATAAACAAACCTCCACAGAATATTTTTAGTTTATCATAAAGGAATTTAGATAAAATCGAAAAATACTGCATGCATCTCATTTCAATAATTTCAGTCGGCCGAACTTCAATGAATTTATTTATTGACATGACAGATAAAAAAGTTAGAAACAAGAGACTTATTATTAAGGATTGAAATGATGAGTAATGATAGCATATTTTGCGATTTGTTTCTAGATTACTTAATATCAAATTAATCAAAGTAATATCTTTATAATGCCTCTATTTTTTTTAAATGCAGAATTTACAATACAAACAAAACTGTTTTTCTAATACTAAAATAAAAAATCAGTCAAATTACGAAAAGTTACTCTTGTTCATTCGCATTAAATAAAGTTAAAAAGAAGAAAAAAAAGTCATCATACTTGTTGGGCCACTGGTTCAAGAATGTTCTCTATTGTCTTAGTGTGGAAAACCGACATGATTCTTGAAAAATATTGAACTAGACAATTATAACATAAGTACTAAAACCATACAATTCCAACTGAAAGCATGAAATCAAATTGAAAAGAAACAGAAATTGAACCACAGAAACAGGTGTGGCACACTATCAACCCATCCGTCTGCTATACCGTAACGTCAAACCATAAATGGAAACAACACCTCGTGTTCCCAGGAACCACAACAAGTGATCTCATTGGACGGTTCTATGAGACCTACGCATCTAGAACATCCAAATAAATATTTATTTTAAGAAAGCAAAGATGACATTAAGAAATGTTCGATTTTTTCCGACTATAATATCTATTTAAAATTTGAAGTGATAAATTAGATTTTCTTGAGAGAGATTTGCTTCGAATTATTTTTGAATAAAAAAATCGAGATAGTTTTTCTATCTTTGAGCACAGTTTTGAATACAAATGTTACACATTTAACAAACATTCTCTCAAATTACCATCTCATTAATAATAAAGAATTTTCAAAGTTTAGTTCTAAAAATCATACAACGAAAAATTATCGTTTGAATTGCATGGATTTATATAATAAAAGCAATGCTGTGTGATTTTAATTCCGTTGAGACCTCAAACGGAAGTAATAATCTATATCTATATCTATACTTATAATAAAGCTCAATGTATGTGTGTGTGTTGGCGCTCTACAGGCCAGACCATTCAACCTACAGCTACCAAATGAGGCACGTGTATACCTTGGAGGTCGAAAATGGACACCTGGAGGTTATTTTTTCGAATTTTTAATTGGAATTTGATTTATTTAAAAGTTAAGCGAAATTTTGGCGTGTTTCTGCTATAACTTCCGAAAATATTACCGCACAAAAAGCATTTTTACATGAAGTTAAAGATCAAAAATTTATCTTTTAAATGATATCAATGTTTTAACCTTAAAATTAAATTTCTACTTTTAATGAATTTTTAAATAAATATTTTAACTATATTTTTCAACAATTTTTTTCGTACAAAATAAAAATAAAATTTAAGCTGCACGAGCACGTTTCGCATTCATAGGAAAAAATTAGCCTTTTTTCAAAGTGTTGCCATCACATTGATTAAAGCTCCAATTAAAAATAAATTAAATCTTTTTGGAAATGAAATCTGCAAAAATATAATTTTCGACACGTGTTTGTAGGAAATGAAACAAATATGAAATATTATTTTTTCTAAAAAATAAATTCAAGAAAATTTATTTTATGATCTTTCACACTCTCTATATTATTAATCCAATAAATCAGTTTTATTTAAAGGCAAGTTTTGTTTAATATGAACAGGATATCCATTCAAATCAGGGCCACACAGCTAATTTGTAAACCTTTAGTAAGTCACAGATCTTCTAAAATGGTCTAAATGGAAAATGATTATATTTTATGTAACTTGATTCAATAAATGCTCTAATAAATAACGAATTTTTGATTTTACATAAAGTGTCTGCTGTGGAAATCACGATTAACACAATGTTCTTGAAACACTAATATTTTAAATAAAAAGAGTTAATTTCCAATCAGCTAAATCAATCACTTCAGCTGACTGATTTATGAAAATTTGAATATCGCTATTCAATAAAAAAAAGGATAATTTTAGATTTTCCATCGATCGTTTCAAAGAAAATACGCCAATCAGCGCGCAGGTTTCTCAAGATTAATTGTCCTAAGATTTTAAAATGTTGAGTTTTTCTAAATTTTTAACATTCAAAACTTTATAAATAAGCCTTAGTTGATCGTGGAAAATAGAAACATTCATTCATTTATTTAAAATTTGCTGTGTCCAGAATATTTCTCAGAATATGATACCTTATTGCATTAAATTTAGACTTCATAATTTTTGAAATATATTTATAGGCCGGAACAAAATATTATTATTGATTTCATTTCAATTTTTTTGAAAGCAAAACTAAAAACTGAATTTTATGCTGAATCTGAGAAATTTTTGTTGAATTATTCTTTGAGATATTACATAAATTATGAAAAATATTTTGTAGTTCACATAAGACTTAAATACCGAGCGATTCTGTTTTCAATACTCATATTCAATGATAATAATAATAAATAAATAACAATAAAGATGATAAATAAAATAAAACGGTTGGTTTTATTAAAAAATATTTTTATATTAATTACAATTTCATCATTTCCACTTTAAATTAAAGTTGAAGTTTTACCGGAAATGACAACAAATTAGCAAAATATATATAGTAAATTGAACGAAACGATCTAAACAACAGTATAAGTTTGGTATGACTATCAAAATTTGAAGATTAAAAATGTTTTATTTGAGAATCTATTAAGAGACCAGTTACTTAAAATATTTAATTGAAAATTGTAGCAAGTGGTAATACTGGCGAACCGGCTGGTCGCTAAAGGCGGCTAGTTGTCTATAATTTAAAATGCAATTGTTTCTGCACTTATAGACTGGATCAAACATTAAAACTTATTTTAATTTTTTTAGAATTTATCATTATTATAAATATATTTAAATTGATTCTAGAAAGTCAGCTAATTTTTAATTTTGCCTCTAAATTTAGCGAGTTCTGCTCTTGGTAGTTGAAATTTTCGTTTAACTTGCAAAGAAACTGAATAACGTTTTCCCTTAACGAGTCAGAAAATTCTAATATATATCCTCAGGAAGGATTTTTGTGTTGTGCTCCGTGATTGTTAAGTATTCTGCTTCATACCTTTCAATATTCGAATTTTGAAGCAGAAAACTATAAATTTCATTTTCTAATTCTGCTAAATTTGAATTAATTCTTCCCAAATTGGCGAAAAGTGATGTTATTTCTTTTTCCCAGATGCTCATCATATTTAATTTTTTAATCAGATCATTATATGATATCATGAAGTTAGCTCTAATATGATTTTGCTTCTTAGCAAACAGATCTATTTTCTTTTCGTTTTCAAAAAAAAAAAAAAATGCACGTACTTTATAATTAAAGACCACGCGATTACTTCCGTTATCATCACAATACTGAAATTCTACTTGAATTTCATTCAATACAGTAGTTTTTTCACTTAAAAAATTTTTTATGATGGGGTTTCTGAACACAAAATAACAAACAAATTTATCTGACTCCATTTATATTGTTTAAAAAGAAAAGCAATATTTACAATTCTATTTCCAAAAATGCTACTATCTCCAAAAAAAAAAAAAAAAAAAAGGTTTTATTTTATGAAAGCGAAGAAGCTAATTTTACTCCGCGCCAGTGGTACTTGTGATAGTATGAATACAATAGTATAATTTACTGCAGCTTTTTCTATATCAAAAAACAAAATAATAGTAACAGATACTCCGAATTGCGCAGAAACGTCAAAATTTCGATTGGACCCATCATTTGACAATTGTCATGTGAGTATAAATTGACCCCATTCCATGTTTAACAACGTTGATGAATGTTGTGTAAAAAAAAAAATGAATTCTGAATTCAATAGTATGATACAACATTTTATTATTCATTTTTTATGTTTTATCTGAAATGAGTCGCACAACCTGGATCTGTTTGTATATACACTGACATTAATTTTTTATGTCGTTTTTAAAACGTCAGGCTTCCAATAAATCTTCCTAGAAAGTTCTTTATATATTTATTTAAAATAAAATAAATTAATGTTGAATTATAAGAAAACTATCTAGGTATAAATAAAAAAGGGATTGCTTTTCAAAACCTCTCAACTATTTTACTATGTTTAACAAACCATCAAGAGTTTTGTTATGTCATCCATGATTTACAGATAATTAAAATTTTTTTTTCGCAATATTTAAATTTAAATATTTATAATTTATACCAAAGCGTGGTTTCAGAATTATCTAAATTTCTTATAATTTTAAAGGCAATTACTTTTACACCTAATTTTCATAATTTATTCCAATAGCATATCTTCGTTGTGAGCAAAAATTGCTCCTTATTTGATTTAAAATTGCTTTCTTAACTTGAAATTGTAAAACAAAAAAGTTGTTTAGTTAAAAAAAAAAAAATAAATAAAAAACCCTGCTAAAAGTAGATGTAAAAGTGCGCTATGCTTTATTCTGAATCGAACATTCCTTTGGCACAACTCAGGTGCGCCGTTCAAGGCCACGTTAATCCTGTGGGTAAGATTATTACTCAAAATTACTTAAAAGATCTCGCGTACAAATGTCATAGAGAATTGGAAAGTGATAAATCTTACGAATTAGGAAATATTGGTTAAAAGGTAAGGAAGAGATACTCAGCAAAATTTTACTTATTTATTTCCATACTTTAAGTAGTTAGATTTAATTTTTGGAATATTTATAATATTGGGAACTATGTTGTTCAATATTCAGATTAATATAATAAATGATTTATATTTTAAATCGTTTTAATTTTGTAAAACAATATATACAACGTAGTGTGTTAGTTGGGCAATGCAAAAAAAAAAAAAAAAAAAAAAAAAAAAGGAGGGGGAAGGGTGGTTTCTATGGAATTTTATTAAGTACTGTGCATTCAGCCAAAGTAAATGAAGCAGAGTTCCATTAAGTAATTTGTTTCTTCGGATGCAGTCTAGTTATGCCTTACAATTTCTTTTCTTTCGAATATGTTCAAAGAAAGCATGATTTCGTGTTGTTTTTCTTTATGGCTCTCCCCTTCCCCTTTAAATGAATGGATGAACAATGATTGGATCAAGGTATTTTTAGTTTTCCATCTGATCATAGGTGCGATTGTAAAAAAAAATCGCATTTAGTTTCGTGTTTCATTTTACCACACTGTCATCTTACTATTGGTTTCGTTCATTTCAAAATCATTAATATTCTTTTACTTTACACTGTTCACATGAATTTTTGGAGCTGGTGGGGAGTATGTGAAAAACGAATTTTTTAATGGTTGATTATACAATCACAATCTCAAATATGTAAAATTTTCAATAATATTGTGCTGTTTACATTTGACTCCTACAGTATATTTTAGAATTACAGCCCATATATAAGAAAAACATCAATTCATAATAAATACAATTCAAAATATATTTTATTTACTTATGCTATTAAACAATCGATGATTATAATTTTAAGAAATAATCTCCTTATTTGCAAAAGAATGTCAATTATTGCATTTGTATTAGCCCAAAAATGAAAATTTCAATGTGTCGTTATTTGTCTTTACATAAAAAGGTGATCTTATTTGAAAAATCGAGATGTAGAACATCATCTAAATTTTGAAGAGAGTTCAGTAAGAAAAAAAATCCCTTTACAGAAACGAGAAATACTAGATTGAAAATGAAAAAACAGAGCTGAATTGAGATACTAATAAATGTTGCTCTTCTTTTTCAATTCGAAGTAAAAAAAAATCATCAAAACAATTTTTTTAAGTAATCTCATTTTGCAAAATCACTTGACATTCTTCTTTACTTCTACTGACTGTGGACTAGCGCTTTCTGTTTCAATTGTAAGAAATTTTTGGATTTAGTTAAGGTTCTCAAAATCTCAATTCAAACTGAAATATTTACGATACTGCATCCTGCAAATAATTCAAAGTATTGACTACAAATCCCTTAATCGAAATTTCAAATCGGGTAATTTAAAAGCCCACTCACTAAGTTTATGGTTACCAAACTGTAAAGAATGTATTTTGAAAGTGAAATATTTATTATGCCAGCAAATTAAAAATTCATTCATTTAAGATTTAGCACTCTTCAATTAAAACAAAACTGTAATTTATGTAAGAAACTTATTTTAAAAGACTCACTGCATCTTAGAAGAAGAAATTTTACGAAGAAAACAGATCTATTACGAAATTATATAAAATCGTAATTAATATAAAAAGATAGTACCAGAGAAATCAAGCTTCGCTTAATAGATTTTTTTTTGTAAGATTGTGTTTTTTCGGAGAAAATATTTACATACGAATCACATACTGATTACATATGAATATTTTTCAATATTACCTACTTATGAAATTTTCATTTAAATAAAAAAAAATCATGAATACACTTAGTTTAACATGATATTCGAATTTTTTAACACAATAATTGCATTGTTGCTCTTGGATGTGAGCCGAACGTATTCTTATTTGGATAATGTCATATAACGCCATCTGACAAATTTTTGAGGTACTAATAGGTTATCATCCTATAGCAACAATGGAAGTACCACAGAAATTTACGAGATGGCGCTATTTGATATTCTCAACACGAGAGCAGATAGGAAAAGGGTTTAATAGCTCATTATAATTATTTTTTTGTGTGTGTTTGGGCGTGTTAATTCGCGTTTTTTCAGGAAAGATACCTATATAGATAAACTTAGAGAGCAAAACCTTATCTAAATATAAAATTTGATTCAAATCGTTTGAGCCGTTTCTGAGATATTTGAAATAAATTTATATATATACAGGGTGTTGCCGAATTCGATCGATAAATTCAGAGGGGTGATAGTAGGCATCAAGAGGATAAAGAATCACCATACAACATGGGGTCCCAAACGTCGTTTAGGGGGTAAAAATTGCAAAAATATAGGGACTCGGAGAACTGTTGGAAACTGTAAAAAATTTAATAAAAAATAACAAATGGTGTTTCAACTATGATTTTTTTTAAGTGAAAGCACATTGTTAAAGGCTATTTTTTATGTACGTAACATGTAGATTTGATGAACCAGGGGGTCGTAAGTTATTAAAAACGAAAAAGTAGTTTAGAATCCTTATCTGCAAAAATATTAAAACTAAGAAAAATAAAAGCTTGAAAATATAAGGAATTTTATACTCTTTAATTTGATATAAGTCTGTAGTGTGAAAACTGAGGAGGTTTTAAGATATTCAAGAAAAACTAAAATGTTTGCCGGGAAACATCGCTGCAACATCGGCACCGATGTTTACAGAAGGTATTGCAAAATTCTATCGAAAAATTCTGAGGAGTAACAGTAGGCATCAAGGAGATAAGAATTTTCAAAGAAATATAAAGCCGTAAACGACGGTGAAATTTATTTGCTGGAATACAAATACAGCATACATTTACAGCACAGACATTTTAACATAAAAAAGGAGACGATGAGAAATTTTTATAAAAATTTCTCAGTGTTGCCGTCGTGAAAGTCATTACACAACCGACACCGACGTTTAAAGGACCACCGGACGCGCTCAAACATACCAGATGTGTTTGCGAATTCTCCAGCAGCTACGACGATCCGTGCTAAGAGATCTTTCAATGTATCCAAAGGTGTCTGATAAACAAGAGATTTCATATGGACTCAGAAGAAGAAATCCAAGGGATTGAAATTCCGGAGAACGTGGAGGCCAATCAACAGGTCCGCCACGTTCTATCAACGTCCCAGGATATGTATCATCTAGGTAGTTACGCACAGAATTAAAAAAATGCGCTGGTGCACCAACATGCATTAGCCACATGTTCTGGCATGCAATGCCGGTATTTCCTGCAGTAAATCCGGAAGGACGTGCTGCAAGAAAACAAGGTACTTTGCGTCACTGAGGCGTTCGGGCCCTGCACTTGGCCTTGTTATTTTGAAGGATACTGTCTCCAGCAACCGTCTATTAATATTTGCAAAGGTGCTGTGGTGTGGACAACGCCTACTTGGATATTGCTATTGGTATATTCTTTGTGCTAGCCGTCCATTACCATCCGCTCGGTCGTAAATTAAATGCATATCCGCATATTCGTCATTCGTGAAATCTGACATGTTGTTTGCGAATGAAACTTATCGACAATCAATTCTGCATAGCTCTTTAATGAATACAAGCTGTTTTTATATTCCTCGAACCATCAATTCTGTAATTCTCGCTGCTTTTATATTCCTCGAACGCATGGAAAATTTAGATACGAGAAAGCTTCTTCTTCTCAACTACCTTGTTCCAAATCCTTGCATTCTTATGGCCATTCTCTTCGCCAGGCTAATTGTCTCTTCAATATCTGTTTTTGCGATTTTCACAGAATAAACGTCTCCTGCGACCCTATGTTTTATGAAAATTTTTCATCTCCTTAATGCCTACTATCACTTCTCTAACTTTACCTTTCGAATTTGGCAGCACCATCTGTAAACATCGGTACCGATGTTGCAGCGATGTTTCCTGGCAAACATTTTAGTTTTTCTTGAGTATCTTAAAACCTCCTCAGTTTTCACACTACAGACTTATATCAAATTAAAGAGTATAAAATTCCTTATATTTGCAAGCTTTTATTTTTCTTAAAGTTTTAATACATTTGCAGATAAGGGTTCTAAACTACTTTTTCGTTTTTAATAATTTACGACCCCCTGGTTCATCAAATCGGCATGTTACGTACATGAAAAATAGCCTTTAAGAATGTGCTTTCACTTTAAAAAAAATCATAGTTGAAACACCTTTTGTTATTTTTTTATTAATTTTTTACAGTTTCCAAAAGTTTGCCGACTCCTTATATTTTTGCGATTATTACCCCCTAAACGTCGTTTGGGACACCATGTTGTATGGTGATTCTTTATCCTCTTGATGCCTCCTATCACCCTTCTAAATTTGTCGGTCGAATTCGGCAACACCCTGTATATATATACACACAAGAATTGCTCGCTTAAATTTATAAGATATTTGACTCTTTCATACCATTTTTAAATTCAATCTTTTAAGGATATGTTGTGAAAGAATCTAAATATAATATTTCTAAACTGAATAAATATCGGGGTCAGAGTCATTGCAATAATTATCTGGTGGTAAAAAGAAACTATTTTGAAATTCAATTAAATTAAACTCAATTTTCTTTCTTTATTAAATTCAGACTTTAAAATGGGAAGGCTAGAGACATGTGGAGGAAGACGAAATTGTAGAGCTGATGACTCACTTGCCGGTGCCCTAAAAAACATTATTACTAATGGTAAAGGTGGAGAAGTCTTTGATCAAATTGTGACTATTTTAGATGAATCGTTTGATTTAGGCAAAAGTCTTTCAAAGCAGTTTTCTTTGAAAGTTTTCGTTTCTTTGAATAACTTATTTACTTCGCTACATATATTTATAAATCTATTGTTAAAGGCTAATCAACAACGAGCATTAATACGTCAAAGAGGCAAGGTAATTTTTTTCTGTTATTATTGTTGGTCATATTGGATTGTTAATCTATCCTACCTTTACTCTTGCTAAGCCGTACTTTTTTTTTTTTTTGAAGATTAACTGAGATGGTTCAGACATATAAAGTAAGTTCGAGAATTGTGGGATCCGAAATTGATGAAAGTTCTAATTCTCCTCAGCTAAGTTTAAGGATATTTAATTGGGAACTACACAGATTGTCATTACCTTGACTATTTATACTCACTGTCAACCGAGCTCCGAATTCAGTTTCGGGAGTATAAAGGATAGAACATAGAAAAAATGATGTTGTATCATTTCCTTTTCATTAGATTACCCCCTCCCCATATTGCCTAATCGGGAGGTTAAAAGATGTTATATTTTTCAACTTAAACATTTTTTCTAAAAATTTACTGTCATAATTATATGAAACCTCGAAAACATCGTTTCATTATCGGTTAGGTTTAGTTCAGTTATGTATTAGCGTCCTGTTTCAAAGTAACACTAGAATTATTTTGGGACGGGCCTCGTACTTTTGAACTACGGTTAGATGACGAGGACGGTACCTGAGCTAGTACCCCCTCTCTCCAAGCTTTCCTCACCACACCAGCGAGAGGACGTTTGGTCCCGACAGATTTAGCGTACACCAGACCTGATTACATGGCGTTTCTTCGATCGAATCGGGTCTCGAGCTTAAAACCCTCCGGTTCCGAAGCCGAGACCTTACCACCAGATCACCGTGTTGTCGGGAATTGGAAAAAAAAAAAAAAAATGGAATACTACTTTTTCTAATTATTTGTCATGGCGGATTTTAAAAATACGTTTCCATAATCGCAAAATTGTTTTCGAAGTCCCTCATAGGAAATTTTTATTGATGATAAAAACAAATGTTGTTTATCACACATGTTGTTGTGACTTATTTCACCTTACAAGCTGGCTGACACTTATCTGTCAGCGATTTAAACCGAGCGAGCATCTCTTGTTTTCTCAGTAGCGCCAACTGGGGCCAAGAGTACGATTTAGCTATTTCATGCGTCAAATTCGTTTGCACAACCCATTTTTACAAGTGGGCACATTCACACACCTTGCAGATGTAACACAGACGAAGACTAACCATGTCCGAACCGGTACTCGAACCCGGGAAGCCCAGATCACGGGGAAGACGTTCTACCTTTGAGCCAGGACGTCGGCGTTTAGGATATATAAAATTTCAAATGCGATGAACTAAGGGAAAAAAGAACCAGAGGCTGACTCCATGAAACTATATAATGCAGAAGATGCGAAACATAATGGTTTATAAAATATTTTATTTTCTATAGTTTGATTTCAAAAATCTGAAAAATTTTAAAAATAAATGCATATAATCTATCTTCACTTCAACATCAATTAAAATTTTATGAACAGAATTTGAAATATTTCTAAAATGGTTATAAGTTGCAATATTCCTCACCTTTGATAAGTAAAATAATTTCTTATTCAGATAAAACAAATAATTAAAATAAACCAAGCTGTTTTCTCTCATCATGAATAAAAGCGTTAAAATGCAAGTTCAACTTCATATAGTAGTGAAATAATATATCATTCATAGCGATATCAAAACGAGTGCGAAAAATTATTAACATGAACTGAGTAAAAATCCGTCAGTGTTAGTCAATAAAGTACAGCATTTGCGTCGAATATTAAATACATTATCGACAAATTAGATAAGTAATTTTATATTCTATTGCACAATTATCTTTTTATTCAAAATCATTTTATAATATCAATTTATTTTTCTAAAATTTGCATTTATTTTCCTTATTTCGAAGTCAAACCTAAAAACAACAAAATTTAGTTGTTTTTAAGATTTCTATATCAATAATTTTTAACAATTTATCCCATGGATTAACTCAGAGTAACTGACATTAAAGAATTTAATACTGAATTGCTGCTAGTAAGATTAAATGCGAAATACCATTGAAAGAAAAGCCAACTTGTAATAGAAGTGTAATAGAAGTGTGTGTTCTATTACAAGTTTAGTTTAGTTATATTAACGTCCCATTTTTTAAAGCAATACTAGGACTATTTTGGGACGGACCTCGTCATTTTGAATAGCGGTCGGATGACGAGGACGACACTTGCGCTGGCACCCCTTTTTCCAAACTTCCACACCACACCAGTGGGAGTTCTATTACAAAACAAACTATGAAAAGTAACTCGTGATTATGCACTAATTCTACTGACTGAAAAATTTTCGTAGCAGAACTTGGATGCTTATGTTGCTCTGAAACTTTATGATTACCTTAGTTTAATACATCTCGTATTAATTAAATTTTTCTAAAAATTGTTCTTGACTTGTTCGCAAATTTCCACTTCTCATATCACAGTTCGTGAAGAATGTTTTATTTTTGATGATATGTTATCTTCTTGTTGAAGATTTTTGTCTTTATGCCTTGCTTGCGTTTTTTTTTTTTTTTTTTTTTTTTTTTCTTTTCTTAAACAAAAAAAAAAAGAAAAAGAAAGAAACCTACTGATATAAACTTCAAAAGTCTAATTTTGAAAACTTTTCACCCGTTGGAATTCAGTTTGTACAACTTTCTTTTATATGGGTAGTAACTGACACTAAGCTATTTTTGCATTATCAATAATCTAGTTCTGTCAAAGTTGGATTTATTTTGCAGTTATAATATACTTTTTCATTGGTAATTTACGCATAAGTTTTATAAATTTTCACAATAATTTTGCCATAAATATAAAATTACGAGAAAATAAATTTTACTTAATCTCAAAAATATTCCAAATTTTATAAAAGTATAAAGCTATTTTTTAACGAAATTTTTTTCATGCATTAATGAAAAACCACAGAAAGCTACAAAATCGTGCGTAAAATGTTATCAAATAAAAACTTAAATCTAAATAAAGAAATCGTTATCGAAATATTTTGCAAAATGGCCAGTTATTTCTTTGAAATTGGTGTCAAGTTCAGTTCTGAAGAAATGCTGCAACCGTGTGATCAAAGTGTCCAGTCGGACTTTCGTTTTTTTTT
Organism: Argiope aurantia; assembly: GCA_026543865.1. Lineage (NCBI taxonomy): Eukaryota > Metazoa > Arthropoda > Arachnida > Araneae > Araneidae > Argiope > Argiope aurantia. The sequence continues at coordinate 388,824 of JAPMOR010037572.1, read as the reverse complement.
TTTTTTTTTTGATTTAATGATGACAGGAAAACTGGTTACCTCTTATCAAACTTTTACGGACACAAATTTTTGATCATCAAAATTTGTTATTCCTAAACTCCAAGTGAGCATAATGCTCCAGAAAAGAGCTTTGTTTTTCTTATAAATGACTCATTACTTTATATATACAGTACACTCCCGAGTATCTGGCCTAATGTGGCGGAAAGGCAGGACGGATAACAACAACAACAAAAAAACCCGGATAGGCCGGAGTTCTATGAGCTCATTTCTTTGTCCATCAATACGACAAAGTTTTTATATCAAAACTCAGTGATATAATGCGCATTTTCTCTTTCTCATTGAGCCCTAAGCCCTGCATTTATCTCAAGCCAAGTAGAATGTGAACGTGGACGCGGCCCGGTGAATCAAAGAAGCAGTTGCCGATAGCGTATCAAGTTAAAATAGAAGGCTCTGTACTGGTAATTTATATATATTTATATGCTACACTGCACGTTTCAAGAATTTATTAGAGAAAAATAAGTGAAAGGATGTAAACTGTTCATATTTTAATATAAGTTTTGTAATGCCTAACTTAAATGCAGGAAACATAAATAATATTGCCAATGCAGCGTCTTGCCTTCCTCATTTAATTATGATAAAAAAAAAAAACTAGGCCGGATTGTACGGAAGCCGGATAGTCACGAACCGGATACTCGGGAGCATACTGTATATACATCTGATTGAAATGAATGTTGATGACTTTTCTGCAATTATCCGTTTGTTAAATTTGCTTGCTTGCCCTCCCTTCGTTATTGTTTACTAATTAACGGAATAAATGGACGCTTCTGATGAATTTCAACAAAAAGAATTTTTGATTAATTTACTGAACATTGTATAATGTAGCTTAATTAAAAAAAATCTTTTATTTCATCTCACCGGTCTTAACTTTACTCTCAAGGTGCCTAACAATTCAAATGTTGTTTTGAAACTGTCGGCCATATTTATACTATCTCCCTCAAGAAGTATATAGATAAAGCAGAATATTTAAAACAAACGGATTTTCATTGCGAAAACAAGTATTTTCACTTATGGCAGTTATCTATAGTAATATTCTAAATGTTACTTTATAAAGGAATTTGTTTCAGCTTTCAAAAGCTTTGCTTTTTCGGCGTGGTTTATCCTACAAAACGATCTTGCGCCAGAATCCTCTTCTTGATTTCATTCACAACTTAACGATGACAGCTGTTTTACGGGTGAATTTCAAGCGTCAACTTTTCTCATGCCCACGCTTTTTCTCCCAGGCATTTAGAACTTGTCTTCCTGTAAATAAAAATGACGCTACTAACCGCTGTCTACCCACTGTTTAATCCAGGGTTCTCAATCTTTGAGGTGCGTTCTTTTAGATGATTCAAAATTAAGTGAGGTAGTATGTAGAAAAAACATGAAAAATCTTCCAGCTGTAATCAAAACAAGAAAAATGGATTCTTTAAATGGAAAAATAAAACATTGTTCTTAAAAATTGATAAATACACTTAACTGATACAAAAGGTAATTAGTTATAAATTAATCAAAGTTCCAAAATTTTTAGAAGTCGAGCAAAATTCAATGCAAATCATTGAGGGGGACGCGACTAAATGAATATTAATAACTTCAATTCATAATATCCAGTTAAAAGTGAAGAAAGTATTTCTTCCTTCGACTAATAACTTATTGATTATATTCTAAAGAAGCAAATGAATGAATTCTGTTAAATGAATAAAGCAAAATATATCTAAATATTAGTAATATGCGTGAAAAGTTAACTTTAAGTCGATTGGAATGGTTTTGACTCCACAGCGATTGCTTTTGAAAGTTTATTCTTTTGAAGGATGTTACTTTGTATGTTATTTAAATAACCGGGTTGTTTAAACAACGATTAAGTACTTGTCGTAACGCAACTAAATATATCTTCCTCAATAGAGTGAAAAAATGCAATCTAAGACGCAACATGAGGACTTTATTGGGATAGGCCGCGTAATTTTGAATGACGACGATGACATTAGAGCTAAGAATTCGATCCTCTCTACAGTTCCGCATCACAACAAAGGAAGAACGATTGATTCAGATTTGACGTGGAGCAGATCCATGTCCATGATAGGTCTTTAGTAAAATCTTCTTTCGAACCTGGAGCCTCCCGACCCCGAAGTTCTACTATCAGGCTACCGCCACCCGAGCAATTCAAGAGAAAGCTGTTGACTAGTTTCATGACTTTTTTTCTTACAACATGTACCTAATTAATTTTGGAAAAATAATATGCCGTTTAGAAAATTTTCATTTGATGAGTTTGCTGCGCCATTCAGTTTAAAAAGTCTTAATTTATGAAATGTTAAAATTCGTGTGTAAGTAGTCTTTGAATCTTTGAAAGTTTCCAGCAAGTAATCCTAATTAATCTCTATTCTACTCAGGAATCTCTATTCATTATCGCTCTTAGCGTATTTGATTTCCATAGAACTGCTGAAGGAATTCATCTCATCGGCAGTTGTAATTAACAAATATGAAGTCTGAGTTATTTTACATTGTTATTAAATAAATGATTGTTTGTGATTTCGGTGGTAAAGAACAGTCTTTACCATCAATCTCTTTTTCAATTATTTTCAAGATGGTCAGTTTAAGAGTTGCGTGATCAATAATACTTACTTATCAACTTAAACAATCAAAATCCTACTGAAGTGAAAGGTCAGGTCATGATGTCTTTATAATGTGTTTTTTGGAAAAGAGTCAAGTCATATTCTGCGAATAAAAATACCTTTAAATACACTTCTCTTAGATTATATAATTTTTTAATCCAATAGAATTCACAACTGTACTGAATCCAGAATGGAAATCAGCTGTACCATAAAAGCTGATGAGTTTCATACAATTATTTATTGAATTCTGTCACTGAAGAGGCTGAAGCGATGTAAAAGTAAAAAATAATGTGTAAAAGTAAAATAATGAACAATAATTTAAAGTGAAATTTCGCTGACTTGAAAGCTTTCACTATTAATGATGTCTTCTCGAAATTGCTAAATGAATTTCAAAATACAGATTGTGAGCGAATTTTCTGTTGAAATAATATTATTATCTTGTCATTTACTCCGATATAAAATTAATTCGATAAAAAAAATCAGAGAAATGAATAAACGTGTAAAAATGGTTTCAAAGGATATTTTGAACACTTATTTACCTTTCATAATAATTAACTTTTTTTATCTGAACTGAATAGAATTTTTTGCTCAGGTACAAGAATATTAAGCATATTATATTTCAGAATAAAAGTACTAACTTAATACTTGGCAATGATCGAGCAGCAAAAATCCATTAGACTAAATACATAGCTATTTACTTTTCTGAAATAAAGCTCATTCATTTTTATGCAATATCTTCAAATTCTTTAGTTCCTGGGCATTTCCCCCGCGCTTTGACCTTCTTCTTTCCATTTGCTTCTGAAACAAGGTCAAAATAACTAGCCTTCATTTTTTTTTTACTACGATCGTGGAAAAAATTTATGCGTAGGCGATTTTTCTGTGGGATGGATGCAGTTATTATTATGATAAGAATCCGGATAAATTCTGCCTAAATATTTTCCAGCAGATGTAAATAAAAATTTGATTTTTAAAAATGAAGGTATCAGTATACATTATTTAAAAATACTACTAAACAAAACAGAAAAGAATTATCCATTGTGCCTTCTAAAATTCATTCCAATATTTTTCTTAGCAAAATACCATTCAAATAAAGCCGGCATGGTTAGTAAACAATTTTATAGGGAAGGAGGGGTTAAAATAACAAGAGAATTTGGATATAATAAAGTTTTCAGAAGCTAGCTTGAAAGATTTGAAGTTTCGTTTAGTTATATTAACGTCCCGTTTTGAAGAAACACTAAGGTTATTTTGGGACGGACCTCGTAAGTTTGAATCGCGGATGAGAACGACACCTGAGCTGGCACCCACATCTCCAAACTTCCACACCACACCGGCGGGAGGATGTTTGGCCCCGACGGATTTAAGGTACACCCGATCTCCTTACAAGGCAGTTTTTCGGTGGAATCTGGTCTTGACTCCGATCTTGAAGTCGAGGCTTTACCAACAAGCCACTATGGCTCATTTGATTATAAATGTCAGGGATCTGTTTGCGATACTTGCTATGAGAGCGAATGAATTATTGTTGTTCCTTGTAATTGTTTCTATTGTTTTACAATGAAGGTGTGCAAGTTTAGTTTGATTTTATTAAAGTTCCGTTTTAAAGCAACACTAGGACTATTTTGGGACGGATCTCAAAATTTTGAACCACGGTTAGATGACGTGTGACACTTGACACTCAGATGACACTTGAGCTGGCACCCCCTCTCCAAACTTCCACGCCTTCTTTAATTAATTGTAAATCGACAAGTATGGAATCTGATAGAACTTTTTGACGTTGAGACAATTTTGAACAAAAATAGAATTACAACTAAGAGATCAAAGTTTTCTTCGGTTATGTTTATTACACTCAAATCTTTTTAAACGCAGTAGACGCCTTTAATTAGCATTTTATAAATTTATTTCAACTAGAAAGGTTACTCATGTATAAGAATTACTTATAAATTATTTCAAAATAATGTAATTCAATTTATATTATTTATTTTCATACACTTTTATCGCAATATGCAAGAATCAAAGGAAATGTCATATTATTATGTTTTTTTTAATACTTGATATTCTGAGTTTAAAGAATTCCCCATATTTTACTGGCATTCCGGTTTTACGTGAAAATTTAACCGAATTGCGTACAACAGAAAAAGTATATAAATTTGCAATCACTAGTTCCAAAATATTAGATATTCAGATAATATTATATTTTTTGCAATCTTTTGTAATGTGTTTGATAAAAAATGATGACTGGCCAATTGTTACAGGAAAATTATTTTATAATCTATTATTTCATTATAATGTATTCTATCTTAAGTTCATGGGATCACTAGTTGTATTTGAAAGCATAGATAATCGCTCCAAGAACCGCTAATCAAATATCAAAATTTAACACTCTGAATCAAAATTTTATATTCTTAGTTTAAAAATTCCCGATATTTTACTGACATACCAGTTTTATGTGAAAATTTAACCAAATTGCGTACAACATAAAAAGTCGATAAATTTGCAATCTCTAGTTCCAAAATATTAGATATTCAGATAATATATTTTTGAAGATTTTTGTAAAATGTCTGATAAAAAATGATGACTGGCCAATTGTTACAGGGATATTATTCTATAATCTATTATTTCATTATAATGTATTCTATCTTAAGCTCATAGGATCACTGGTTGTATTTGAAATCATAGATACTCGCTCCAAGAACCGCTGATCAAATATCAATGCCAATCAATGTATCAAAGAATGTCTGATAAAAATGATAACTGGCCAATGGTTACAGGAAAATTATTTTATAATCTATTATTTCATTATAATGTATTCTATATTAAGCTCCTAGGAT
>JAPMOR010037572.1:371730-383344 GCA_026543865.1 Argiope aurantia | reverse complement strand
AAATTTAATCCCATTACTTTTTATAATTGCTACAAAATGCCCATTTGGAACCAGTCCTTGATCATTGTCAACGAGTCGACTTTTTCTAACTACCCGACTTTGCAACCTACTACGTGATCCGAAAATGGTTTTCGTACGCTAGTTGCTTGCATCCCCTCCTTTTCATTGTGAATGCAACCGCCATTCGAATTTCTCAATCCCACCTACGTTGAACCGCCTTCTAGTAGCTCAGTTCATTCAAGAGAGCTATGCAATCCAAAGGCGGGGTCCCAAACAGCGTTCTTCTGAAAGTCATATAAGAGATTCTTATTACCATTTCCGGACTGAAGTTTTTGCTTCTTTGTAATGGACGGCATATTTCTTTGGCAAGAAAACTGCAATCCATTTCGAAATTTCGCTAATAGGTGAGATTCGCTTTCATAAAGATCCAAAAAGAATAAAATTGTAAAAAGTTGGTAACAAACAGAGAAAGACGCCAAATTCTTTTTAACTTTAATAATTGAACATTTTATTTTAAATTTACTAAAATATATTATACATACATTAATTATAAAAAATATTATTTTGAAAGAAATTAACAAATACATTTTTATTTGAAGGGAACTATCTGTAAATATTGTCAAGATGCAAATAATGTTAAAGAATTGTGAAAAGTTGTTAATTTATCAGGCAATGGGAATCTTTCTTGTCGATGTTTCGACTTAAGCTGATATATTTTTTCACCTTCTCTTTTTACTAGAGCTAGAACTGTTTGCAACATTTGAAAGAAATCTGCCAAACTTTTGCTAAATCAGATTTTGCATAAAAAGTTTCAAAAAGTTAACCGGAGTTTCTCAGTTCTTTTGCAAACTTAATTTATTTTAAAATTTAATAGCTTAAAAGATAGTGGAAATATCTTTGTACCTTTCAAGAGGACCATGTATATTCTGGAATTTAATTTCTCTTTCTTTTTTTCTTTTGATCTTGTTCAGATGCATTTTATTCAGAATGATTTTCAAAAAGCTTAGAAAACAACAGCAGTTAGAATTAATTTCGGTTATTTCCAAGAAACAAAAGAAATATCAACTTTAAATGATTATTGTTTGGGTTTCTTAAAATTACAAACGATGCAGAACAGTTCATTGTGTTGTTACTTCTGTTGCATAATGTTCCTTTATTGTGTAGATTCTGTTGCATATTCCTCAGATCTTCACTGCATTGTTTCAAAACACAAATATTTTTTTTCTTGAATCAGTTCTAAATTTGAGATGAATTATCAGGCAAAATCAATTTGTAGTTTGTGTTATTGAAATATCATTAATTCAAGAACTTTTCAAAGCTTTCCTAAACTAAAAGCCATTAACAGATTTAAAATATCTGGCATTAATAAAGGTTTATTTAGTTTCTAGTAGATGATAACCCTCATTTTTTAGATACTTTTAGAAAGTAGCAACAATGAAAAATTTCTTTAATCGAATGTTCTTACTTTATTTTGCACGTTTCATGTTCCTAAGGTGGAATTTTAAAATAAATTTTTTAGTCACTGTCTCATGCATTATTATAAAATTTTTATTGTTTCCCATTTGACCATAAGATTTTAATAATTTCAGAGCTTTTAATTATCAATTAATTATCATGATCAATTTAATTATCATGAATTTAGCTAAAAGTTGATTTTACACGGTGGCGCCATGAAATTAATTTGAATAATATTAATTTTTAAATTCCAAAATATTTATAACAATAAATTGTAAAATATATTAAAAATTTAAAAGTGGAAAATAATTAAAAATAAAAGGTTTTAAACATCGTTTTATTTGTATAGTAAAAAGTAGAAAATAATATTTTTTCCATTGAAATTCAAATAATAGTATAACGAAATTTAGATAGAGTGCAATCATATGAAAGAAATTATTAGATATTCATTGAAAGTTAAAATATCTTATAAATGCGATTTAAATTCTAACTAACTTAGAGTATTTTCTGATCGGAATATCACGCTTTTTTATTTTGACTTCCAGATTTTTGAGAAAAATGAATTAAGAAATGAAGAATATTATATAAAGTTGAGAATGAAAAAAATCATTCTTAGAAAAGGATAGGTACTAATGTGAATTAGAGTATTTATTGCATTCGTAGAATATTAAACATGTAGATTATGTGCAAATTAGAATATTTATTTTTGAATATCTTAAATATTAATAAAAGGCTATTTTCTTGACAATTCAATTTTATATGACTGTTTAGAATTTAAGCTACCTCGTAGGGTGTTAAGGTTACGGTGGTTGTTTTGTTGAACGTTTTGGTTAATGTGGTACAGCCCTAGCTGCAGTGCGTTCGATTCCTAGATAAGTTTTTTTTTTTTTTCTAAAGAGAGGTTGAATATTATGAGAACAAAGACTAAATACTAGAAGATAATAAATAAGAAAAAAAAATTCTGAAAGATACATTTATTGGTGCATTAAAAGGGAAAAATCACTTTAATCAAAAGTCTGGAAGTCAAAAAGAAGTTCGTAAAGACATGAAGCGCAAGCATTTATAACATATCATAAGAAGCAAAATATCCTACACATTTATTATATGAAATTAAAATGTATTACGATTACGATTCTAATTTACTTAAAGTTTTTCTATTTGCAATTTACACTTATGCAGTTTTCGATAAAAAATATTTTTTCTTTTTAGCTCATTGATAAAAGAGTTTTAAAAAAGTTTTTTATTATATGAATAATTTCCATTCTGCACTCAAATTATTTCTCAGATACTTCTTGTAAATTCCCCAGATCGCAAGAAAAATTCTATTTACATGCAGATAATTTTAGACGATGTATCATAAGCAACATATACAAATTCTTACTGTGATCACATTGGGTTTTTGAAAATGCAATAAACATTGTTAATTTCACAATAGCTAAAAATTATATCATTTCCTCACAAATCGAAGCAGAAATTTGGACTGAATAAGTTTCATTCTTTATAGCAGTATTCATTTTAGTATTTATGCAAGGTGTTATTGTGAGATTTTTTTTTCATAATTATCTAAATATAAACAAACACGCTTTGCCTTTTCTCTAGTTAACTTTCAAATCTCGTAAAGATCAATTCATATTACAAAACATCGCGGTATTTATATAGGCGAGAAGAGTTGATATGAAAATTTAAAATCTTCATTATTTCTCAAAAATTAATGATAATAATGAAAGTTTTATATTTTTGAAACATTGCGTTAGACAACAAAGGTTAATTAAAAAAATTCTGCATTTAAGAAAATAATTGCTGCAAATTTCAAAAGTGTGTTAAACTTTCTAATTAAAACCGGTATGTAGTCTTGCCACCTAAAGAGTATCAAATTTTGGATCAAAGTTAAATATCTATTCGATTTTCTTCATTATAATATAACGTACTAAGTATGCCAGGAGAGAACTCGCCCTTCCATCAAGAGTCTATTGATAAGTGCTTGTTATCAGACATTCCTAAGAACAGACAGAGTAGGAACTCACTCATCAACTAACTCAACTCGTATCGAAAGAGAGTGATAAATTGAAATATTCATTAATTATTTCAAGTAGCTCCTCAGATCAAGACGAGAATCGTTAAAAATTGTTCTGAAAGTTCATCAATCAATGGAAATCATTCTTTAAAAATAATTCAAATGATGTTTATCCACCGGTATAAAAACAGTGTTTTGATATTCTTGATTTAAAAGGTATCCAGTAAAGAAATAAGATATTTGTGACAGGTGATAAAGAGCGCATATATGTAACTAGATCATCCAATGACACTACCTTCGTAGATTTGGTGTCGATTCATTAGTTGAACTGTATCTCCAAAGCAATTGATTTGTTTATGTATACTATTTTAGAAAGACGCGATGGTTCTTGAACCCAGGTCAGATGACTATGTTCCTCTCAAAGCTATATTTTGCCATATTGTGCCACATGCATATTTCAGAGTTGAAAACAACTGAGGAATCATTCCTCTGGCAAATAAATGCAAAAGAGAAAGATTTGGCCTGTGCGAATCAAAAATCATAGAATACACGAAAAAAAATTAAATATACCGAAAAAGTTTGCAAATACATCCAGTGGGAGTGGTCTTCCGAAAATTTTTTCGTTTACTTACTTATAAAGGTATGATTTCAGAGAACGCCATGCATGGCATTGGTGTAAGATAGTTACGAAATATTAACCTTTGGAGTGAATTTAGCATTTTTAGTGAATCCATCGTGTGATCCTATGCGAGTTTTTTGGCGATTAATCCCTCGCATGCGGTAAGTAATATCCGAAAATCAATCAGATTTCTGTTTTATACACTGTTTCCTCAACCGAATGAAATAAAAACTTGACACAGAGCTCCATTTGTAGTCATAAAATTGCGTACCAAATTTGACATAATTAAGTCACCGCGTTTTTATGTTATCGCATTTACATCTTTTTGAAATCACAAATCGATAGATGGTCAACTTTTCGTTGTATTTTGCTCGAAATTTGGCAGATGTCTATACTATAGATGATAAATTTGTGTACTGAACTTTACCCACCTAACTCTCTTCGTTTTGTAGTTATCGTGTTAACTTCAACAGCCGGACAGATTTTTCTCAAAATTTGATAGAAATCTACAAATTTAGTGTAAAGATAGTATACCGAATTTCATTCATATAGCACAAAGTTTTTTTAAGTTATCTTAACCACAGGCAGACAGACAATTTTTAAAAATGTGTTTTTCAAACTCAGGGAGGTCTAAAATGCGGAAATTCATCCAAATCTCGAGTTACAATACTTTCTCTATACTTCATATGCAAGAAAGTAAAGAGATCATATGACTAGGAAATCACCTTGACCGGAGGCATATTTCAAAATTTTTTAACTTGTGGATGTTTGACTCTCGATAGATCCGTGTATACAGCTGGTCTGATGTAGAAGCGAGTCTCAAACCTTCGTTCCTCTGGTTATTACGAAGGTGACATCAGTTTGGATAGTTCTCCTTATTACAGTTGAAAATTATAAAATCCGTTCCTAACAGTTCCCGTTCAACTTAAGTTTTGTTTTTAGATTTTTGAGGAATGAATTATTTTTTTTAAATATTACCTTCTATACATATTAGATACAGATATTTGTATTTTATGAGAAACAATTTTAGCGTAATTTTTCATACATTTATGCGATATCTTCCAAATTCATGTTTTATGGAAATGGTAGGCTGTAAATAAATAACTATCCAGAATAGTTTCGTATTTTTCTATGAGAAACTTCTGTAGGTGAATCGTATACTTATTTATCATTTAATATTTTTGTTTCGCATTGCAAGGTACAATAGTTAGAAAAGGGTTTCTTCATGTGCATGACAGTTATTTTTCCGAAGAATTCTTCGTTAAACATTCCTTTCGATCTTTTTATAAAAAAATTGACTTCGCATTTTTATGAAATGTAATTATATTTGGAAATAGACATGATTGATAGACTTTATCATAATTGTGCTTCTACCCTTTAATCCTTCTTTGCATAATTTTTTTTCTTTTTTGTGAAAAAAATCAGGGTAATATAATTTACACACTAGATTAAAGGAAAATTTTTTTTAAAAAATCCTAGTATAAATATATAATATAAAATAATTAAAAAACGGTACGATGGAAATATCCATCATCATGCGAATTTACATGTTAAGCTCAGTACAAAATCTTCAGTGCCCCTCTTTTCTAAATTTCTCCGCTCGTTATCGCTTTTATGAGCAAAAAAATCTCAGATTCGTTATAGAAAAATATTCAAGAAGTCGCACCTTTCTTCCAACTACAACGAAGAGCCGAATGACAAGTTCAAACTCCATATAATGATTGTGACTTTTTTTTTACACCTACGTTCCTTGTGACGCAATAATTGTGAAAAAAGTTGCCAGCAACAACCACTTTACAGTATACCTGTTTTGAGTACAATTTTTTGTTCACTAAATGTTATGATGGAAATTTCCATCATCATGCAAAGAAGGGTTAATTTATTTAACAAAAAGACTTCATAGGAGTTTACAGATTACCTCAATAGCTAAGCAATTTTTAAAAGATCGAATGACCTATGTGCAAAAGATTTATTGCGGCGCATACAACAGGATGTTATGCAATTAAAATGCCTCAAGTGTGAAAATAAATGAAGTACTCGTCTTTGACTTATCCTAGATCGAAGCTTCGCCCCTCACCATGTCTGAACACAGGCGGATCGATAAAAGCTCCCAAATGTCTCTTAATGGGTGCACATTTGCTGCTCCGAAACTATTCTTGAAGGAAAGAAGGTAGAGCTTCTCTGTCATTTCACTTTCTTTCATATAACGAAGATATTTCAGAAAACTAGGGCAATAAGGAGGATAGACGGTGTTGAATTCTTCATTTTAGGCATCGATTTCAATAAGAAATTCCCTTTTAAAACAACATCCTTAGAAGAAATTTAACCTTTTTTGTTTTCCTATAATGCATTTAAAATATTCATGACGTATGTGAAAAAAGGTTGTTTTACAATGAAAAATAATTTTATGTTATTCTCTCTACCTGTTTCAATTATCAGAAACCGCAGAAAAACTTCTGAGCTAATTGAACTTCATAAATTACGTGCCTCGACTCTGCATACGGGTCTCGAAAGAAGGGATTTCTGTCAAATTCATCTCTATTAAGGTACACGATTAGATTGTAAAGATACTTTATCCAGAAAAATTCGATTTTTTTAAATTTTTTATTATTTGAAAACAAAGTCTAAACTTCTTAGATTCTAAAACAGACTTTGTTTTTAATATATGTAAGATAGAACTATAGATTCAATAATACATAAACGCCAAATCATTTAATGGGAAAAAATTGCATTAAAATTTTACAAGTAAACATATTTACTTTAATTCATTATTACTAAATATTTAGTTCCCCCGTTTTATTTTCTATTTATTCACCATTTACACATTGAAATCATTAGACTTTAAAATTAAGAATTGTAATAGTAGAATTATAAAAAGCCTTTAAATGTATTCAAATTCATCATTTGTTGACTTACTATCCATTTTTCAACTTAATTTTTACACCACTCATTAAGTTTAGCTGCAGAATATACCCGGGAAAGATGAAATTTTTTTAATTAACTAAAATAATTAATTAATAATGAAATGTTTTTAATTTCTACCTTTAGCTAATATCTACTGCTTGCTGTCTGAGCTAAATTCTTCGGGTACTTTGAATATTGTCAGAAAAAATAGTTTTATTAAGAAAATATCAGTCTGATTTAAGCGAGATTTTTAAGTATTATCGGTAAATGAAGGGTTAAACGCTTTAATCAAGATATATTTATTTTATTCGCTATAATACTAATTTTTTCGATAAAAACAAATATTTGCCTATCGCAAAAGTTTAGACACGATTGCGAGTTTCTGCGAATTTCTTTTATTGCTATTTTATCTTCAATATTTTCATTGCATCAATTATTTTAGCGAGTGCAATATATTTCTTCGTATTTAAGAATAAAAATATATATATAAAAAAAGAAGAGAAATATCATTGTTAACATTACCCAATCAAAATTTATAGCTCGGGTGCCTGTTTTCATACATTTTATTTCTGTCTTATTTTTAATATAATATGAAGGTTTAATTTACATTATTTATATATTCATAAGATAAAAAGAATCTTTTGCTGATATTTTTCGAAATGGAGTACTATTACATTTAAACTAAAGTCGTCATTTAAATGGAGTTAAAAAGTAGGGATAAAGTTTTTAGCTCTATAAAATGCAGAATGATATATATTTTTTCTCTTTTTGAAAGATACTATCAAATACGTTTAGATGTGATAAAACTGATTTTTTTTTCTTCCAATTCCTACATTTAGTTCACACTCTTCCTATATATATATTTATATATTCTGTTCAAATTTTCAATCGTTAATAAAACACTTTTTATTCATCCACTCAAGTTCAAATATATTTTTTTAAAAACTTGTAGTGGATTACACTTGATGTTAATACAGTTTTTTCAAATATTAATTCATTAATTAAATTAAATTAATTTTTAAAACTTTAAATAGACTTTTAGAAGTTTGTAATGCAACTTGAGGTCAACAGGCTATAGCTCAATCTGTGAAAGGCCAGGATTTCAGTATTTTTCACCTGCAGGTGAAAAATACGAATTCAATTCTTGAGAAAATCAATAATTTTTTTTGATAGTCATTTAATAAAAAGTAACTAAAATAAAGTCTTTTTTTTGTTGACCTAAGTAAGAATCGAATTATTGTTATTTTTTTTAACATTACTTGTTTATTACGGGAATTCAAAAGAATGGAGTACACTCCATACTTGATCTAACATTTTATTTCCCATCTAAATTTTTAAAATGATTTGACAGTTTTTCACAATGACGTAATCAATTTTGTAATTATATCAAATGCCAATAAAATTTTTTGCTTAAAAATGTAATATTTGCACAAATGTCGATTCTTTTTATTGCTATGATAACTCTTTCCTTCCCCCTCTCTTTTTCCAAAAACCTTTAAATTTTCAATTCATCAGTAAATTAATTAATTACCGTTCCCGAATAATGATTATTTTTAAATGACCATCTCATTTATTACGTTGTGTTTTAACAACTGTAAAAAATTGCATATTAATTCGTGAAATCTGTTTTTAACTGTACAATATTTGAGAAAATGTAAAAATTTTTGTATCCTTTAGGAAGATTATTCATAACGGTACTCTCTTAAAAACTTTACTACTTCTTTACACTGAATATATAAATGCATATATAAATATATGTAACAATAAAAAATGTGTATAAATAAATATATATAAATGTATAAAATGTTTGTATAAACGTATCGTCCAAGTGTGATAGAAAAATAAGAGTATTTATTATGATTTAAAAAAAAATCTAAATGCAGTTAAAAATGTTTAAATTTTTTAGATATTTCTAAAATAGCATTTAAATTACAAATGGTTCATTTTCAACTTTTAAAATTGTTCTCATCAATCATTACATCACCTATATCTTCAGAATCTTGTCAAAGATAATTTAGTGCATCGAAATTGGTTTTCACACTTATTCAAACGAACATAAATCATGCTATGAATGTTTGGATTAATTTATGATGCTCGTTTGTTTAAAAGAGATAGTGACATATTAGACATTCGTGATATTGTAAATAAATGGCCTCATCGAAGGCTCTATAAATCAAGACTGTTGACCAAAATATATTTTAAAGAAAACTTCATGAGATCAATTACTATCTATAAAAGTAAGTTGTATCTTGAAAGTTTTTTTTTTTTTAATTTACAAATATTTTGAATACTTTTTAAGGTTTTCGATCCTCACCATTTTCATAGTTTTTAAGTTCTTTGATTGTATGTGGTACAGCAATATATACTGTTTGCCTCCCATCTCCGAAAGTGAGATGCGTGCTATTTTCCTGCAAATTTCAAATTAATATTTATGAAGATATCGTGATATATAATGTTATGAAAAGCAATGAATTTTAAGACGATTTCCTTCGGAGAAATCACTGAGAAAATAACATGCCTTTTGAATTGATATCCACCGGATAAATAAACATCATGAACTGATATCACAAGATAAAGATAAAAATTTTGTATTTAATTTTTAATAACTTTTCGCTTAAATTTTTATATTTAGAAAATATCAAATGCAATTCTTTTTCTTGGAAGTTATTGACCCAATATTTTTTTTTTAATCTTGATTAAAATGCATAAAAGTAAAAGAGTCAAAAGAATCAAGGACAAAAATGACTTATTTTAATCTTCATTGTTCTTGTAAAACCCCGAAATGGATAAATGTATCGGCTGTTGTTAAAATTAATTTTTACTGGATTTTTGAAATAAATAATGTCAATTAAAATATTCATTCGGTCAATCAGTCTTCATTATATCAATAGTTGCTTCTGTGTTATCTCTTTTATGACTTTTTTTAAAAGTCGAAAATGTTAAAACCGTGTTGTTATTGTTATGAAAATTATAATTAATAGTTATTCAAATAATAATCAAATACACTATTAAGTAAAAAGATAGAATTTTTCGAGTTTCAGAGGTTAGATGGCGCCACGAATTATTACTAAATAGAGTAAGAAAACGTGCTTGCATATTTTTCTTCATATAATTTTTGGTTGTGTTACCGTTTCAGAAAAAGTATCGAGTTATATCAATTCCTTATCGCATTAGATACGATTCAGCGTCATGTTTTCTTCTTGCATTTTTTGAAAATTTAATCGTTTGTGTATGCTTGAGAATAAGTAAGAAGTTTTCTTTTAGAATTTTGTATTATCGAACATACTTCTTTATTATTTGTGCAACTGCACCACACTCTGCTATTAAGTCAAATTCCTCAAATATTAATTATTCTTACTGTTGATAAGAATACTAGCCACAGGTAACTAACATTTTCTATGCAAAATAGATTATTATGGTTACAAACCATCAATGCCCACCGTATTAAAACTAATGATAGGGCGATAGTGGAAGGATATTGGAGAGCCAGAAAATGTTGAATAAGATGCACAAAACGATATAAAACTTACTTCTTAAGCTACTGAGAAATATAGAATGGAAATGAAATTCATTCTACACAACTCAGTGTTTAGTTTTTGAGTTTGTGGATTTCTTACTAGGTAGCTGCCTAGGGCCGCTGATCTGAGAGAGGGGCGTAAGCAGGTCGATTTAAATAAATTCATTTCTTAGTTGCCAAATAATTAAGTTTGTAAAAAAATGCAAATTCCATAAATGATAAAGTATTTGGGTATCAAGTATAATTAGTCAGGCTCCTGTATGTTATTAGAATATTTAGAAAACAGAAAATCTGCTTCAATGAAATTGAGTACAAGTATCGATGCTAAACAGTCTGGAATCATATTTTTAATATAAATGAAAGTCATTGTGGCCTTATATATCTCTATCTATCTGTCTTGAGCCGATTTCAACCACGTTTTGTACACTTATTTGTTAATACAAGAGAAAGAATACCGTCAACTTTTCAAAGCACAAAAATAAATTAAATATTCAATTATTTCGAAATTAACCGAAATTTTGAAGTAACAGCGGAATAAATAATCTTACAAGAAAAAATGTAATAGTTTCTAAAAATTTTATGTTTTACCCTTTCGATAAAATTGTCCGTTTTTACTCATCATTTCTTTTAATTATTATTAATTAAAAAATACGTAAAGACATTAAAATTAGTGTTAATTTTAAACTACCGTGCTACTGTTTTTTAATTTCTGTTTTGTTTTGACACATATCTTTTTCCCAGGTTTTCATTTGGCTCAAACCAGTGATTGAATAGTATCGAAAAGCCGTATAAGTCGGTCGCTCAAACGGAGGCAAGATATGAAAATCCCTTGCGAGTAAGTAAAACGGATGTAGTCGCATTTGGTTATATGCAATTAATCCATAATTCGCCTTTTTACCAACAGAAACTTCGGAGGAGGAGGGGGGGGGGAACTACTAAACCCGTCATACAATTAAGAATTTTTTTTTAAACGATACTAATTTCATCTTTATGCAATTTTTCTTTCAATTTTTGCTAAATCTTTAGGAAATTTAACGCAAATTTTGATTTCGAAACTGGGAAATTTGTAGGTACTTCTTTGCTGAGGAAGTTTGACTTTGAACTA
>JAPMOR010037572.1:341487-363631 GCA_026543865.1 Argiope aurantia | reverse complement strand
AGGTAAAAAAAATCTTCTATTGGAATTCAATAAATATAATTCTTTTTCTATTAATTAATTAAATTGCTCAACTTCTAGCAATATTTCACAGATATGAAAGATTGTAAATTGGTAATTCATCTTCATTGGAATGCAATAAACTTAATTCTTTTTATATTAATTAATTAAATTGTTCAACTTCTAGCAATATTTTACAGATCTGAAAGATCGTATATTGGCAGTTTCCATTCCTTATCCTTCTCGTATTTAAATTTTCAAAAACATTCTAAAATATTAATTAGCTTTAATTGTCTGCACGTATGAATTTTATTTAAATTTTAGTTTTTTTTGGCATAATAATATTATTCAAACACTGCAAAGTAAGTTAAGCATTTTTTTTTTTGCATATCAACAGGAAAAGGGGAGGGGGGAAAATGTCGTTTTCCTCCCAGAAAGCGATTTAAAAACAAACAAACATTTGAATTGAAAGAGAAATATATTGCTACAATACAAATATCACGCCTGGAATAGGTATTTGCATCTTACGATGATTTAGTAGAATTGTTTTGAACTTTGTCAAACACTGTTATAGTAATTATATGCTAAATTCAAGTCCGTAATAATCCATCGGTTTTAAAAACGCTGTTTCGGACGAATAATTGTTAACTGAATTCCTTAATGTTAGATTTTTTACTTAATAATCAATTGATAATCCAGCTTTAATGTTGCTGGCTTACTCGGTACCCTTTTTCTTTTTCAACAAACATCAAAACTTTCTTATTCCAAGTAAAAAGGGGGGGGGGGATGTTTATGGAGATGCATTTTATCGTTGCCATAGGAACCGTTTCCTTCCCCAACCAGTTTCCTTACCTTTTGGGATGCTGAAAAATTTCGAAGAACCCATTTGAAAATAAAAATCGACACAAACAGAAAAGTAAACTCATTAGAAAATTATTCTGGAAAGAAATGACAGCAAGAACAATCTTAATGGCATTAAATAGCTATATTATTAAGCTACATTTCACAGAAAAAAGTTAATTTGAGTATGAGTTTGTTTTCATTTATTATTTCGAAATATTTTAATGAGATACTTTATTTCTCCATTTAGCGATTATGAGTTAGACATTTGAATATCCGATGACCTGCTCTTTTTAAAAGTGGATTAAAATAAAATGAAAAGCAGTAGCAAAGATTGCAAATGTACTTTATTTTATACCGCAATGACGTTATAAACTGTATTAAAGGTGAGCATTCGGAAAATAATTTTTAGATGAGCTTCTCAGAAAATCATGCCCTTTTCTTAGTTATAAAATTGAAAAAAAGAAATTAAGCAATTTTTAAAATAGTAATCCATAAAATATTGAGATTTATAAATATACCAGTCACATATTTTTATTTAACCATTTAAAGGGCCATTTTTTTCTAGTCATATTATGTTAAAATATTTTTAGGCTTGAAATTAGAATAAGAAAAGGGATTCATTTAGCTTATTAGATAAATTTAATTTGATTAATTAATTAATTTGGTTCATTAATAATTAAGTATCAAATCAAGACACATCATTTTGTGTAAAATAAAGAACTAAAGCACCTAAGTTTCTATCTTTCTAAAAAAAATTGTCAGAACTTATGCCAACCTACATAAATTCATACAAAGATTGATAAATTTGGTGGGAAGCATACTTCCCACGGCCCTAGAAAGGGTTAATTTGTTTCGTGCTAAAGTTTTGAAATTTTATACACTTAGATATTCGCGATGACAATACACTATTTAAACATTTTTAAAGTTTTATTTTTTGTTAATGGATAAATTTAATTAAATTATGAGTGGCGTCACTTATAAAAGGATTCAAGAATTTTTTTTATTCAGGTTTCCTTAATACTTATGGCAACGAATAATAAATTAAAGATTGATTAATTGGAAATAAATAAAAGAAAAAATATGCTTTATAGAACAATAATAAAAATGTGTTTTAAAAAATCATCATTATTATTTTTTTCTATTGGAAAAATCCACTTGCTTTGTAAAGTTTATGAATAGTATATCATGATGTTATGGTGGTTACTTTCTTCAATCAAATTAGAATCTTTTTGTGACAACTTTTGGTAGCCTTTTTACAATTTTTTTTTATTTAACTTGACATGTTTCATGCTTATAAAAATTAAATTTAGGTAATAGCTTTTTCATTTACTTCCTGAAATTTTAGGGTTTTGAAATTTTGTCACCTACTAAAGTACAATTTTTTTTTTATATTTTCGGAATTTAGATATCAGTTAATCGATTCATTGATTAATTATTGCCTTTATGAATCACAAAGATATTACTGAGATAAAATTATCAATGAGTTTCGCGTTAAAAGACAAAGATATATAAAGCATTTTAATTTTTAATTACTCTATCAAAATGAATATCTTACTTTTAGATTTCGAATAAAAAGAATAAAATTTTGTGTGTTCTATAATGCTGATCGAGAAGTCCAATTTTTATAAAATTAATTCATGCTGCAGGATTTTGTAAGTTCTATTTTTCATAATCATGTCTGTAATAGTAATAAGTACTTCAATTTAGACCATAGACTTTTGTATTTTAGGCATTTGTTTCACTTTTCCTGATGTATTATAACTTATCGATGCTAATGGGGATCTCGAATTGAACTTTAGGGCCGTTAAAATTTTGAAAATAGCACTTTCATTCATATTATCACTACTAATATCATCACTGTATAATTGGGTTAAACTGCTTTTGAAATTTTGATTCAGTTTCTTAAATCTCAAATATGCTACTTTGCCTTTCTTATAAAAATATACTTTTTTAAAAAAAAATTCCTTTCTTTTTATTGTGTTTCTAAAAGTGATCTTCAGTGAAAATTATTAGAAACTCTTTTCTAAGACTATTACAAGTCGTTCTTTTGGTAAACTATCTATAAAATGTTGCCTTTAATGAAAAATTAAATAACGAAAAGTGAAATATTTTACTTCAACAAAGCAACACACTCAGATCTCACGATCGAATTTCAATATCTTCAACTTGCTTCGAAGTAAAATTCGACTCGAGTGGAAAGAAACTTTTCGAAATCCAGTCAGAATAAGAATTTGAAAGAGTTTTTCAAAGATTGACTTGAATATTCGAAAATGTGTAATAATTGGTTTAACTATCTCCAGCAATCTAACTTCTTTAGAGGATGAAAACTGAAAATGAATATTTTTATAGATTTTCTTAATTTTTTTGCTAATATCTATAAAATGAATATTTTTATAGATATTAGCAAAATAAATTTTCCTAATATCTAAGAAATTCTGCATTTGATTGGTTAATTAGTCTCCCATGTTAAAGTCATCTGAGAGTTAATGGGGATGGATCTCTTAATTTTTAACAGTGATCAGATGACAAAGATGTATCTAAACATTATATCTCTCCAAATTTCATCATTCTAGTGCGAAGACTTTTTCTGTTCTAAAATGGGATGGCATCGAGGTTCAGGGAATGATCCAGACTCAATATGGTTTTAAATATTAGACACATGTAAAATCTACGGACGATCCCTTTTCGTAGCCAATAAACACAATTGGTTGCATTTTGTAATACAAAAACATAAATTTAAATGAGTTTCATTCAAGAAATCAGCACCATTATTACCTCATTATTCATTCAGATGCAAGATTTATTATTGACATTTGTAATTTTTGTCACTCGTAATGCTTATCTGAAACTATTCATTGACATACAGACAGAATGTTTAACATTTTCAAAGAATACTAAAAGATATACGCGCAGTTATTCATTAAAATTAAAGCATTGCTCATCTCTATTTGTTAAGAAAATTTAATATCTTCGCTTCAGACAGTGCTACTTTTTTTGGATTCAAACGTTGGTAACTGACGCTGCCAACACTGAAGCAATAAAAAAAAAAGCTAGTGTATAATATCAGAAAGATATTTTTGTAGAATAAAATAAAAATTTAAAAAAAGCTTAAAGAAAAATGCAGCTGTATTTGAATTAAAAAGCAAAATGAAAAATTTGCCTGTCTTCGCAGAATGATGAACATTCTCTGGAATTCCCAAAGTCGTTTTAAGTCTGTCCTAACTTTGTTATGCTAGTGTTAAAAAAAATTAATGTAAAAAAAAAGAATTTTGATTTGACCGAAATAAACACCATTCACTAAATCTACAACACAATCAACACTACATAGTTGCTTGTCACCGATTATATGAAGGATTAATATGAAAAAATTGGTTTGAGAGAGTAAAACATTATAAAGTGAACAACTGGATTTAAGATTTGGGAACCAATATCACTTCAGGATTTCGTAGCCATTTGAGAAGAGTGAATCGATCTTCTCTTGCGAAGCACATTAGACTGTTAAAACACGAATTCCCTTATAGCTAGATAATAGATTGAAATTGCTCTACAAATCGATTGAAATCAAATGCCTACTCCTAGAAATTCAAATTAAAATAAGGAACAGAATAATTCTTTTTCGTCTCTGTTGAACACTCTGTTTTTGTTTTTTCTTAACTAAAAGAATAATTTTATCTATCCCAAAAGCATGTATTAAATTCTACTGCTAAATTCAACTTCTAAAGCCATATACCACTGTTTATTAATAGCAAATGCTAATTGAAGCTTATTTTTTTTAAAAGGAAGGCTAATGGCATTCAAATTTCTTCTTTAAATGCTGGTTTATAAATATATGGCAACACACTTTATATGTATAATTTGTTTAATATTTTTTATAATCTTGTTTATTCTGTTTGTTAGTATTATTCAAAAATATGGTGGAGATATTAAGAATAATTTTATGTAAGGGGGAAAACAGCGTATTGCGTGAATATTGATATGAATTTCAAAATGAAAATAGTGTTTTGAAATCAATAATTATTTATCATCATCGAATATTATATGTTAATAGCAATTTGGCAATGGAAATGACTCAAATACCTTTCGTAGTTTGAGTAATAATTTGAAAATAGAAGATTCTAGAGCTATTTATTTGGAATTAACTCGTAACTGGAGACGGGAGTCAAAATGACTCCGCGTTGTTCATTAGCTCTGCTTATCATGTGGTATTTTGTCCTTGAACGCAATCATCTCTTCTGTACCTTCAAGTTGTTCTTTCAACAGTATATTGGCAAAAGTCTGAGTGTAAGCGCGTGTGTATAACCGAGTTATTTTTTTTCAAAGTTTTGTTGTTCTTTATGGAGTCATCGACTCCATGTCTCTGAAACTGCTTTTAGTGCAAAAAGAATAAAGAAATATTTTTAAAATAATATTTTAAAATATTGTATTCTTTATCTTTGTTAAATTCCAACAGTTATTAATATTAGTGTCATTCCGTAATATTTAAACGAAGTCAATACTCATTAAAATATTGTTTAGAGTTTTTTCTTATAACATCTTTCCAACATTTTATATTATAACATTTAACAATTTTAATATTAATATTTTTAATATTTTTGGTAACTACATGATTTCCAGAATGTATTGTGTTTCCAAAATAATTTCTAATGCTGTTTACAATAGACAAAAAGGAAAGAAAAAGGAAATAATGAAGTCATTTTGACTTCGTATCTCTGGCAGCGTGAGGAAATGCATGTCTCCAGTTACGGATTACAATAAATAAACCACACAAAAATAATTTTTGATGCAAATGAAATGTTATTTAATCGTTACTTTAACGAAACAAACTTTGCATCCTCCACTCTGATTTTATTTATTTTCCGTTAAATGCTTCTGCGGTTTTATTTATTTTACTACA
This sequence comes from Argiope aurantia, assembly GCA_026543865.1. Taxonomy (NCBI): domain Eukaryota; kingdom Metazoa; phylum Arthropoda; class Arachnida; order Araneae; family Araneidae; genus Argiope; species Argiope aurantia. The sequence goes on along the minus strand of JAPMOR010037572.1, from coordinate 357,897 downwards.
TTCTCGGTATACACTTTAGAAATTTTAACATCCGAATCTATTCATTTTCCTTTAAGTAAATTAAGCTGTATGAAAAATGAAAGTTTAGAGGGAAAGCGAAGATTGAAGAAAATCCAATCTCAGTGAAAGCATTTATGAATATGAAAATAATGCATAAAGAAAGTGGCAAAGCTATTGCGCAGCGGAGAGGAAAAGGAAACAAAAAGAAAAAGACAAGAGAAAAGAATAAATAACAAGTAGAGCTTCCTTTTCTTTTCAAGCAAGCTCATTGCAGGAGTTCGTAAATGACTCAGACGAGTATGAAACATAAATCAACAGATGTGACTCAAGAAGATTCGGAGGCCGATCCAAGTAGAAAGACGACCGGATTTTAATCACTACTAACAACACATCATATGGATTATCGATTAAATAAATCTCTGCCGCTCAATTAAAGCAATTTAACCAGTCTTTTTCTCTTTTGAAAACCCAAATGTAGCTTTGCTAAGCCTTGTCTCTCTCTCTTTTATTCTTATATCTGGATCGGAGAAAACAAGACTTCATCTCATTAATAAACAAGTAGGTGTTTAGACGTCTAGAAGATTTGGTCTGGCGTTATTTTTTTTTCCCAACAATATGATTATGCAGACATTTATCACCTGCCATCCTGTGATTAATTAATGCACCGTGTTGGAAAGAACATTGTATACGTTAGAACAAAGACAACGTCCTTGAGACTTAACTGAAAGAGAAAATTTGTATTGTACGACTAAAAGAGCAAATCTATGCATTAAAGAAGTTTCGATGATTAAAATCCTAATGCGATTTTTTAAGCATCGGGCAATCATTTGATTCTCTTTATCTTGATTATTATTCTTGTGATGAACCAAGCAAATAATTCCTGTTCAAAATTTAACTCTCTGATCATAAATATCCTTAGCCCATTTAATTATCTCCATATCTAATAAAACAGCGAGTATGAGTTTCGTGTCCATTTCAGATAAAAATTTAATCATTTGAAAAAATATTAGTCCATAAATAATGACGATAAACCTCCATATGGTGTCACGATAATTTTGTAGGATAAAAGCTGTTTTAACTGTTAATTAATTTCAGTTACAGTTTTTTTAATCAAAAAGGATTTCTTCGCCTAGAATATCCATTTTAATTTCGATAAGTAGAAACCATTTCCAATATTCTTTTTCCGAGAAAGATATGATTTAGAATTTAACGAAATGGAGAAGGAAGTCGGTTTTTTTTTTCATTTTTAATTAATTTTATAAATAAAATGCTCGAAAATAATATAAAAGCTGTTTCATTTTGTTTTTGAATTTACTCATTCCATTCCTTATCATTCCATTACTCATTCCATCTATATCTATATCTATACTTATAATAAAGCTCAATGTGTGTGTGTGTATGTTGGCGCTCTACAGGCCAGATCATTCAACCTACAGCTACCAAATTTGTCACGTGTATACCTTGGAGGCCGGGAATGTGCACCTCGGGGTTATTTTTTCGAATTTTTAACTAGAATTTTACTTATTTAAAAATTAAGCGAAATTTTGACGTGTTTCTGCTTTTAACTTCCGAAAATATTACCGCACAAAAAAGATTTTTACATGAAGTTAAAGATCAAAAATTTATCTTTTAAATGATACTAATGCTTTATTCTTAAAATTAAATTTCTATTTTTAATGAATTTTTAAATAAATATTTTAACTATATTTTTTCAACATTTTTTTTCGTACAAAATAAAAATAAAATTTAAGCTGCACGAGCACGTTTCGCATTCATGGGAAAAAATTAGCTTTTTTTCAAAGTGTCATCACATTGATTAAAGCTCCAATTAAAAATAAATTAAATCTTTTTGGAAATGAAATCTGCAAAAATATAATTTTCGGCACGTGTTTGTAGGAAATGAAACAAATATGAAATATTATTTTTTCTAAAAAATAAATTCAGGAAAAATTATTTTATGATCTTTTACACTCTGTATACAGGGTGTTTATTTAGTCCCGGACCCATTTTGATGTTTAATGACTCATAAAATAATGAAGATATAAACAAACTTATGGCATTTATTGATGGAATAACTCATATATTTTCCTTTTCAGGTTTGAATATTTTTACTTTTGTAAATATCGTCTGCGCGTGTGGTTAATTTCAGATAATTTCATTTTCCAGTCTAAATATCTGTACTTTTCTAAATATCGTCTGCTTATTAATTGCATTTTTCTCTCTTTTGTTTTTGGCAACTATTGAAATGTTATGTTTACTTTTGATGGGTTTGTTCTATGTAGTATTTTTGTATGTGATGTTTCATTCGAGCAGATATTAAGGAGAATGCATACACAACAGGAAAAAGCACAGATTTTATGGTGGTTCATAGAAACGAAATCGATAGTGCAAGCACAGAGAAATTTCAGAAGAATTTACCAAAAAGATCCTCCATCCAAAAACAGCATCTTGCAGTGGAAAAAGAATTTTCTAGAAATTGGAAGTATCGCAGATAAGAAACGTTTCGGACGTCCTTGCACAAGTGATTTTGATGTTGAGCGTGTCAGAGAGACATTTTTACACAATCCTAGAATATCTGTGAGATCAGCGGCAACAGAATTGGATATGCCAATTTCGATGGTGTACAAGGTTATTCAGAAAAAATTAAGACTGCATGAATACAAAGTTCAAATTGTTCAAGTTTTGGAACCGAACGATAGGCCTAGAAGGATGGCCTTTGCAATAGATATGCTAAGGAGGATAGAAGAGGCTGCTGATTTTCTGAAGCGCATCATGTTCTCCGATGAAGCATCCTTTCATGTTTCTGGCATTGTTAATCGCCATAATGTGCGCATATGGGGATCTGAAAACCCCCATGAATACCCCCATGAATGAGGCACAAAGGGATTCCCCAAAGGTTAATGTATGGTGCGGACTAATACACGACCGAGTCATTGGGCCTTTCTTTTTTACAGAAAAGACGGTCTCATCAGTCGTATACTTAGACATGTTGGAAAACTTCGTATTTCCACAACTAGAAGAGCTTCAGCCACATGTCTTTTTGGAACAAGATGGTGCGCCACCTCATTGGGGTACCATCGTTCGTACTTCTTTGAATGGCCATTTCCCAGGAAGATGGATTGGGCGAGAAGGTCCAATTCCTTGGCCACCCAGATCACCTGACATAACGCCGCTGGACTTTTTCCTTTGGGGGTTTGTAAAAGCGAATGTTTTCAGGAGGAGAGTGTCGAACATTGATGACCTAAAAGCCAGAATTACAACCGCAATAGGCTCTGTGGATGCCGACATGCTTGCCGCTACCTGGCGTGAAATTGACTATCGACTTGATATTCTCCGTGCGACGAAGGGGGCACACGTGGGAGTTCATTGACAAGGGTCATGAAACTTTTTGAGTCTATTTAACTATTTATGTTATTAATTTTAATCTATCTTTATTATTTTATGAGTTATTAAACATCAAAATGGGCCCGGGACTAAATAAACACCCTGTATTATTAATCCAATCAATCAGTTTTATTTTCAGGCAAGTTTTGTTTAATATGAACAGGATATCCATTCAAATCGGGGCCACACAGCTAATTTGTTAACCTTTAGTTAGACACAGATCTGCTAAAAGGGTCTAAATGGAAAATGATTATATTTTATGTAACGAATTTTTGATTTTATATAAAGCTTCTGCTGTGGAAATCACGATTAACAAAATGTTCTTGAAACACTAATATTTTAAATAAAAAGAGTTAATTTCCAATCAACTAAATCAATCACTTAAACTGAATGATTTATGAAAATTTGAATATCACTATTCAATAAAAAAAGGATAATTTTAGATTTTCCATCGATCGTTTCAAAGAAAATACGCCAATCAGCGCGCAGGTTTCTCAAGATTAATTGGCCTAAGATTATGAAAATGTTGAGTTTTTCTAAATTTTTAACATTCAAAACTTCATAAATAAGTCTTAGTTGATCGTGGAAAATAGAAACATTCATTCATTTATTTAAAATTTGGTGTGTACAGAACATTTCTCAGGATATGATGCCTTACTGCATTAAATTTAGACTTCATAATTTTTGAAATATATTTATAGACCGGAACAAAATATTATTATTGATTTCATTTCAATCCTTTTGAAAGCAAAACGAAAAACTGAATTTTATGCTGAATCTGAGAAATTTTTGTTGAATTATTCTTTGAGATATTACATAAATTATGAAAAATATTTTGTAGTTCACATAAGACTTAAATACCGAGCGATTGTGTTTGAAATACTCATATTCAATAATAATAATAATAAATAAATAACAATAAAGATGATAAATAAAATAAAACGCTTGGTTTTATTAAAAAATATCTTTATATTAATTGCAATTTCATCATTTCCACTTTAAATTAAATTTTAAGTTTTACCGGAAATGACAACAAATTAGCAAAATATAGATAGTAAATTGAACGAGACGATCTAAATAACAGTATAAGTTTGGTATGACTATCAAAATTTGAAGATTAAAAATGTATTGTTTGAGAATATATTAAGAGACCAGTTACTTAAAATATTTAATTGAAAATTGTAGCGAGCGGTAATACTGGTGAACCGGCTGGTCACCAAAGGCGGCTAGTAAATAATAAATATAAATCATTTATCCTTGCATAGAGGTTAGCTACAGATACCAGCTAATCTCAATGCAGGGCTAAAAATGGTCTTTCATAGATATTTTCATCAAAACTTACATATATTCACCGAGAATTCCGCCTCAAATTTTAAAACTAAAAATAGAATTTTTAAAAAGATTTCTGTTTTGTATTTCTCGTATCAGCAAAGAGATAAACTCATAATTTCAAAGTTATTATTGGAGTATTTTTATTCTTATTTCATTTTGCGCTTTGATTTCTCCTTAATAGCATAGAATATTTTCGTGGTAGATATCTTCCTTGATCACCTCTAAGAGTTTTAATAGTCTTCAAATAAGTTTTTAACTAAATAATCATTTATAGTTCTATAAAATATATATTTGATATATATTCAATGAAAAAAAATCTTGATTCATCTGTTGCATCTTACTTAAGTTTTGCTCTTTGAAAAATGTTTTCATTGGATTGCCGGGGCTATTTTGTTCCTATAAAATTAATCAAGTAAAAGTATTACAAACATCGCGAATTATTTCAATTATAATTATAAAAACATAAGACAATATTTTTTATGCAAAGCATGTAGTAATGCGTGATGAGTATGTTTAAGAATCAAAGAAAATTTTGTTGATTGAAAAGTTATTTATTTATCAATAAATTAATTGTTGTCTACACTGTTACAAGAGATATTTTATAAAAAAAAATTCTGTATTAATTATTTTTTCAACAATCATTGAACATGGAAGGTTTTTCGAGGTTCGTTATATTTAATTGTTCGTTATAAGAGGTTTGTAATAATTCGAAAGTTATTAATTACGATTAGTTTATCTATAGCAAGTTTGTTCTTAAATAATTCTTATTCTCTTTGATTAAAAAAGTATTACTAAATACTCAGAAATTAACTTTTCAGCTGTGACCTACTCATTCATTTCTGTCGCATATTGTAAATGAATTTATCAAAAGTGCAGAATAAGCAAAGAAAGAAAAGAACCGTAAATTTGCTAGTAAAATGAAGTGCTCATTTAATTAATTGGATGAAACTGCGATGTAATACCACCTATCTTTCCTACTTATTTGCTAAACTCATCTGAGGCACTCTTCTTCAAGCGTGGCTTTCTACTTAATGACTTGGTAAGTTGATTCTATTTTTTGGTCGAGATTTTTTATTGTTGTTACAATCAAGACGCACGATAAAAGATGCAAGAAATGATTTTGATAAATAATTTGCATTCTCCTTCATTCAGGATATGTAATTTTAAAAATCTTCAAGACTTCCCTTTCTTCTATTTTATTTTTTATTTTTATTTTATGACTTACTTCGTTCTAAATCCTGAATAGAATGGTAATACTTTATAAAAAGTTATATAAGTTAGTAAGTAAATAAATAAATCATACAACATCTTTTAATCATACAACATCTGTAATTCATTGAACTTTTTTTTGAAATCTCTACATGGACTTTGCATGGTTTCAAAAGTAATTCTTCAGCAATAATAGTTAAAGTCGGAGAATTTTTCATAGATATTCAGCTGCATAAATTTATTTTTCTTAATAAATAATATAGTTTTAAAATAAAAGGTGTTATTATGAAGAGGAAATTCCTGCATTATTACATGTGCAGAAGAATGTAAAAATAAACTGGCTAGTTAGCAAATGAATGAATCACTACTAAAATTGGCTGCAAGAAAAAAAAATGAGAACACGTGGTTAAAAAACAATTACAGCCAGAAGAGAATGTAAGAGAAAGGATATGGTGGGTCAGAATTCAGGGATTTTTATTTAAAATTTCCTTTTTCTACATGTGCTAAAATAAGTGTTTTTTTAAATAAATTATTAAAAAGTCACTTTAATGGCCGCTTAATGAAAGCTAGTAGAAATAAGGCGTAAAGAAAAATTTAAAGAACATTAGAATATCAAAATATTATCCATAATGTTTAAAATTGGCTGATTTACGTTTTATCTGACTTAATAAAAAAGAATTTCATCCATTTTAATTATTCTGGATATTGCTTGAGACATCCTTGGCAAGACAAATATCTGCAGCTATCACATCAAAAAATAAAAATAAAAATTTCCTCACAGATCTTAAACAATGTTTTTTGAAACATTTATTCATAAATTGAATCTTCTACAAATAAACCATCTTTAATTTAACTCATTTTTTTTGCAATGTTCCATGCAATTAGTAATTATATTTAATCCTTTACGACTCAATTCTTCTTTAAAATCGTATATCGAATGTATTTAATAACTTTTTCATTATTTGTTTCACCACTGCTGGTCAAACATGAACTGAAACCATAGGCCAATCTTTCTTTTTACATTGGAAGATATCGGAAAATGAAAATCTTGAATTTTAGAGACTAATTAATAAAGACTTACAATCCTATTATTGTACCCATTATGATTTTAAAATTTTTTTCGCATTATTTCAATACCTTCTACATGAAAAATGAGTGTTAAAAGTAAAATGTGTACGAAGTATAATTCGTTATTTACTTTTACTGCAAACGTGTATTTTAAATGCATAAATCCCATATTTTGATTCATTGGCTTTTTTCTACATAGAAGCGACTCTAGAAATTATTTAGACTGAATTTTGTGAATTCAAATCACAGAATACAGAAGATGATAATGATATCAGATTCATTTTGAAAGCTCCCTTGTCACTTTAATATAAGAACTGGTCATCCATAATTTTAGTTTCCTATGTTAAAAGAATCTCGGATGGAACTGAGACATCAACTGTCATGTAATCATAAAATCGTTATAATACCAGCAGACCAACGCGACCAATAAACATTTCGAACGAATCATATGAAAATGCTCCAGTTTGACTTCAAAGTTTTGAAGTTATTTTAGATAAAAGACAAAGTTTTTTTTTAACTCTTTTATCTTTTGTGTTATCATCAAATAAACTTTAATGCTACAAACTTCTTCATATGCTTCAAATAATGGGGAATAAAAACAGTATATTAATAGAAGCAAACATTTCAAAGTATCAAAATAGATTTTTTAAAGAAGCGTATTGTTTTCAACATAGACGAAATAATGCAAAATGATTCTATTTTAAAATGGAGTTGGATACAGCTTAATTTTTGAAACTCAAATTTGTCCGAATTTTTAATTCAACCTCTTTGAAATAGATATCTATTCCTTTTATTGCTTTTGTTTTTTTGAAGTAAGTAAAGTATATAAAATATCGAAATGAAATATAAAATTACTACAATTTTTCACACAGATGAGTAATTCAGCGTTCAGAGCATCCCCCATTCATTTGAAATCTTTTTACAAAATTTAAATTAAATGAAATTATTTCATCTGAATTCTCGACCTTGTTATCTTAACTTCAAAGTTTCGAAATTATTTTAGATAAAAGAGAAATCTTTTAAAACTCTTATCTTTTGTGTTATCATATCAAATAAACTTCTTCATGATGCTTCTAACAACTAAGAATAAAAACAGTATATTTAAAGAAATAAACACTTCGGCGTATTAAAACATTTTTTTTCTCTCCATCCTTAACATAGACAAAATAATGCAAAATTATCCCATTTTAAAATGGAGTGAAGTTGGAGTTAAAATGAAGTTCTATTTTAAAATTTTGGAAACTCAAATTTGTCCTAATCTTTGTTTTAGCAGCTTTGAAAAAGAAATCAATTTATTTTGTATTAATTACCTTAGATACTTTAATTGCTTCGTTTTTTTATATTACATTTCTTTGACATTAGTAAAATATATAAAAAAAAATCGAAATAAATATAAAATTGCTGCAATTTTTCACGCAGATGATCAATACAGCGTTCAGAGCATCTCCAATTAATTTGAAATCTTTTTGCAAGACTTTAATTAAATGAAATTATTTCATCTGAATTCGTAGCCTTATCTAAGTTCAAATTATAGACTATGCGGGTTTTTATTTGAAGGTAGCAACTTCCCGTCTGGACTGTTAGATATGCTAATTTCAGCTAATCGAGTGACGACGACTGCAGTCGCCATGCAGAGGTGAGCGCCAGTGATTAGGAGAAATGATTCTTTTCTGGTGTGTAAATAGGCTGTTGACGTAACTCAGTAACCTTTCATGCTTAGGGTTGTCTGACCTCGAACTTTTTCAAGGCGTAGTCGTATACACTCGGCTGCGCAGCGCAACGAAATAGGTATTAAGTTTATATACAGATAATAACACAAACTAGCAATTGGATTGGGTAAGATGATTTCATAATGATCTGTGCAGTATCAGTCATCTCTTACCTTTAAATTCGAATAATAATTGTGACTCGTTAATGATATCTGAAAGTTAGTGAAGGTATCAGCTGTTGGTTCTAGCTAGCTGGAGTTCATCAAAAAGACTGGTAGTTCTAGAGTGAATGCATTTTAATTAGTTTAATGCCTTTTATAAAATAATTAATAAGTTTTGAAGTAAAGAATTTAACTATAAATTTCAAATTTAATGCTTCTAAGAAAAAACACTAATAACAGATCCTGATAAATTTTTTTGTTACAGTTATTATCAGAACATGTTGAAGAGTTTGATTCCGATTGACCATACTTCTTTTTTTAGAATTTTTCTTTGGCCTAATGTGAAATAAAAGCCTTGGCCTAGAAATGCTATAAAGTTTATGTGTTTTTCTTTCCCTCGGATAGAGGCAATAAATACACTTTGGATTCTTTCATGTACTTTCATGTGTTCAGGATTTCAGGAACTCTTTAAGCAGAAAAACTGAAACATGAATCATTTCTAATATGTTATTCTTATATAATTAAATTTTGTTTAGAAATATGTGCTTATAATAAAATACTAGTTGTGATGATTATTTTTCATTTTTCTGTGATTGGTACAGTAACTAACTGCTAATCCGAACCTAAACTGCCAATCTAAAAAAAAGGTCAAAAATCAATATCATTTAGTATATAGAAAAAATTATAAAATATTATAATTTTTTTAATAATAAATACTTTATTATAAAAGATTATTTAGTATATTAGTATTTTAGAAAAGTTTCCTTTTGTAAACAATCATTGAATAGGTTGAAATTTTAAGTTTCCTTTACTTTCTGTAACCCTGAATTAGATATACACGATGAATTATTTACTTAATAATAAAAAATATCTTCTTGAGATTAATACAAACCACAATAATGATTTTGGAACAATAAAGTAATGAATTATATATTGAATTATTTGCAATACAAAAGCAATATTTACAAAATAAAAGTGGAATGGCAAGGAAGCGGGATTAAGCATGCCTCAATATGAAATAATAGTTTAAGCAATTTCATAATCACATGAAACAGAAAAAAAAAAATGCGAACTATTCAAGAAATGAAATTTATATAAATGCAACATTTCAAACTAAATACTTTAAAATACATGAATCTTTATAATAAAATCAATAATTTACATTAAAGTCCCAATCAATAATTAGATGTACATTAAATCAAATGCTAAGTCCAAGTAAAATTAAGAATAGCTCACCAATAAAAAATAAATGCGATTTTATCAACTTCAATTATCAAAAAGTTTTTTTTTTTTTTGCACTAATCCCTTTTTTTTTTTTAATTTTTTTTCTCACCACAAACAAGACATTTTCCTGAGAAAGAATTTTACATTCTCCAATCGATTCAATTCCTTTTTCATTAATTTTTATTTTTGTGATTAATTTCGAAATTTAATCTTAAATAATTGATGCATAAAATTAAGTTCTGCTGCCGCCCATGTTCTAGATAAGAGCATGCATTATAGTTACAGCATCAGAAAATCGACTTTTCGAATTAGAATCATGTTTTTAAAAGAAGCGGTAGTTCTCAAAAGATTTATAGGCAGAAAATCGGCTGACTTTCATAATAAAAATATTTTTTCTTTATGAAATTTGCGATACTTGTTACGAAAGACAGCAATATAATTTAAATTTCTGGAATTATTTATATCCATTGTTTTCGTTAATTACATATAGGCGATGCTATTGGTACGTAATTTTCCTCATCGTGGTTATGAGATAAGCTGGTTTTTTTTCGTAATTCGTTTTGGGTATTATCTAGCAAATGCTTGGAAAAGGGCCAGCTAGATTTTAATTTCGTTAAGAATTCGACGATGAGAATTTTTTTGTTATTAAATTATGAATTAAGTTAAAAGACATCACGAGAGAGATAAATAAGAATATAGCTGTAACAAAATAAGAAAATACGAGAAAATATGCATGCCTTTTCAGTATTTTCATTAAGGATTGCGAAAAATGATGCTTTTATAACGCAGATTTACGCCTTCTTAATTCGATTTCAAAACGATTTACGATAAAAATCTCCCTTTTGTGAAACAAAGCATCCGGTTCTGGTTGGTCTTGCCTTTTTGACTAGACAAAGAAAAAACTTCTCTCTTGATTCTTTTTCTGCACTGTTTCATTTATCCAAAATCATTGCCATTTAAAATTTTTTTTAAGTTTTTTGATTTTTTTGTTATTTTGAAAAATTATATCAATTTCATTTAAAAATGTAAATATTAAGATATGTAATAGAATTTCAGCTATATTTTTGTAGTTCGAAGCATTACAAATTCAAATTTTCATGCATTTTCTCTTAATAGATATATATGGACAGAGAGAGAAAGAGAACATCCTACTTTAAACTTCCTCTCTAACATTTAACTAAAATAATGAAGGTACGGTGTTATTTTATATTAACTCCCAGAACATGACAGAATTCTTTCTCATTTTTACCAAAAACATCCTATAAATTTAAAAATTTAAAAACTTTTTTACATGTATATTTTGGCACTATTATCAGATATTAAAATTTTAAGACAAAACCTATTATCATATCGTTGTTATTGTTTAAACATTTCGTCTGTCAAGAATCACACAAACAAAACAGCAAATTTTGAAGTAACATCTGAAATTCCAAACGTCATATGACTATTTGTGACTATATATAAATACAATTTATGACCACGTAAAAAATTTGACAGTGTATATAGCTAATCGATGTTTTGCATCATTACATTGTTTTGACAAATTTGACATACGGCATTTTGATGTAAGAATGACGTAGCAGATGCTTCTAACTTTTGAAAATTACTATAATAAAATAAGGAAGGCTTTTAATTTATCATTTTCTCTAATACAAAAACGGTGACCTGATTCTCTCAAAATCTGCTGCGAAAAACACTTTATGCTTGTTCACATGATTTAAGATATGAATTTATGATTGTAAATAAACTATTTGTAACCTTGATGTAAATCAAAAAGACCTTCAACAGATAAGAAAATAAAGTTTAAAATTTCTAATTTTTGTTTTCATAAAAATTTCTGAAACCGGCAATTAGAAATTTATATGAAAAGGGTTAATTATTGATCTTAGAAACCGAGACTAAATCTTAAGTGATATCATATAGGTCTTTTTATATCATCGCTTGTCAAATATAACTCCTCTACAGTAAATGACAAATTTCTTCCAATTTCGAAATGATATATCATTAACAAAACTGACTAAAAAATTAATAGATTTCATTTAAAAATGCCATCTATGGTTAACACACTTTGGTAAACATTACTGAATTTTGAAATTTCAATTACTGCATTCAAAGATGCCTAACACAATTATTTTCTTTAACTTATCGATATTCTTTTAATCTAAAGAAACTTCGTATTTACTTTCCATTAGAATCGAGATTTATTTTTGATTTTCTATTTGAATGGAAAATAGATTATCTGTTAAAGAATAAATAGCAAGCTTTATGTAAGAAGAAGAAAATAGTTTTGCAATACATTAAAAAAAATATGTAAGAGTTTTTGGAAAATTGCAAAAGACATTATTTTTTAAAACGCATGTAGCAGAATAGAAAAGAAAAAGCATTTTTTGAATTTTTATTTCTTAAAATACACACGTTAAAATTAGGTTCTAAATCTTTTAAAATTTCAAAATCATGTGAGTTTTTATAGCAGTTTCATTTCAGATAAAAAATTTATTATAATGTGAATGATAAAGAATTTTATTTCAGATTAGAAAGATATAATTAATACGTTTTTGACGTTTTTAAATATCCATATATGTACTTATAGGATTATCAAATAAATTTTATAACTAAGCAATGAAATGATTTCGGTAAGTTTAATAAAGAAGCGACAATACTTTATAATATTTCGTTATTTTTCCTATAATATTTCGTTATTTTTCCCTTTAAAATTTTAATACATTTTTTGCTTAAATTTTAGTTTTATCTTTTAAATTAAATGAAAATAAACAATGAAATTAAAAAATTAAAAACTGTTTTTCCTGATTCCAGAAATCCATATCTGAATTTTTCAAATTTCTGAAAAAAAAAAAAAAAAAAAAAAAAAAACACGTCAATTTTGGACAGATATGGTCTTTATTAGCAGTTTACACTTGTAACTAACACATATTTTGAAAAAATTCGAATAAGATATTGATATCTGATATATTGTCTCCTACTTTGATTTCTGTCTATTAAAAGTTACCTTATCAATTCTTAAATAGATTTACGACAGTATAGATTAAAGTCCATTACCCCATTCTACAAATTTGCTTTAAACTTTGATACATTACTAGCGTCATCTACACCAGCTGCTTTCATGACAATATGCTGTAACATTACTAAGTTACATTTGATACTGTTTGAAGCAATATAGGTACATCAGTATAGTACTCCGGCATTTTATTTTAGCGGATTTCGCATCCTATCTGCGGTTCCTTTGGAAGGTTGGAGCAATCGATTTATACCTCTCAGCTTAAAAGTTCAGTAAATATTGACTTAGTTTCGATCTCTGGTGGATATCTAAGTTAAAAGATAAAATGAACTTCTACATCTTTTTCTTAATTTCTTTTTATGCTTTTTTTTACTTATTTATTTTGCTAAGTATAAATTTTACACTACTGAGTTTACTTTAACGCTGAACTATGATTTAGATATTAAAAATATTAAGTTTATTTTTATCTGTCTTTATTAAGAAAATAAATGTCCAAAGCCATTTTTTTTTCGTCTTTTTTAAAATATAGAATTTGAAATCAATTTCGTTTAGCTTATCATAATTTGGGGTTTATATTTTTCTTCCTATTTGCTTAACTATTTCAGAAGGAAATTTATAAAAAAGTTTAAACGGATATTTTTTATAAGTTTTGAAATTCCTTCCCGAATGCCATATGAACGATATTATTAAACGAAATCTTGACACATTTAAAATGCTTTTCAAGTAATTAGAAATAAAATTAATAATGATTAAAATTCATGATCAAATCGAGCGTCTAAATTATTAAAAAAGTATGTTATATTATATTATTTTATGTTATTATGTGCTTGTATGTATTTTGATTATTTTTTCACTTTAAAAAGACATTTATTGAGAAAAATTGGAACAATATATAGCAATCAAAATATTTTCCATTATTTTCTACAACTTTTCCCATTTTCGTCTAATAAGTCTTGCAATTGATTGTCTTCGAAATTTTTTAGTCCTCCCGGCCGTTTTTTGTCACTGACATAGAAATCACCACTCTGATGGGCTTCGATAGCAGATTTCTTCAAATCAAACAAACAAACAAACAAAAAAAGAACAATGAATATCGAAAATGCAATTTGAAGCGTTCCATGACTGAGGTCATTATGCACTGAATAACTCAATAATACTAAATGAAAAACTTTCAAAATGATAGCAATAAAGTAATCGTAAATAGGTAAAACCCAAATTCTTTGTCGTTTTTATAGATACTTCGCATGTTTACCAATAGACGTCGCTGATAAAAATACATACAAGCTACTAATGTATACGAAGTATGTTATAATTTCCATCTAGCATCTAATTGCAAGTGCTGATATCAAAGCTTTTATTTCTCCCGCGGTGATTTCTTGACATTTATTCAAAAGCAATGGTCAGAAGATGAGGAAATAATGGACACAACAGAGCAATAACCTTCTATTGAAATAAGGAAGATGTTGAAGCAAGGGAAATTGTTGCATCGAACGTTGAGCAGCCTTGTCCTTATAGGGCAATAATGTGCACGTTACAAATTCATTTAACATTTTATCTCATTTTCACCAAATTTTGAAATGTAACCAAAGACAAATGCCTTTAGATAACTTTCTTGGGAATAAAAAACATTCTTTATAAATGACATTATTACTTCTTTTCGAAATGGAACGCATTTTAAAGTATTCCTAGGGGGGAAAATGTTTCGCTTTACAAGGAAGCCTCAAGAACGAATTATGTTCGTTAAGCGAGGATCCACTGTATATCTATATATTTTACATAATAATTTGCTTCATATAAAATCTATCCAAGAAAGAAAAATTCATACAGATTCATACAGAATTTTCCTCTTGTTTAGTTTAGTTAATTTAGTTGTATTAACTTCTCGTTTTAAATCAATACTAGGGCTATTTTTGAGACGGACCTCGTAATTTTTAACCGTGGTCAGATGACAAGGACGACACTTCAGCTGACAGCCCCCTATCTAAACTTCCGCATCACACCAGCGAGAGGATATTTGGCCCCGACGGATTTAACCCTTAATGACCTAGAGTATCAATTTTGATACCAATCTTTTAAACCGAATGTTCACATTACTATTAGTTTTTTTTTATAGGTTGGCTGTACGTATTTTACTGTTGTATAATATTCTTTCCAACGAAATTTTTAAAAAAATCAAATTTTCCCTTCATCTAGACCCTCAAGCAAACACAGTAATATTAAAAATAAATCACTTTCGTAAATCAGATCTGCTTACACGACAGTTCTACGGTGGAAACGGGTCTGGAACCTGAAAATCACCCGTTCCGAAACCATAGGGTTCCAAACTTATCACTAGGCCACGGCGGCCAGAATTTTCCTCTAAACGGGTAAATTAGTTGTTAAAAACTATTAGTCCATTGTAATTAGGTAAAACAGGAATAAAAAAAGTTAGAAAGTTTTTAAGCTTTGGTTAAATATCCCTTTATATATCTCTAGGAACTGAGAACCAAAAAAATCCCGCCGGTAAGGGGAGAGTTTCCTCTCAGACTCAACCTTTAAGCTTCCCAAAAGTCAACCGGTTGTATCTTACTTATAGAACAAATTACTATTATGATTTATCGCAAATATAGGTAATTTTTGTATAAATTATTACGTTAGATTAAAGCTTGTATCTGATATAATTTTCCTGTAATAATTTCCTGTAATATTTGTTGAAAAATACAAAAATGCCATAAAATATTATTTTTTTGTTAAAGAGAGTAAATGGAAGCTTTATTGAACTGCCACACTTGGATGTAGTTTGGAAAAGAAAGTTTATTACTTATTTATTTTGCTAAAATTAGAAAATTTATGTTTTCTTTTTATATGCCAGAGCTTCTGTTAGAAAATTTATACGAAGTAATCTATTTCTTTCTTTTTTTTACTTTTGTGCATTTCATTTTGAAGAGGAATCATGTAACTTAGTTTAAAATCAAAACTTTACTGAATACCAAATAACACATTACTTAATATAAATCTAAAATTTGGAACATTTGGAATAAGTTTTTATTTAAAATTACAATAGTTAAAATTATTTTCTGTCGATATAATGCAGAATAATATAATTTTTTCAGCTCTATTATACACAGCCATTATTTTCTTTCTCGAAAACGTATATGACTAAGATATTCGAGACTTACGATGAGATATTTGAGAATTGGCCTTTGTTGCGTATAATAATGCAATGCAAATTATACAAGAGCAAAATTGAAATATTTTTGAATATCACCATTCGATAGGGAGGCTTCTACTTGGCGGAAATCTATCTTGGATCAATCAACTTTATAGT
>JAPMOR010037572.1:283276-341477 GCA_026543865.1 Argiope aurantia | reverse complement strand
ATGCTCTCAGTTACCAACAATACACGTGGAATTGAAAAGAAGTTACAACTTAGTAAAATACATCGCAAGAAATTCTTAGCATTATTGCGACAGCCCTTGCCTTCAGTGATATAAGATATGACCTTATTAACATCTGGCTGAGTTGCATAAGATGATGTCAGTTTCTATGAAGCCATATCCGCAAAGAGTTGAAAATCTGGCTATTTCAAATTGAAAATAATTGGCATGGCTAAGACAATGCCTTCATTAGCCAGTCAGAACTTACAGTAATAACCGGAAAAGACATTATTAAAATTTATGCAAACAGTTTTCCCAGAGAAGAATCTGAACTGCATATGCAATTGGAATTTGATATAATTAATCACATGGAATAGTACTGCTAGTTTTATTTAAAAATAGCAGTGTTATGAGAAATACGAAAATGAAGAATTTTATAATATATTTGACACAATTCCAGAACTATTGGTTAGTAGGATTGACAGCTTATACTATGTTCTTAATGCAGGGGTACTCACTCATACAGTTGTATGATCAAAGCAAGGGACAAGCATTTGTTTTTGACAAATACATCGAATGTCTTGTCAGCAACAAAATTATAGAATTGCAAGGGCGCTTTATGAAACGGACTTCAAGAGGAATAATTTTCAGTAAGTTCTCGTTTATTCACATGAGATTTCTGAGAATAGGTAGTAGTAACAAGGAGCGCTTCAATTTGCAACTTGTTAGCTAATTAGAGAGCACATGCAAACAGCAACAGAAGATGCTGAAGTAGACATTGTCCGTATCGCAACATATACGTATGACGAGAACAGCAATCGAGTTGTCGTTGGCAAAGATGTCTTCTTTCTGATTTACTCATTGCTATTACTGCAAGTGACATAAATGTTCTCATTCTCAAACAGAGTAAAATAAAATAGAAGTTAGTTTTTACAGTTCTAAAGATCTGCAGAACTCTCTTGCTGTGACTGATTGCGAAAATTCTGTTCTATTCTTTCATGTGAATAGTTTTTTCGACATAGCTTCAAGATACTAGGGGAAAGGAGAATTGCAGGTAGTACAATTATTCAGCCCTAGAAAGTACCTGCTAGATACTGTAACGAAACTTTCTCTGACTTTGGGGAGCGAATGGATCAGTGGTAGACTGCTATGAACTGAAAGCGATAGCTCACAAGTTCGTATCTGATTGCAGGGAAGTTGCCTAAAAACTGTTTTGTTATTGATTTGCTTTCTGTTATTTCTCGTTTGTTCTAGAATGTTCTTATAATTTCTGTGCCTTTCTAAATCTGTAAGATTCGAGTCATTTTGTCTTGTGGATAAAAATAGATGTAAGGTTTTGTTCCTTGAATAAATATCGAATTGAGATTAGCGAGTGTTAAGTTAACGCACAGTTTATCTACGCGACAATATCACTGAGATTTTCAATTACTCTTTTGATGAAAACAAAAAAGAAAGAGTCATCAATCACAAAGAAAGAAGAAAACAGCTTTAATAAAATAAAATATGACTGTTTTAATAAATTCGTTAATTAAGCCAGTCCTGCTGTTACTCCCGCTGTTCCTCTCCAAGTTACTTCCATTGACAGAGATGGGGTTTCGACACTTCCATTGCACAATCTACCAAATGCGAACACGGCAAGTACATAATTTGAACTCCTCTTGGGAATGAAAGTTAGTGAATAAATCGTTGGTGCTTTTATATACTACTAACGAACTCAAATAGTGTAAATATGGATGTAATATAGGTTGTGGAGCAAAATGCATGTATGTGAAAGTTAATCTGAATTACTCTAGTATGTGAAAGAACTGCCGAGTCCAACAATATATTAATATCAAAGCGTCAGGTACTGCCGGAAAAGATAGCAATATTATATAGCAAAGTTAGATAAATTGCGTTAAATAATTCAATTAAAATTTTTAGTAATTGCAGTATTTTTGAATTAAAAATATTGAAATATATCTTAAACTATTTTTTAAACATTTCGATATTTATATACCCTTATCTTTGACTATTTTCCAAGTTTTACGTTTACGGAAGACTATGCGTTTCTAGGTGAAAAGTGAAGCTTCGATTTTACACTATTTTATATGCTTTCTGTTCCATTATAAAATGCATAGAAATTTTTTTTAAAAAGCATAGTTTAAGTCTTATAGGCTTTTCACAGCAGGTCTGGTAAAAAAATTTAAAACTCAACAAAATTTACAATTTAATTCAAATAACATTTTTTGCGTTTTATGTTTGGCAATTCAATAAAATCTTTATTTCGCTCAAATTGAAAAAAATATATATAATGGAAAATTTTTTAATATCTTATTGGTAATTTTTTATATAAAACATATTATGACAGGAAAACTACATAGGTACAAACTTTAATGTAATGAAACAGAAAACTTAGTTAATTATTGATGCGAAAAAATTATAAAAATTTTTATAAGCATGATCCAATCATTTACGGTTTAACTTTTTCGCAAGAAGGAGTTAAGAGGAAGCTCATCTCTCAACGTTGGACAAATTTCGGCTCTCAGTTTTTTGAGATAAAAGAAGTATTTTACCAAAGTTTAAAAACTTTCTTTTTCTCCTAATTGCTGTTTATCGGTCTACTCATAGTAGATTAATTTATAACTCTAGAGAACGAAATAAAAATCTGATCATTAGCCTGTTGGTTCTCCCTAAGCCCTTCTTTAGTCTTCTTTATCTAGTTACCATTTTGCCTACTCTCTTGTAAATGTCTTCATTAGTTCAATGCTGTACATGTATATGTAATTTAGATCTTTGAGCAGAAGTACTTTTTACATATAACTTGAGTTCCGTTTGATAGAAACGTCTTCTAGAAGATGAATGAGCTCATTTTAATGTTTGTGCTGTAAATGCAGTAATTATATACTAAGAAAACTATATAAAAAATTAAAGATTTTGTGGATACAGTGTAATTTGCTTAACATGGCATAAAACTGCGGGTTCAAGACAAACCTTGAATTCCACATACAAAATGTTTCGTGTGCTTAAAAAGTTTGATTCATTAAAAAAACATTTCACATCCCACATTTCATATAAAATTACATATTACAAAAGAATTGTTGAAGTATTAACAAAATGAGGAGAATGTTCTAACTACCTACGCGAACAATTCTCGGGTTTATCCATAATAAGGCTGAAAAATAGGGAATTTGCAAGAAGAATGAATATGGAAAATCAATAGAGAAAATTCTGGCAATCCTTCAAACCAGTAATAACTAGTTTTTTTAGAAACCACGAAGACCCAAATTACAAATTTATTGCAGAAGGGATATTAGCAAATCTCAGTATAATAGGGTAAAATATGATATTAAAAGTTCGCTTTCTCCATCATATTATTCTGAACATTTTGTTGCAATCAGCAAGCAGTAAGACGAAAGATATAGCCAAACAAAAAGAGAATGGGAAGGGTTATCAATCAAGAAAGGTGGGATATCAGTTTGACTACTTTTGCTGGGCGTTGAAAAGATGATCAAGTTCATCAGAAGAAAGGCGGAAAACTAGTTTCAAAAAAGAAAGGAAACGTTACAATAAAAAATCCTGAACCGAATGAAAGGTATAATAAATCATGAACCAATTTTACTTATCAAGCGATATTTATTTCAAATCCATATATTCTACACAAAACCATATATGAAGTACTGATGTTTTTTCTTTCTCTTTTCATTTACCATCGGAGAAAAAAAAGAAGCAAATTCTTTGTATTTTGTACAAATATTGGACACAAAGCCATTTTATAATTCAAAAACCAAAATAATCATAGTTTTAAAACGATGCATTTTTTTAATTTAAAAATTAAAACAGAAAGATATTGGTTTGTTCTAGATGGATAAATATTTCTACGAAATTGTTTTATCTATATTCTCATTTAAAACTGAAACTGAGCATTCATCCATTTTAGAAGAATAAATAATCATCTCTAAGTTTGAATTTACACAAGTGTTGTCCAAGTTCTATCGCATAGTTACATATTTCTAGAGGTAGTGGTTCTCGTTTTAAACATGTTTGGGACAATTTCTGAGTTTGTATTCAACTAAAGTTTTTTTCTTTCTTATTAATGTTAAAAGCCTGCATTATTGGCTGTTTCTTTAACTAAAAAAAAGAGGTTGAACATGATTTCAAGTTTATGGATTTAAAGGAATACATTTAAAATGACAGACAGAGCAAACAAAAATGTATATATGATATTTCATATATGAATTTAAAATATCAAAACCTGACTCATACATACATTTAAAATATACACATTATATATTTACATTCATTACATTTTAAACCGAAGTTACGAATTTGAATATCAAATGAAGTCATATAAAAGAATTTCTTTGCAGCAGAAAAATTAATGGTGGAATTTTCAAATATTTATTAAAGATTTAAAGACTGTATAATGTAGTATGTATTAAACATTGTATAATGCAATGTTTTATATTTTTTCACTGAAGTGTCTAATTTTATAAAAATAGATATAAGGAATGCGCAAAAATGTATTTAAAAAATTTCATTTTGAACTTAATTTTTAATTGAAATAATTTAGGAAATATTTAATGTTAAATTACCTTTTCTTAAAAAGAAGAAAGAAAATCTTACTTTTTTTAATCAAAAATGCATTAAGTAAATGATTTTATTGATCGATTATTAAATTTTTTTTAAAAAAGCAAAAATATAGCTATACTGTGGTGTATTTCTGACTTGGTAGCTAAATTGATATTTAAAGTCTCTAGAAGGTCATATCGATTTAAAAAATGTTATTAGACTAAAGGTAAAAAAAAAAAAAAATATTTTTGAAAAAATATGAATTCTAAAATATTAGGATAATATTAACACTTGATAAAATATAATTTATCAGATTCTCGCGTGTTTCTTTATATTCACATAGTTATCACAACGTTTATAAACATTGAAAATCTGTTTAAGATTTCCAACTAGATTCGGAGATGACTTTTTAAAAAAAATCTTTAATTTTTTGAATTCATAATTTTTTTTATAGTGCGAAGTATATGAAATAATATAAAAAAAAGGAGAAAAATAGAAAGAAAGCATTAGAAAGAATTAGAAGAAAAAATTACCATTAGTTTTTGAAAAAAAAATCCTGATTAGTTAATGAAATTTTAGAAAATATTTCTGGCTTAAGAAAAAAAGCGTAAATTAAAATATGATGGAAATATTTGGTTTTTATTTCACACTTCTTAAACTACCTAAAATGTAATAGACTACCATAAAAATTATTTTAATAAATAAATATTTTATGAACATTTGAAGTTATTGTTAATGATTTTTTGCCAAAATTTCTCTACGTTTTGAACTGAAAGTGTCTATAAAAACGAAGTAAATGAATCCGTCTCAAAATACGCTGTTTATTAACCCTCCAAGGTATTTGGCATATGTGTACTAAATTTCGTTCAAAGGCTTTTGAGATAACACGTTTTTCGTGAATCAATAGTAATGAAATATTCATTCTTTAGAAATGGGTTTAAAAGATGCACTTGCAGATTAGTTCATCCAAGTGCATTAGAAACAAATTCCCTTTTGTAGCTTTTTTAAAAGTATTACCTGAAATAAGTATATTGTGGATAGGTAGGCAGAGAGAAAATATAAACATTTCAAATATCTTTTTTAGAGATATTTACGTTAAAAATAAAACAAATTATTCACTTCCAGTTGAAAATATCATTATTTCCGGTTTCATTTTATTCCTTTGCGTATTACTGA
This sequence comes from Argiope aurantia, assembly GCA_026543865.1. Classification (NCBI taxonomy): domain Eukaryota; kingdom Metazoa; phylum Arthropoda; class Arachnida; order Araneae; family Araneidae; genus Argiope; species Argiope aurantia. Next base: position 335,756 of record JAPMOR010037572.1, on the reverse strand, counting down.
AATAGATATATTTATAGTTTTATCTTACATATATTAAAACAAGGTTTATTTTAGAATTTAGAAAGTTTAGGCTTTCTTTTCAGATCATAAAAAATTATTTTCGAATTTTTCAGAGGTAAGCAATTTTACAACCTAGTCGGATACCTCAAATATAATTGTGTACAACTGTGGATGTTCATAAAATTACAAAAACAGAATATTAATCTAAAATAAATCATTGGTATGTTATAAATATATTGAAATGTGAAAAAAAAAATAACCAATTTATTAAAGGAGGAACCCTATAATGGACCCTTCTGCAAAACGTCGAAATCTGCCTTTGCAATGATTCAAATATAAATCACTGTGCAGTGTTTCTTCGAAATAACAATACATATGTACTGATTGTAATGCAAGTTTAACTCTATATTCTTGTAATTAGAATTTATCACAAAATGCTCATTTGAACACACAGAATTTGGTTGTATAGAATGATATGAAATAATTATTTTACACTGGACGAAGGTAATGAATGTTATAAAAGGAATAGAAATGTTTAGGAAGTATCACTCTTCGATTTATTATTTAGCAGTTTAATCTGGTTCATAAAAAAATTTCCGAAAAATGTAGGTCATTTTTTTGCTTAGGTTTGGTTTTAGTTACATAAACATCCCATTTTAAAGCAACACTAGAGTTATTTTGGTACAGACCTCGTAATTCTATACCGCGATCAAATGAGAGGCCGACACCTGAGCTGATACTCTCCTCTCCAAACTTCCACACCAGTTTGGCCCCGACGGATTGGACGTATATTAAACCTGCTCATACGACGATTATTCTGTAGAATCGTGATTCAAACCTGAAGCCCTCCGGTTTCGAGACCGAGACCTTACAACCAGACCACCGTGGCTAGGGTTTTTTTTTTTTTTTGTATTTAAAAAAAAATTCGAAATAAAGAGGTTTCAATAATATGAAATAAAGCGGTTTATGCACAGATAACTTTTTTAAAAAGCACAATAAGCAGTTTGTTCAACTTTCAGTTTAAATCTGAATATCCGGCAGTAATTCAATTTTCAATAATGGAAATAATTCTAAATTTAAGATTTGAGTTTTGGGGTAAAAGAACTTGTGTTCTTATTAAGTTTATAATTAAAATGATTTAAACATCCTCCAAAAGTGTTCTTTTAAACCTGAATTAGAATATTTGTCAAGTTAATATTTTGTTTAGAAGCTACAGAAGAACGATTGGTGAGAGATGCGTTTTTAATATGTGATTGGATGATGGAAAAAAAAAGTTGAGCCGTATATAAGTTGAGCCGTATTATCAATTTCTAATTTCACATCACACCAGTGCGATTTTTTTTAAATCTCGAAGGCAGATTTTATATTCAACAGGTCTGTTCAGATGATGGATCAGCGAGTCTGAAATCCGAGATCCACATGGATGAGAAAAGAAACAAGCATCTAATTTACAATTGGAAGAAGAAAGGATTTCCTTATAGATGGAATTCCAGTTGAGTAACTTTCATAAAATAATTGCGTCAACTTCAGAGATGATACAGGTGGTTATTGAAGTGAAAAAGTAAGATATGCTCTACAGGTAAAAATTTTCCTGGGATCCTATGTCAAAATTTCCATACTTCCGAAATTAAGTATATGACGTCGCCAGGCAATATCATAGATTCTTTTCTGAAATTTCTTTTTAAAATTAATTTCTACCAATACACATTTAGAGCACAGTATTTGTGCAGGGATAGAATTATATAAGTATAAGCGACCAATACAGAGGCGCATTAAGGAATGTTTTTTCCGGGTGGGGGTGGAGGAGAAAAAGAAACATCCATATACACTTTAAGGGAGAAACTTCATAATAAAGCAAGGGAATTATTTTGAGATTCAAATGATTTTTTTAGAAGTTGAATCTATTTATCTACTTATTCGTATACGAAGTATAAAGCGTTGTAATGTCAAAAAAAAAAAAAAAAAAAAAAAAATCCGAACTCGGAAATTTGATAAATCTCCACATTTTAGACCTCCGAAAAAACATTTTTGGGAAATGTCTATCTGTCTGTAATAAAGATAAAAACACTTAGAGGTAGAAGGATGAAATTAAGTATATAGTCAATTAAGGTAAATATGTTATACGGTACAAGGTACACATCAAATTTGTATTTATCAAATTTTGAGGAAAATCCATTAAGAGGAAATCTATCTTTCCGGCTTAAATAAATAAACATAATAACCAAAAAACAAAGAGACACAGATTTAACATCTATAGAGTAGAAACGCATTAAATTTTGAGTCAAATTCAATAAGGGTTTACCTACCATTTATCGGACTGCCCTTTTAAAACCATGTATACGCGATAACTGAACATAGTAATAAATTAAATATATCAAATTTGGTATCCGATTTTGTGACTACAAATATAGTTCTGTATCAAATTTTGGTTCCCATCGGCCATAGAAAACGCGACTAAAGCAGAAATTCGGTTTTTGGATACTATTAACTACATACCAGGAATGAATCGCCAAAAAACTCGTCAAGGACTAATGAACTAGATTCAGGACTAGGACTAGATTCAGTAAAAATAATAATTCATGCCAAAGGTTAATATTTCGCAACTATTGTACGCGTTCTGTGGAATAATGACTTTTATTAGAGAGTAGGAGAGAAAGATTTTGGGAGACCACTTCAGCTGGTTTTTAGTATATTATTCAAATAGAGAAAAGCATTGTCTCATAACATTTAAAGCGCAAAATATAATGCCATGTAATTATACGATATTTTGGAAGATTATTCGGAATGAATGATGAAGGTTCAAGTAGAATTTGAAGTTATTTTGGTTTTTATTAAGTTTGATTTCACCAAATCTTTTTTTAATAATTTTTATTTGATTTAATGATAATGCATGGAGGGGGGAAAGCTGCAGAACTACAGATATTTCTTTTTCTAGGAGGGATCAAGATAAGGATCTGTATTTGGAAAAGAGCTGTTTATTAATGGATTATAACCATTATCGCTGATGATTGTACTGCCCAATGGAACTTGGAATTGCTATTATTATATGTATCAGGCATGTGTTTTTTTTTGCTCTATTAATGTAAATTGAAACACAAAGTTTTCTGTCATTGTTCAGGTGACTCTGGGAGTTGAAATCGTCAGCACTTGAAATTAATAAGCAGAGACCTGTTATCATATTGTATAAATGCTAGATTTTATTGTTCATCATTTTGATCAGATTAGATGCAAAAATGTCAAACGATACTGATGCAATCATCAATACTGATACTGTTTTGATATAGAAAAATAATTTATTATGATCTTGTTGGGTATTTTTAGTATCTTCGATTTTAAAACCTTTGATTCTCCAAAGCCGAGACTTCTCCACCTGAAAAAAGAATGGAACACATCGTTAGTTCTCAATCAAAAGAACATAGCGTGTAATAAATGCATCTTTTTAAACAGATATCAAGGCTTCATGTGTTCTATATTTACTATAAAATGGGCCTGAACTCTCTTTTGTTACGAATAAAATAAAAGAATTAAGAAAATTCTACTTTTAAGTCCTTACAAAGAAAATAAGTATTATATTTCCTCAAATAACTATAAACACAAGACTCAAAAAACAAAGAAGCTTCCATTTCGAATTATCTTTAAGGAATCAGAAATTTCTTTTGAATCACTCAAATTAAACCACAGAATCATTCTGAAGTGACAAACTGCCTTGATGCCAATTAATATTATACAAAATTGTAATTATTGTACAAGATTGAACCTGATTTAGGGAATTGTCCAAATTCGGTAGCCTTTCACTAAAATTCTAGAGAATTTAATTTCTATTTTTTGTGTTAACTAGATATTTGATGATAGTATTTATATTTCAGTAACAAGGGTATGAAATTTAAAAAAGCACTTCCATTTTGGCCTTAATTTGACAATTTTTAAAAATGACACATTTTCTCATTCGAATACTTCTTTTCCTCTTCATAAGACGGCACCCCTTTTCCAGTGTTCGCTCTTTAGTAAAACACAAAATAGGGCATTACTAAAAATAAAAGTCTTGTGAGCGTAAAACAGATGATACAGTCGATGATTTTATTTTAGATCTGAGATTAGCATTTTCTGAATTCCATTAAACACCCTGAGATTACATTCAAAACGATTCATATGCTTTTGCTTTAGCTCTCGCAAAAGGAAAGTAAGAAAAGAAAGATGTTTAAAATCATTAGTTTCTTGTTTTAGAAAATTTACCATCACAAAGCACACATTTTATGAGATTGACCAATCTAAGTTTTGAGACCTAATTTTTATTTAAAATCTCTCTTCGCCTTGAAATGTTCATCATTGAACCTTTTTCTTTTCAAAACTGTTTTTACATAACTTTCATATCGATTTTATTAAAATTTATTACACTTGTTATACACTTTTTTTTTATCATTATTGATAAGAACAAAAATGACACTCTTGTTCGTAGGATAGATTAAGTAATCAAGATCTTGAAGTGTAGTTTATTTTAGTAATATTAACGTCCCGTTTTTAAAGCAACACTAAGGTTATTTTGAGACGGACATGGAATTCTAAACAGCGATCAGATGACGAGGACCACATCAAAGCTGACACCTCCTCTCCAAAATCCCACATCACACCAGAAGGAGTTCGCTTGGTTCCGACTGATTTAACGTGCACCGAGCACGCTTACACGACGGCTCTTCGGTGGACTGGGTTTCGAACCTGAAATCCTCTAGCTTTGAAGCCGAGACCTTACCACCAAGCCACCACGGCCGTCGGGATCTTGAAAATTGTGCACATTTTTCATTTATTTTTTTATATTTTATTTTGTCATTTAATGTGTACATAAGATTAAATGCTATTTTTTTATCAAATACATTTATTTCGAATCATGTTTTGGGAAAAATAAGTCTTTAGTTACCTCGACCTTCTTAAATACGACAATAAGATTTTTGTTATAATTTTTATCTGTGAATGCACCAAAAGAAGGAGATTTCAAGAAATCTTCGTCAAGTTTCGTTTCAATTGAAAAACGGAGGAATTATCAATAGGGAACTGGCCATATATAAAACATTCCTACTAAAATTTGAATGGAAATGCAAAATTCAGTAAAATACTAAATAGAAATGAATGTCGAAAATTCACCCAGGAGTTTGGATATATATTAGGTCTACCGGAAAGATCTGTCCGCTCCGGTTACAATCATAACGGGGGATGAAAAGTGGATTACCTATGGAAACATCATAAGAAAAAGGGCATATTGTGAACCCGGAAAACCTGCCCCCTCTACCTCTAAACCGAAGTTGAGCCTGAACAAGAGAATGTTGTGTATATGGTGGGACATTCGAGGACCAATACATTTTGAGCTGTTGAAACCAAACGAAAGGCTAAATTCGGAGAGGTACTGTCAGAAATTGGATAAATTAAAAACATCACTCCAAAAAAAAGAGGCCGACGATGTTCAATAGGAGGGACATCATACTGCTTCATGACAATGCCAGGCCACATGCTGCTTTGGGGACTCGTCAGAAAGTCGCAGAGCTAGGCTGGGAAATTCTGTCGCATCCAGCATACTCCCCGGACCTAGCACCATCTGATTATCACTTGTTTCTATCCTTACAAAATTTCTTGCAGGGCAAACAATTCAAGAACGAAGAAGATATCAGACAAGCACTGGTTCAATTTTTGACCTCTAGAGATAAAACATTTTTTAAAAATGGGATATACAAATTGCCATCACGCTGGCAAGAAGTCATAAATAATGATGGCAATTATATTATTCAATAAAGTTTGTCCAAAGTATGAAAATATGTATTCCTTTGTTTCATTCTAAAACGGACAGAACTTTCCGGTAGACCTAATATAAGAATGGGAAAAAATATTAAAAACTTGAATGGAATTTTTAAGTCAAAAGAGAATATTCGTGCAGAAAACTTTTACTTTACCGTAATATTAGAAATAAACAAGCAATAATTAATTAGAATTTTCGCAAATATGTTGCTTATATATTGGAACATTTGCTGGAAATTTTTTTAATGAGTCCTTTAAAGTTTGTGCCTTTTAATTCAATGAAAAGTTTTATAATTAACAAAAATTCCTTTCGGCGTACTTGAAGGTAAAGGCAGATTCCTTTGCATCTGAATTATTTACTATCTGGCAACATAAATTGTTGATCTCAGAAACAGTGAAAATTAGGGTGTGAAAATCTCTTTTCAGTCTCTTAACTACTAAGATATTGCAGTTTTCGAAAAAAATTAAATACAAAAGTTATTCGTCTTAATGAAGCACTAACTTGGCTAATTGGATTTGTTTTCCTATCTTCAATAATAAGAAAGTTATAGTGAAATTAAAATTTAAACCTACTATCTTTCCACCCCCTTTGAACTATATATATATAGGAAATAATCAAAAATATAAGTTACAATAAAATAAAAAATATAATAAAAATATAAGTTAAAATAAAATTACAATTAAAAACTATTTCTGAATCAAACAAAAAAAAATTATTTCTGAGTCAAACTAAAAAAGCACAATTGTATTTAGAGAGAGCTAATTCTACTACTACTAAAACACAGATGAACATAACCAAATTAGTAAAAATAAAAAGGAATAAAAATAGAATCAAAAGTAGAAACAAAAATAAAAAAAGAATCCTGCCTGAAGACTTTCTGAAGGATTACCCTCAGGCAGGGATTCAAAACAAGGTATTTTTTCTGTGAGGGGTCTGACTTTTTGTCCAACAATATTGACCCCTCGTGAACAGAAAATCCCCTGAAATTGAGGCCTAAGAGATGCACCTTTTTTTACAGAAATAAAGCAATAAATTACAAAAAAAAATACAACCTCCAATTTAAGAGAAATTACAATAACATAGTATAAACTATAAAAGAACACTCACAACTAATTATAAAAACAAAAAGGAAAGAACATACCAGTAGCAGGTAAAACATCTACAAAAAAAGTGTCCCATCGTGTTCTTTCTTGTTTCCCGTGTCTGTGTCGCGTTATGTTCTTTCTTGTTTAGCGCTGAGACCCTCCAAATATTTATTACTTTAAATGACGTGGCATTTCTAAGCAGGAACAGAATAAGACGTCTAATCTTATCATAAAAACCATTCCAATAGGTAGTCTTCCTATTAGAATCTATCTAATAGATTCCCCTCCCACTGGCTCTTTAGCTCTATATCTGTTTGTGTGTTTTATAAATACTCTATATCTCACAAAAATTCCATTTAAGAGTCCACACATGCTTTTTTCTTCTACAAGGAAAATTGAAAATTGTACCAAAATATTGCAAAATGTTACGAAGTTTTCGAAAACTTAAATTTCAAAAATATTGTACAAATTAATATTAACATAAAAGTATTAATTTTAATTCGGGATATCACTTGATTAATTATTTTTAAAAATCCATTTAGGCAATTATTTTTTTCAGACAATACCATAAGAGCAATATTATAAATTTAAATTGTCAAATATGACGAAATAGATATAGTATAAAAATTTAATTCGATATATTATATATGTTAAAGGCACGAAGTCAAGTCAACTTAAAAAAAGTTTAAAAAAACTATTTTTTTTTAAATTTTTAAGAAAAACGAAACCATTATTCGAAATCAAAAGTTTTTTTTTTAAGTAAAGATATTCTTCCTGTTGATTATAGCACATCATAATGTACAATGCAATGAAAAGAATATTTTAAATTTTACATTTATCAATGCTGTTCAGTATAAATCTGCAGTTTAATAATATCATATGTAATGTATTAAAAAAACTGGATTTGACTTTCATAATATGAAAATATTATAAATCTGCAAGATGTCTGACAATACATTGAATAAGGAATTAAAAAAAATCTTTATCTCAAATTATTCTGTTATTTAGTACTGAAAGTGTTAAACATTTTCGAAAGTTTCTAATTAGAAAAAATATCATGAGCTACGATGAATGATCATGCTTTTACAGACGATTATTTCACTTGTTTAGTAGAATAGTGTAATTTTTTTGTTTATAAATTAAATTAAATCTCATAAGCAGAAATGGTTTCGGAAAAATAAATCTCCTATTTTTAAAAGCAATCACTTTTGGACCTAATCTCCTTGATTTATTCCAATAACTAGTTATCAGCGAAAATACCAATATTGTTTCTTTTAAGTTACATTGTTAACTAGACATTGTAAAAAAATTAGGCTAAATAAAAGGACTATGCAAAATTAAATTTAGTAGTTACATGATACTTCATATCGAATAAAGCTCCTTAAGTGATATTGAAGTACTATAATCCATCTTCGCCGTGCTAAGTCTCACTAATCCACTGGATGTGACAAGAAAAATGATAGAAGCCTTTCATAAAATTATTAAGAATTACTTCGCTAATGTATTAAATTCTTTTTCCTTCCATACTCTAAAATGTAAATTTTAGACTTTCAATACTGTATAATAGTATTCAGTATTGTATTATATTATATAATACTGTATTATTATTTAATATTATCATTGCTGCATAATATTATTCAGTATAGTATAACAATGTACAATATCTTGGCAAAATATTGTGTAATATTATAGAATCCTTACATTTTACATTATTTCAGCTCTGGAAACCTTACATTTTTATTATTCATTATTGGGGTAAATATTATATAATATTACGTACGTACGTATAATATGACGTAAATTTTTGAATATTGTGCACTATTATGTATTACATGGATAATTAAATTTCATTTTAGTGATCAAATATTGAATTTGATTTTGGCTTCATATTTGAAGCATCTCTTACGTTAAAAATACCTCGATCTCACATTATTAATTTTTCGTTTATTATTGTCGTTTCTCCAGCTAAATATTTTTCTGCTTCGGAAAATAAATATATTTTTTAAGATACATAGTTATTTTCAAAAAAGAAGCTAGAAATTATTAGATTTCATGATTAACGTGGAGTTTGCATTTGATATCCGTTACGATTCCAGAATCTTTTTTTTTTTTTTTCATTTAACCCAACTTAAAACCAAATTGTTTTTAACCGAAATATTCCAAGTTGATCCGTCCTTCTTTTATATTTTTTTAAAAATTGATTCATTTAAGAAAGTTACAGAAAATGTGAAATTAAGAGCAAAGCAAGGAAGAAGGAAGAAGTTTAAATAAACCAGTTGTCATGGAGACAAAATATTAGGCCATTTAATGTTCCCTTTTTTAAATAAAAATATCATGAAGAGTCGAAAAAATAATACTTCTTCTCGGGTGTCACGGGCCCTTGCGAAATCATTGGCGAAAATCATATCATGTTCTAAACTCCGCTTACTCTGTCTACACCACTACTCATTTCAGAATGAAACTATTTTAATTAAATTAAAAAAATTAATTAAATTAAATTAAAGCAATTATTTTCATTTATGAATCTCTTATCGTAGCTGGAGCTCCAAATTACATATCACGAGGATCCTTATCAAGGATGCAAAGTCATTGATCTTCACTAGGGCGAAAAAATTATTTTATGTCTTAAACGACGTTTACTCGATCTACGTTGTAGAATGAAACTATTTTTATTAAATTAAAAAATAATTAAATTAAATAAAAGCAAATCTTTTCATTTGTGAATCTAAATCATAGTTGGAGGTCCAATTCTTTCACATATCAAGTATCGTGTTAGATTCATTACTATTTAACCGTTCAAAGACTAAAGTTACATTTCTATTTGAAAAGAAGTAATTCAGGCAATAAAAAAATGATTGAAAGTAAAAGCAAAGTTTTGTTAGCGTGATGGCTCATTCTTCTTTAGCCCAGAGGGAGGAGTGTTCGAATTGGGTTCATATTCTCAAGGATTCTTATGTTGTGACCTCTAACGCCTGCAGGCTATAGAACGAGGTCGCAGTTCACGGAGGGCAGGAAAGTTTTTACGGCATCAAAGCAAAAAAATAAGTCTTTCAAAATTCAGTGTGGGTCTGCCGCTTCCCTTCTTCGTTCGATCATCCTCCCTCCCCGTCGGAGTAAAATATAGACCTGATGATACATGAGGACCGAGAGGAATGATACAAAGCCCCTCCCCGAGACATTTTTCATTCCCTCCTCGCACAAGAAAAGGATTCCTCTTTTCTTTTACACGTTCTAAAGAGTATTTCTACCGAGCAACTCCATCAAGGTTTTTGCAAGATTACCTTCTGATGAGCTGGAATATCTCTCGCGAGCAGTGTGACCGATGAGTAGATAAAAAAAGGACGTGCAGATAAACTCGATCGAATTTGGTACAAATCTAATGGAATAGCATTTTCAAGGCTATCTACGTGAATCGTGACTTCTTTAATTTTACACGATCCAACTTAGTTTTCCAGTCACAGATTATACGGCTATTTTATTTTATGTGTGTGTCAGTCATGTATTTATCCAGTACTGAGCAACATGGAAGTGGAAATTTTTCTATCCGCTTGTTCTTCCCTATTCTAAAGCAAAGAAAGCCACGAGAAGTGAAATTTGAATCACGATAGGTCAGGGAATGATGGCTTACAATCGTGAAGTTGTAAGGAAGACGAGATGAGTTTTTCTCCCCACCCCTCCTCTTATTGTACATTGTTCTGTAGGTAGTGATAAAAATAAATATCTGAGCATGTGAGGATAATGTCAGCATTACTTCTTATTCTTGAACTAACTGCTTTTGAGCATTACATGTAAAAAAAATGTGTTGTGGATTCAAGATTAAAAAAGAAATATATATATATATATAATGAAAAAAAATCAAAATTATTTTATTTTTATATCACTTTTTATTCGATCTCTTTCAAAAACTAATTTAATTTTTTTGCTTGAAGTAGAAATTTGACAGCAGAATGCTAGATCAGCCATGAAGGATATCGGAAGATTTTCTTCAAACTGTATCCAACGTACATGAGCAAAATAACGAATGAATTCCAACGAAATTCTTGAATATGTATCGGATGGTACTTTCGAATCTTCCCAGGGCCGGGGTGACCTGGTGGTAAGGTCTCGGCTTCGGACCCGGAGGGCTTCAGGCTCGAGTCCCGATTCCACCGAAGAACCGTCGTGTAAGCGGACCTGGTGTACGCCAAATCCGTCGGAGCTAAACGTCCTTCCGCTGATGTGGTATGGAAGCTCGTGTAGGGGGGGGGCAGAAATCTCTTCGCAGAAACTTGTTTTTAAGCTGCTATTTCTGAGACCATTGCTTTCAATTTAAATAATTGAATACCTCCACATTTGCAAACTTCTCAAAGTGGCTTTGAGTCATTTCTGGTCGAAAACATGCAATTTTCAAATTTAAAAATGAGCAAAGCATTTCATTTGTTGAAATTGGTATGGACTAGATAATTTGTAAAACAAATTTTCACGAATTCTGAAATTTCAGGAAGTGTTCAATATAAATTTATTTTGTGGGGCTATGAAATTCATAGGGAATTTAAAATTTTAAGAATATTTTTCTTTAATATAGTTTGTAATATTTTCTGAAGCATCTTTTCGGCATAGAATAAACACTAAAATAGGAAATAACCATAAAGTAAGTTGAACTTTGGTGGAATAGATTGCGAAATGTATTTCATAAAAATTTATGTTTCTCGATTCAAATATTCTGTGGATAGCAAAAAGTCGCAAGAAAAACACGGAAGATCTTACCAACTACTTTACAGTATTATTGAAAAAGAAGATTGGTTTCGAAGGATCTGCATACGGATATGAAAAAGAAACTTTTTCAGTCGAATTCTATAATATACATCTACCATGTTTGTATCTATTGCCGTTACTGATGACAGCAAATAATGGAAACAAATGAAACAAGATATCATCTCTTCCACGTAATCGATTTCATATTTTGAAATTCGGCAGTATGTTTACTGCATATTAATTAATTAATCATAATAATAACTGCTTAGTTTTTGAAGTGTATTTAATAAGATGAAGCTGAAAAAATCGAGGTGTGGAGTATTTAATCAATTTTTGGAGTATCTCTATAGTTAAGTCTACCTAGACGAAACTTTTCAGGCCTGTCTTTATTAATAGGGCTCAAATATTACGTCTTCAGTTAATAATCAAAAAAACTTTTGAAAAAAAAATATCCCTTAAATCTTTCCTTCGCACAAAGGTCCTAAAATGTGAAAAAAAAGCACTTTTAGCCTAAAAATACTCAGGTTATGATTCTTTGTTTCCAATAATGTTTGAGTACTTGACTTTAGATACCTGAAGATAGAAAAATTACATATAAAAACTGTGCTGTATTTAAAGTTTGAGCACAAAATTTTTGAACTTTCGAGAAAAATCGGAACTTAACAAAACTTTATAACTTTCATGGAACTTTAACAAAAGTCAAATGACAATTTACAAGACAAGAAATAAACTTGTTCATACTGAAAAAAAAGGAGTATATTTTGTTGGTAGAAAAGATAATACTATCTTTCAAAAATAAATATATAAATAAAAATATAATAAAAAATAGCTAAACCAAAGGAAAAATCAGACTGATGGGCAATTTGTTCATCACGTTTCACAGGTAAAATAACCAACTGAAGTAGTTTTAAGATAATTATATTGACAATGTGACGGCACAGCAACAAACACAAGGTAGAAAAATGGTATTATCTCATACATCGAGGTTAACATACAGTTCCCTTTGTAGAGTTTCATTTATATGCTTTGTTCAACGAGTTAGTATTAAATTTTTCAATGAATACTCAGGTGACTGTTGTTCTCTGAGAAATTTGGAAAACAATTGCTTACTTGCGAAAAAAAAATCCCATTATAAATTTCCAAAGAATTAAATTAAATGCAGTCATCGAAAATGAAACTGATCTTTAAAGACCAACAATACCTTTCAAATATTATCAGAGCAATTAAGACAGAGCAATGTGTTCCAGAAATGGCTGTAAGAGATCCTAAATGTCTCCGTCTTTCTCGATATCTGGCCTGTGCAAAACGTGCTGATGGTTGCTCGTTTCCGAAACAAGTCCTACAAACGAATTTAAGATGATTGTAAACAACTTTGTAACGAAATATATTTCTACCTCGTTTCTCATTAAGTAAGTTTGGGAAATAAGGCTTTTAATGTATTTTGAAGCGTATTCTAGTAGCAAGAAGCTAGTTAGAAGACATTAAAAGAAACATCAGTCCTGTGATTGAATGAAACCCATTCATCAGTTGTTAGCTCATTCCAGAAAACTTTTTTTTTTTTTGACTATGAGAAAGCTTGAAAAAATAATCCATATTTCGTCAATCTTGCAAATTGAACTTTGCCATTTTCCATACCGTATCATAGTTGTTGTAACTTGTGTTAAACTACATAGTTATAATTTACAGAACAGGCGGGTGGACATGGAAATAAAGGTGTCTACAAAAGATTATCTTTGCTTACAAAACCCACAGTGTCAAAATTTCACAAAAATCCTAATTTAATACAATATCTTTGATTAGATAAACATAATTTAACATATATTCATTTGTTGAATAGGTTGTTGGTGGAATTCGAATTGCAACACATTCTCGTGATGAGTTCTGAATCATTTCATAAAGAATTATAAAACCAGCTAAGAGCTGCAAATTATGTACTCTTATCAAAATAGAATTTATAAAATCACTAACATTAGGGAATTATCTAGAAAGATGAATTTATATAATTAAAAGTACCATAGTACATTTGTTTGCAAAACAATAGAAACTTCATTTTTTCGTCTACATTCTAAATCTTTGTGTATAAGTGTGTGTGTGTGTATAGGTGTGCTCAAATTCAAAACGTAGCACATGATTTGTAAATATTATTTTGTTCTTCTATTGGATAACTAAAATGAAGCACATAGAAGTTATTATTAAAAAAAACTACTCTGTAATTTGTATGAGTTTAAAGTAAAGCTAAATTGTGGTGTTTTAATCATATTTTAAGCATTTTGCTTGAACTTAAAACTCAAGGTATAAAATTCAATAGCTTCCCGTTGATGAGCATGCAAAGGTGGAACTTGTGAGGAACTTACGATAACCCAAAAATAGATCCCCCCTTTATTCTAGTATTAATAAACAAATTAAAAGCAAGAGTGTAGTGATTGTCACTCTAGATGATGGGTCACTTGTGATGGATCCGGAAAGAAGATTTAGAAGCCAAGACTATGCAAAGTAACCCTCTACTTGAGGTAAAAGTGGCTACCAAACATCATCCTAATTTTTTCTCAGAATGGAATGAAAAAGACTTAATTGTGAGAAATTGAGCTTTAGATTCGAGATAGATCAGTTTGAAAGAAAGGACTGAAGTTCGTTCGAAACCGGGCACTCCTTGGTAGATTCGGAGGAAAGGCTGTCAGGCGCTCAATATTAGGATACGATTGAGGTCGAAGATAGAGGTAAACGTAGTATCAAACGATGACACCAATGATTCTTCTGAACCCAAGTCATAGTAACTGCATGGAAAAAAAGGTAGAGCTATAATTTCAGATTCATAATCAAAAATATAGAGTAGTTTATAAGCCTTATTCATTGCAAGATTTGCGGAAAAATAACTTATTAAAAATGTCACAAAAAAAGAAAGACATCTTTTGATGATCTATACATATGAAAAGGAAATTATGATGAATTAAAACAAAGAATTTCTGAGTGTGTACTGGCATTTTTAGTGTCCATTGTATAAGGAGAAAAATATAGCGTTTGCAGGCTTTGGTACATCTCCACACTTTAGTTAAAAAAAAAAAAAAATTGGAATTATATTTGCCTATTTGCATACTAAATAACTCAAAAGAAGTCTGTTTGGAAGTCAGTATGAATGCGAACACGATAACAGCGATAATAATATGTTGACTGGCTTTGACGCCCAAATCTGTCTACGAAATAAGCCCAAAGTGCATACTCAATTTTCTTGCCATATTGCAAATTACGAAGCGCTCTCTACTGTGCAAGTATGCAAAAAAGTTGAGAGAACATTATCGCTAGACCATTGTTGTTCCTAATTATAAATAGAATACACTTATTGAAATGCTTGGATCATTCTCCTCCCTCTAAACAACTACATACCTTTTTTTGATTTCTTTTTCTTCATCTTCTGTTTTAATTTAGCTTTCTCATCAGTTAAAAATTCCAATTTTTAACTTTCCTAGTTATTAACGTCTGAAGTCAGTATTTTTCTCGGTTTTGTTTAAAAAATAAATTTCTTTTACATTCACTTATATGCTCAATAACAGTTTTTTATGTGAAACTGTCCAAGTCTGAATCTTTAAACTGAAACAAAAAGATAGTAGAAAATATATAACATGAAAAGTATGACAAGTGGAAAATAATAGAATTTTTATCATATTAATTAATGCACATGAATAACATAAGTCTTTTTTTTTATTGAGTAATTTATTTTTTTAAAAAAATACGAAGGACTTCAGTTTGGCAGACGATTGATTTGAAAATAGTTTGCAAAGCAATAATTTAAATACTAGTACGATAAAATGAATATTAAATGCTGTTTTAGTTATTTAAATTAAATTAATTATTTAAATTGAAAAATGGTCTGAAATAGATCCAAAATCTTTATTTCTCTTTGGGTTCTTTGTAATAGTGAATTTACTATTTAATTTTTTTTAAACTAACGACGAATATTTTCCTTGTGTTTAATAATATTGAATAATAAGCTTACAATTTTTCTTCCGATTTTGAAAAATTTTCTTTTTCATTTTTTTAATAAACAAAACGAATTTGTGGAGTTTGCTTTTTTTTAAAATTAGAAGCAACTTGTTAAATTTAAAGGATGTTAGCTTCAATGGGAAAATACAGTGTAAAAAATTATGCATGTATTGATTCATTAATATATGCATAATTTTTCAATAACTGATAAATTATTCTATTTTTTCATATTTGAATGCTTTTTTATAATAAAAAAAAATTTATGAGCATATTTGTAAAGAAAAAGATCAAATCAATTGCAATAATAATTGAGAAATTATTATTGAAATTAATATTGCAATTTTCTTTCTTGTATATTTTCTTTATTCAAACAAAATTTGTCTATGCGATCCTGCCAGGCCTCAAAACTTGTTTTCTATAGAGGTTAGCTATAACAGTCTGTTAGTTTAACTGTACAATTCAATTTTAAGAAGAGATTCACTGCATACAAATACGCTATATGAATATGTCCGACTGAAATAATATAGGAAATAAGGATTTATTTTATATATTATATAATCCTTTCTAAACACTCATTAATGCTTAGAACTTATGCTGCTAAACATTGAGAGTTTTAACTTTTGAAATTTCATGAAAAAACCTGAGCTATTTAAAAATTAAGCCATATCTAACAACATTTTCTTAACAGAATAATTGAATATTATTATCTGTGTCTAACAATATGTTTAAGTATTACTAAAGCGCATTTTCAAATCTATTTTTTTTCCGGAAAACTTTAATTGGAAGCAGAATTACTATTTCTAAAATCGAAAAGAACTAATAAAGGAAAGGAATTTTATTTCCAGAAGAATTCACTGGTTCAAGGTGCCATTATTTCCAAACTCCGAAAATTTGTATAGGAATGAAAAAAGCAAGCATAGAAATGTATAGAATTCATATTTTTTAAAAATTCGTATTAAAGACCTTACATCTCGTGATAGTAATAAAAGAAACATTAGTTTACTCTTCTCATTGCATTTTTTTAAAAAATTCAAAATTTCGGATAAAAGATTCGGACATTCGGATAAAGATTCCAGACACAATGAAAAATCTTTATCAATTTACCAGAAAATTAAATGTACTATGAAAAAAAAAAAACCCCATAGTTTCTCCCTTTTCTTTGGTTTTCAAAAAATGTCTTTCAATTTCTTCTTTTTTCAGTTATTTCTATGTTTTTTCCCAAAAGAAGCTATCCCTTTTTTTGGCAGAAAATTAGCTTCAATATGATTGGAAATTGCAATTTTCTGGTTATTAGCTACAATGCATTTTTTTATTCAATCAAATAAAAGATCAACTATTAAACAACTTCCCACATTTCACTATGAAAGCTCTACTTTTATCTATCAAATTAGATTTATTATTCGGATTCCGGATTTAACTGACAGAATTAAATTTATGTTTATGAATTATTTTTGCATCTTTGTAACAATGTTAAGGCCTTTTTTCCTCTCTTCCGATGTATAGCGAAATTAAATTAATTAGTAATGCGTATTAAATATAGTGGAATCTCACTTAACAAGCATAATTCATTCCCAAATCTTAATAGTAATGCGAAACGTTCGTTAAGCAAAATAATTTCCCGCCCATAGGAATCTATGTATAACACGACAATGTGTTCCATCCCGAAAAAAAAAATACTTGAACAAATTTATAATAATGTAATTTATTATTTATAATGCATACTTTTTTCCAAAAAATTATCAGACAGTTATCTTTAGCTATGCTTCAAAAATTGTCGAAAATGAGACACAGCATTATCGTTTAGTGAATTTTAAGCTGTAATAGATATTATTTTATCAGGACAATACTTCTCAACATACAATGCAAAAATCTCCCATTATTTCAACAGCTCCCTTATTTCACAGCAAGGTTGTTGTTCTGTTGCGTATGTTATTTCTTTCTCTCCTAACCAAATCTTCTCTGCAGCCTTTTTCTGTGACACAGAGAGCAGCTTCATAAACTCTTCCATAGTTCTGATTAAGTTCCTCCACCATTTCTTTGATATCGTTACTATCCACCGCTATCCCTTTGATCTTAGCCAGAGACAAAATCTCTTTGATTAAGGTTCCACAGGCACTTGCTTAACCTTTTCACTACTGTTCTGGCCCAAGCGGTCGTGAAAATTCAGTGCTAACGGCCAAGTTTCTGTTTCAAATGAGGAGTGCAGGATGTAAAGCGAGGATATCCTTGGTGAAAATTCCTTTTACATCCTACACCCCTCGTTTGAAACAGAAACTGGCAAACCAGTATAGAATTTGCAAGCCGGTTTAGTTGCGAAAGGGTCCAATCCCTCGGAGTCACATTTGACAACACTATATGGCCAAAACTTCTTCCACGTGGATATTAGGGTTTCTTCAAACAAGCGCTCAACACATACTGATACAGGTCAATTAAGCTCACGATGTTCACGGTGAGTGCAGTATCCTCGGGCCACTCGTTTTACAAAACATCACTCGTTAAGCAAGTGATTTTCTTTTTTTTTTATGCATTTTGTTTTGGCAGTATTTTACATTTACAATATACAGTCTAATGTTGTATTTTAAATACTGTTCGTAACGCAATTTGAAGTTCAGAAGATTTTCAGTTTACAGATATTTTTTCTTCCCAGTTAGTTCGTTAAATTGAGGGTTTACTAAACTACAGAAAAGTTTATAATGAAATTTCTTCTGTTCAAAACTGTCAATGGACGTGGCCATCCGTCAAAAACGGATGACATTGAATGATCCGTTAAACATTATGAATGACTTAGGGACGGGAAAAACATTCAATGAATTAAGACTAGAATGTGTATTAATGGGAAAATCTGCATATTTTGTTGCATACAATCTGCATATTTTCAAACATTTATGAAGAACGAATACTGATGCTGGCTTGAAAATTTAAAGCTCGTAATCCTTTATTTATCTCATTATTGCATTGCATTATCAATTTCTCAATTTTATTTTTGCATCTTTAGAAAAGTTTTGGTTCAGAATAACTTCAGGAAAGAGGAGAAAAGTTTTCTTTCTTAATTAAAACAACTTAATTAATGTGATTAATAATTAAAGTTTTTAAAGTCTTGCCCTTAGCTGATAACTACTGGTTACTGTCAGAGTTACTCTCTTCGTGTCTTTTTGAATACAATTCAGAAAAATTGAACGAAGATATCAGCTTGATTTAAAAATTACTTTTAAGTACTTAAGTTTGAGGGATAAAAAGAGTTAAACCGGACATTCACGATTCTTTCCCACCATACTAATAGAGTGACAGGACACCAAAATTTTATCACGAAAGCGAAAATCTAGTCAATTTTGACATGGCATGGACTGGAAAGTTGGATATCATACCGTGCTAATACCCTGTTAATCGCCTTTTTATTCCTGATTCCCATTTAGATTAGGGATTCACTGAATATGGGTGGGGAGAAAGAGCTTGGAGACGAGAATTGCACTCTAACCTCATCCCACAGTACTCTATTGGGTACTTCTGTCAGATGTATGTTAAGTTAAACGTTATGATTTACTAACATCGAGGACCATTTTTGGAAAGACTAATTTGCTTTCTGAGAGATGGACTTACTACAGGGTCGGCACATGACATTATCTAATTAGACGAAATATTGTAATCTGGGATGAAAAGCAAATCTCGTTAAAATGGAGTACATACTTATGTGTGCAAAACAAAAATTGCTTTTATGAAATTCATTATAAATGACATTTTTAAATATTATAATCTTAAATTTCAAATGTATGACAACTTTATTAGCATATAATCCTGAAGTATCCATTTGGGTAACATTTAATCAACTCAATTAAAGCTTATGAAAAGTATTTTTTCTTTGTTCTCTTTTAATGGTCATATTTAATTTTAAAAAAATTTAAGTTATTAAGAAATATCTCTCAATTTTCACCCTTAAAAGACTAGAGAAGATTTGAAACTCTTAAAAGACTAGAGAAGATTTGAAGCTCTTAAAAGACTAGAGAAGATTTGACCTAGTGGAGTGACGGTGATTGAAGAGAGGAACGAAAAATTTGAATGGTGCAGAGTGATCATGAATACTTGAAAAAGAGTAATCTCTATATCCTCCGCATAAATGGATTGCAAGATGACCCAAATAAAGATCGCGTTTCTTCAGATTTCATTATCTGTGTTCGATACTTTTAGATGTTATCGAACCAGTTTTGAAGCTCCTTTAATGTTCAAGATTTCCATAGAACAACTGGTACAGAATCTACGCTGTGATTTATGTATTTTTTAAAGCGAGATAGCTGTAACTTAAAGTGGCTAATATTCTGTGATCAAGTTCTTTGTGAATGTTTGTAAATTTTATAAAAGCTGCTGGATCAAGTCGAATGAAATTTGTACGCATACAACGAGCTTACAAAATTTTGAAGTGAAATCTTAGTATAATTATTACAAAACTAAGCAATATTACAAATTAAAAAATATATTGAAGATATGTTTTAAAAGGAAATCTTTACAGTATGGAAAAATAATCTTCATGTATTGGTTACCAATAATAACAATAATAATAAAAATAAACCCAGGTTGAAATATCTGTAACAACAATAAAATGTAACATGAGTTTCATTGGTACAATTAAAAGTTATGTTGTAAAATACAGATAAAAATATTCACTTATGAAAATTAGAGAAAAGATTTACAGAAATTAAACGGATATAACCAAAAAGATAGCTTTATTCTTTATTTTAATATGCTGTACAAATCCCTTTTATGTCGTATCCCTTCTGTATTTTCAAGGAAAAAACTTGAACATTTCATATAGTTTTCAATTAATCAAAAAGTCATTCCGAGATAAGCATGGTTACCCTCCAAATGTCTGCAATGTCTTGGCACCAAACTTGGTAATTCAATGGTTTGATTTGTCGAGCGCATAAACTTCTGCTTTTATTACTGGTGTAGAAGAAATAACTTTTAAGCCTTTTGATTCTCGATAATATAAATGTAACCCACTTGTAACGGCTACCATGATAGAGATGTTACTTTGTTTTTTGACACAAAAAGCGTCACTTTGCTTTTTGAAAGCATACAAAATGAGTTATATAACAAATCTGATGTTACGCCTACGTAGTTTTAGAAAATGCTTTTGATTAAAAAATAAGAATATTCCGCTTTTATTTAATAACTTGCTATGTTGAAAGTTGCGTTTTACGCCCCAAAGTCAATAGAAAAATAAAGATAGAAACGAAAATAATGAAATTTAAGGTGTGATATATGTGTGACATTCGCATATATGGCTCTGTACATATATGTGATATCATTATAATCGAGTTGAGGTTCACAACTTTCGTTTTTTTTAAATTTTATATTTTATTATTATTATCTTACAAAAAGTTCTTGAAATAATTTTTATCTTTTTTTAAGGCTTCATCTTTTGTATTTTATTTAATTGCGCATACGTGGACCACAGATTCTGCTCCCTCCTTTGTTTCTGAAAAGAATCGAAGAGTACACAATATAAGAACTTCTTTTTGGATAGAGAGTTTATTGACTTAAATATATATTTTAAATCAGGGTAGCTTTAACCTACGATTACGATATGCTTCCAAATAATTTTAATCTGAATTCTATAGCAAAAACTCAATACTTCTGAAGTGTGGTTTACTGACATCTCACATCTTTATGTTTACGCACGTAATATTGAGATGTATCTTCATGATTTTCTTGTTGAGGTGGAATGGGAAGGTGTTTAGTCTTTTATAATTCTCACGTCACGATATAATTCAAACTATTTATAATCTATATAGAAAATCGTGAATTGTGTAAAAGATAATAAATTTAATCAGAAATCCGGTTACAAAAAGAAATCTTAGAGTATCCTAGAATTTAATATGCATATTTATTCTTTTAAGGATTAAAAAGCCTGTCGAATTCTTAGATTTAGGTCATTATAATTTCTTTAAAAAGACTTGTAAGATGCATATTCATCTGTAATTAATCACTGTAAAGCGGACATTTTAGTTTTTAAAATCATGTTTGATGGATGTCCTAAAATTAAACTCTCTTTTGTATAAAAGCTTTTAAACATTTTTACTCTTTTTAAAACGAAAAAGAGAAAAGCTAGGTGAGTGTTCTATTACATGGAATAAATGAAATTGCATCATTTCTGTTACTTTCGCAGTGGTCTTGCTTTTGCTTTTCGGATTGGCAGGGGACCAAAATTTCTCCAGCTACTGTATTTTAGAAAGACATTCTTGTTGGTGTTTTACAAAGCGAAGAGGTAAACAGCTGTTCCAAATGTATCAGTGCTTTCATACCTAGTCAGGAATACCTTCTCTCCTTTTTTATGCAAAACATTTAGTACCCCTGGCAATTAGAACATTCAGAATGTTTCAAGCTGCTGCTTATTTTGCTGATACATTCTTTGAATTTCATTAATGAATTATCCTCCTTTTCCGTGCGTAAAGTTCAAGTATTCTGGTAAATATCACGCCAGATACTAATTGTGGGGAAGTTTCTGGTGGTTGAAACCACTTTAAAATCTCATTATTATTTTTATAAATTTTTTTCATTTCTTTATATCGAGATCCTGGTAAATCTGGTCAGAATCCTATTGAAAAAATAATCTTTAGAAAATATTTAGATTTTTTCAGTTTAAATTCTAAATTATATCTGTCTCATTTAATGACTTTACTTTTTATCTTACGGATTCAGCAAAATCTTATAACTTTAATCGAGCAATTCTTGTATATATATAAATTTATTTCGTGTATCTCGGAAACTGCTCTAATGATTTAGATCCAATTTTATATTTAGATAAGGTTTTGCCTTTTAAGTTTATCTATATAAGTATCTTTCCTGAAAAAGCTCGATTTTACATAAATTTTTTCGTAATTAAATATTGACATGTGACTGTACATGACCAGCATAAGTGTATCAGAAATGGAGTTGTAATTAAGCTACGGACTCCCATACATTCTTCTCATGTAATGGGTTACTGTGACATGATTTTTATGTATGGTTTATAATGAAATAAATATTATTTCGAATGTTCTGTCGTGAGTGGGATTATACTGATATGCATATATTATTATTTAAAGTACTCGCTAGAAAAGTCTGCTATGTTAAAATAATTTCAAAAACTCCTGAAGCGAGTGCTGTTTCAAGATTATGCTCAGAAACAGAAAGCAGAATTTTGAAAACTATATTTGTTTCATTAAAACAGTTTCAGACATTTGAATGGTTCATGCTATATTGTTCAAAATGCTGTACGTAAGAAACGTGTGTCATTTGATGATGATGAATTTTGCATTCAACCGCTGTCTTTTAACTCTACAAATGCCGTCATCTTTCCACAATATACAACAACGTTTATGCATTCCTATAGCTAAAATTAGCATGGAGTTGGATCATGAGAACATGGTGATTGAGCTCTGGGAGACAAACAACTAATGAATCGATTATAATTAAAATATTGAGGTAACATACATGCACTCACTTTCACTAAATAAAAGCGCATTCTCTTACGAAAACGAGGTTGGATCTAGACATTATTTTGTTGCAGATTTGTTATAGCAAAGTTCTAAAGCGTGTCTCAATATTTAAAAGCAATCGCGAAACATATCTAATGTCTTTTGTAATATATTGGGAAAACACCGTTCCATAATAAATGTATTGATGCGAACTAGTACAAGAATGTCAGCAAAGACATACTGAGAAATTTCTTGGAAAGTGTGCTGTTTGACTTTGGCCTAATCAGAATGATTGGTTCTCCTAGCGTTTCTTCAATTAAACAGAAATTCCCATTTCATTTAAAAATAAATCAATCATTTATGTTTACCATATTTTAATACTGATATGCCAATGCCAAGATATTATCAAACGGAAGTACATTCAACTGTTACTAGACTTGCTTACTGGGAAGCAAGTAAACACACAACATAAACAAACATAAATATGTGAAGTTACGTGTTTCCACCTGCGTTTAGAAGGATATTCTATTACGTATCTAGTAAAGGGATTCAGTTGATGATTTCGTTTCATTTAGTTGATGAATTGACTATATATTGTATGCATTTGTCCATGCCAGTATATTTGTGATAACAATGCAAAGAAGGCAGCATTTAAACTATCCATATATATTCTGTCGTATTTATGGACATTTTATGATTGAAAAATAAACTCAAGATGTATGATTATTTCGGAATGATACGAGAACATTAGGATCAAACGTTACAGAGTGTTATGCTGGTGTTCAGAAAATGGTAAATTGAAGGAAATAGTTTGGCATTAGAGCTTCAACGGAAGCTATTTAGGAATAGAGTTTAAAATGTATGAATGGATCTTTTCATTGGCTCAAGCATTAAAAATTTTAAAAATATCTTGTTTAGTTGCAGTAACAATCACTTGTCCTGCCCATCTTGTTTGGAGACATGTAAAATATGGATTAGTTGCTCAAAAGAAAAATGATGAAGGTCATGAATGAGAGACTTTCGGGGTTGAAAGCTTTCTGCGTGTCATTAGGACAGTCATAAAATGCCTGTGTTCCCTTTGTAAATGGGACAGTTAAGACAGAAAGAACCACCAAACAATATGAGAAAATTGAAACAAATCGGTATCAAGTTATATTAGTTTTATACACTTTTTATTTAACTTTCTTTGTTTCATATTTGCAAAGATAGAATTTTGCAATGGATTTTCCACTCACTTTCTGAAGGGCTAGAGTTTTGAAATTTTAAGCACTTATGTATTCTGTATGACAATATTATATTATTTTAACAATATAATTATCAGTTTACATATTTAATTAATAAATCGGTTTAATTTTTTTTTTTTTTGATTTCATACGGGTTGCCCTATCTGGTAAAAAATTTGAGATTTAATAATTCCACGAGGAATTAGTGAAAAGAAATTATTTTAAAAATTGCATAGTATTTTCATTAATGCATTATAAATTAAAGACTAAAAAATAATAAATTAATAATTAATATTAAATTAAAGTAATTAAAGTTCTATATTTTAGTACATTAAAACAATGTTCTTCTCAAATTTGTTTTTGTTGAATTTAATTGGAATAGCTTAATTGAATGATATTAATTTTTTGTCACAGCTCATGAATCGACTGATGTTAGATTGATTGATCGTCATCTGGGGCATCTACTGACTCTAGCACTTTTGTTTTGATATGTCTTTGCAGTAAGTCCTAGAGTAATATGGTTATAGTTTTCAAGCTTCGCTCTTTGCTGTATGGAAATAAGATAAACCAGTATTCATTTCATTTCAGTTGGATTTCATTAATTCATTATATTACTCCCATATAGCAGACTTTTATGTTAGGGGATTTTCACTTCATTCGTTTAACAATAATGTAATTTGAGAAAATTTGAGATAATAAAAATAATACTGCAATTTAGGTGTATAATTTACATATCTTGAATATACAACGTTAGTTATTGAATCTCAAATACCTCGCTTGCTTTTAACACATTTTGTGCCGGACATGTTAAATATTTCATAGCGCGCATACAACTTTGCGAATTTTGACAGGCCCACACAGCTATGTGTCTGTTAAAATCAAGTTGCATTCTTTTGATTTAAAAATATAGAATACTCAAGTGTGATTTAATTTGGAAACTTTTTAATACAGAAAATTTGAAAAATTTTACAACTTTTGATACATAATATTAAATACTTTTATAATTTTTTTAAAGCGCGCCTAATCGATGATTTTCGAACTTATTTTTTGTTGTAGAGCATCTCACACTTATCACATATTTACAAGTTTCAATATCGAGTCAAATATTAGTTGAAAGTGCAGAAATTTCTGAACAGATCAGGGTAGTTAATGCTTATCTTGCTTGGATTCTGATTCAGATACAAACTTTTTGTCTCTCATTTTGGATTCGAGTTCGTCTGAATGAACTAAGAATTGCAAGCATGTAATTAGATATATCTTAGTCTATGCTCTCTGCGTCGCTATTTTATCGAAATATCTTACGTTAAATTTGCCAAAACATTTTATTGATACAAAATATTTGCAAAGGCAAGCTACGTCACCTCTCGAATATGTGATTGTCGTATGTTATTTCAAAATACCATACGTTGATGCTGGTTTCATCAAAATTTCGTACATTTTGATGTGTGTCATTTTTGATATATAGCATTTTGATATAACAGAGACTGAACACTGAGGCATTTAGCCAATTATACTT
The DNA here is from genome assembly GCA_026543865.1 of Argiope aurantia. NCBI lineage: Eukaryota > Metazoa > Arthropoda > Arachnida > Araneae > Araneidae > Argiope > Argiope aurantia. The sequence goes on along the minus strand of JAPMOR010037572.1, from coordinate 309,987 downwards.
AGAAAAGAAAACCATGCTTTGCCCGTATTTCAAGACACGTAATAAAGAAAATATAACTGAAACTTTCAGAAGGTATGAAGAAAACTGGTAGTTACTAGTTGGCTGAGCTAGTAGCAGTGTTCATTTCTTACTCCTGTCATGTTTTAGTTTCTTCTTTCCTGCTAAATTTAAATTTTCCCAAATGCCTATAGGATTGAGAAGCAACACACTTTAGTATTTTTTAAAAGTCATTTTTATCATACTTGACTCATTCGATGACACTTTATTTCTTTTAATTTAAGGAATTCCGCATTTTATCTCAAAAATTATGATTCGGCGTTTTATTATTTTTCAACTTTAAAGATTAATTTCTGACTCTACGATAATGATATTCTCCGGAGTGTTTTCGTGCAGTGAGGGCCGTGGTAGCCTGGTAGTAAGGTCTCGGCTTTGGAACGCAAGGTCTTCGGGTTCGAGACCCAATTCCACCGTAGAATTGGCGTGTAAGCGGGTTCAGTACGCGGGCCAAACGCTCTCCCTCTGGTGCAGCATGGAAGCTTGGAGAGAGGGAAACCTGTCCCTAGTGTTGTTTTAAAATGGGACTTTAATATAACTAAACTAAAATGTAAACTAAGATATAGAAAAATAAAAGTACTGATTACTAATGGAAGACATTTCAAGTTTAAAATATTAAATTGAAAAAGGTCGACTTGTCTGATGGTAAGTTTTTATATTGTACCTCTTAATTGAATGTAGTAAACAGAAATCAAAAAATTATCAACACTTTGATGGCTGCTCACACAACATGTGTGTAATGTTACGGTCAAAGGTTGTTAGCCGGTAGTATGGATATTATTATTGGCTTCGTATTTCGTCGCTGCGTCTTTTATTTAGGAAATTATTATTTTATGACCTGCTTTTAAAATTATCACACTAAGGAAAAATATTAAATTTGTTGTTAAATTGCTCTTAAACGTTTTTTGTATTGAATGTGTCGATATTATTGTTGTTATTTTGTTTTATGTATATATTCGCACAGGTTGAATAATTTCGTGAATTTACATGAAGTTTTTAAAAATTATTTCTTCAAATATATTGCTTTTGTTGTTTTTTGTTTTATGTGCACGTTCGTAAATGTTGAATTATTTCGAAATTTACATAAGGTTTTTTTTAAAATTATTTCTTCAAATATATTGCTCATGTTGTTTTTTTGTTTTATGTGTACGTTCGCATATGATGAATTATTTCGTAAATTTACATAAAGTTTTTAAAAATTATTTCTTCAAATATACTGCATTCGTTGTTTTTTGTTTTATGTGTACGTTCGCACATGTTGAATTATTTCGTAAATTTACATGAAGTTTTTTTTTTAATGATTTCTTCAAATGTATTGCCGACCCCTGGTATGATTTGATTGCGGAGACGTGCGACCATTAAAGTGCTAACTAAATTTAATAATTTATTGGGTGTGCTTTATTAGAGAGATTGAAATAGCATAAGGATTAGCTTCAAAGCCCATTTCCTCCCAAGAACAACTCGCTAATTCTATCGAAGAAAAATATCTTTCGCCTGGATTGATATTGAGAGCGTGTGTAGGTCCCATGATCGTCTAAATTGAAATCATCTAAACTGCACTTTGGGTTAGGAGTAAACATTAGCGTTTACATTCATCGTATATTTTAATTGCACAAATCCTCGAGAAGGTTATACTTCAGATGTTTAAAAATCCCATTTGTGTAAGTAAGTGACAATTGCAAAAATCCTCGAGAAGGTTATACTTCAAATGTTTAGAAATCCCATTTGTGTAAGTAAGTGACAATTGCAAAAATCAAGTGCTGAATCAATTTTGAGATTGGAATTTTAATCACATTCATATTTAATTTTAATTATTTTTGTTTGGGAATTCCTTTTCTTATGACATTCTCTGCAGCTTAATTTCCTTATTGTATTGTTTTCAGCGCTTAATATTTTTCCTCGGAATTTTGTCTTTGAGATCCTGACTTTGAGGTGAAAAAATGCTTTCTTCGTTTTAGTACACTAATAACGCCATGTCTTTAAAAAGATTTTTCCTTGTTATTATTTTATTCTTCTTAATCTTTAATTTACAATTCATTATTACAAATGTTATGGAATCTTACTTTCGTTTTTTTTTTCTTCTTAAATTCACTACGGATGCTGCTGCATATAGAATCAAAATTTAATTAAAATCAATCGGTTAACTGATAATTGAATTCTCAAAATAAAAAATCGCGCATCTTAATCAAGAATGCGTATCTGTAAGAAATTTTAAAACTCCTGTGCAATAAGGAATTAGTGAATAATCTATTACAAATCCCATTTTCCCAAATATGAATCAGTGAAATAAAAGTGTGTAAAATAGATTTCTAGAACTTGCTTTTTTACAATAAAAAGCTGCATTGTAGCTATTTACATGCATGTATGAATGCAATGCTGCTTGGTTTTATTGGTATTCAAGAAAAACTTTTTTCCTATCGTGCCTACTGGTTGCGCTGGAAAACGAGATTACGATTTATTTTAAGTAGTTACGTTTTATATTTGAATTTTCGGAAAAATATAATACTTACAATTTAAAGCTTCAGCTAATATCTGATTTCAAACTATTTTCGCAAAGGTTTTGTTTTCTACAAATGCCCACACGTAATCGAAAATATGTTAATTCATCGACGTCTAACGCATAAAATTAAAATTTCATTGGTAAAATTAAAACATATTAATCGATATTTCCTTCATTAAGAATCGGATATCTTAATTTTATGATGAATATTAGCGAATAAATAACTATTTAGAATATCATTCTCGTTTCTATTGTTTGTACCTGTGCTATGAAATGTGTTTTATTCCTACCTATAGATAATGTGCTTTATAGTGCAAATTGTTATATACTATAGGAAAATAAATTGAATACATTTCTGATTGACATTGAAATTTAAGGAAATTTCTTTGCTTATTGACTTACAATTTTCAAACAAAAACCAATCTTTTGTTGTTTAATCACTTTGTTTTACTGTATCAAAATAAGAAAAGAAAATAAATTTTACTCGGCAGTTTTCAGAAGTCACTTTTCATGCACTTTGAGAGGTAGAAATAGCATTAATACGATTCACAATTTTTGAATGATAACTTCTCGTAATTTATTTCATAGTTAATTCATTCACGTTCAATATATAATATCTCAATATTCTTGAATAGCAAGAAGCTAATTTTTAATTTAAGATAATTTTCAACAAGTCTTAATTTCAAGGAAATTAAGGATTTAAGATTCCTTGATTGTGATTTTTAAATGAACGGGCAGTTCAAATGAAACTTCTGAAATTCTCTAAAGACAGAAGAAATAAAATGTTCGATAGATCGGTTTTGCGAAGGTTATAGCTAGTATGTAACTGACACTCCTATTGTTTATTCAATAATTTGACATAGTTTTTCAAATATTGAATCAAATGAATCATTGAATCATTTTTTTCGTATGAAGAATCTACGTCTTCCTTGATGATCCCTTATAAAATTCTCGATTGCCGTGTGAACCCAATTGTCTATTTTCGCCATTAAACAGGTTCATATTTATATCACATTGATGCGTGTTTAATCATGTCATTTAAAAATACATACGTATGTCATTTATATCTTTGTTAATTTTGCTTTGCACAAAAAGAAGTACGAAGGATACAAAAAGAAGGTCTCGAAATTTTGATGATTCTCCATGTTTGAGATCTCTCTAAATAAAAATAAAAAAGATTTCATATTTTTTTATTGGTTTCTCTGTATATAATCACGACAGCTCAAAACATACAAGGATTTAAATGGAAAAAATTTTAAATTTGTTAGTGATTTTTACATCAAAATGACTTGCTGATTTCTATCAAATTTTAGGCACAATTTCGCGAAAGAGAAATTCGTATGTCTGATCATACGAACACAACCGATCATACGAACACAATCAATTCGAAACACAACCAAATAGTGGGATGAAAATTTTAACAATAAAATTGTATCAAATTTCGAACTAAATCCATTTTTTGGTCTGTATAAGTGAATGTTATAACCCAACATGCAATGACTTAGATAAATGGAATTTACATGTATTCTTTGCATAATAATAGCAAATTTATTCAAATTTTGGATTTCTTGAAAGAAAAACATACAAAATGTATAAAACCACAAAACACGAATGCGCCATATTGTCCTGAGAAAATCGTTTTTGGATGATTTCTGTATATGTAGAAACATTTGCATTGAGAGATCGCAAATGGGATGTTGAAGCCACACTTCACTTCCGTTTAAGGCTCATATTTCAGAATAAGTATTTTTCGAAACCAGTATCATGCTTAGAGAAAGGGGAAGTCTTAAGAAGTGTATAAATGTTAGAATGGTCAGAAAATTCGATGGATTTTTGTTTCAAATTTCTCTAATTCATATATATGTGCGTGTGCATGTGTATATATATGTAAAGAGAGAGAAAAAAATTAACAAGGAAAATATAAATAGTAAAAAAATATAGCAAAAAATGTAATAACAAAAGTCACATTTAAATTGAAAAACGAAGGTAAATCGGAGTGAAGAAGAAATAATGCTTAAAAAAACACATGAAAAAAAGCGAAAATACATGCGAAGCGAAAACGCGAAATGCTGCAATTCAAGGAGCGATGTAGAAATAAACAGTAAATGAGCATCAAAACCGGAAACAGAGTGTGAAATTTGTAAAACACCGCATTAATTTGCTCAATCTATGCGGATCGCAAAAGAAATGAGAGCATTTTCTGCAGACAGTATCGGACCATTTAATGAAATGATACTGTCTTTATCCCTAATGCTACAAAAGACTAAAGCTATAGAGATGGGAAAGTGACGTAAATCTGAATCAAAAATGCGATAAAAAATGAATAATAATAAAATAATAATATAAATTCAAAATTAAATGCAAATTATAATGACGTTACATAGAAAGGAAATAAAGAAAGGTAAATAATAAAGGAAAAGATTTACTGAACTTTTAGCGTGGGTGGGAGATATATATGCATATCATTTATTTGTAATTTTGTTTGCCTGTTTTCCTTCTACGTGTAATCACGATTTCCAAAGATGGAAAGAGCTGATAAATGAAATGAAACACCTGTTCTTTACACTAAAGCGCTAGCTCTGTATCCAGTTTTGGACAAAGTCGTTGAAAGGGAAGATGACTGAAAGTCATGTTCTATTCTTTTCACGATGAAACTAAACGGAAAACATACCATACGATCTAAATATAGGGGGGAAAATCGAGGGCAGAGTCTTAAACATTTTCAAGTTTTTTTTTTTTTTTTTTCCCTCAGCCTTCTTTTTCTTTAAAGCCTACTTTTAGAGTATTCGCGAAAATTTTTCCTGCACATTGCACATTTAAATATAAAAGAGAAATCGATAAAAATATTTGTTGTTATTGAAAATTATATAGAAGTGCTCTATTTTGGTGGAAAAGAAGTTTATGGTATCTACTTTTTGAGCGGCTTATAATCGTCACATTTTCACAACTCATTTTTAAATCAAGTATAGACGTTGTATTCTGTTCATGTGTCATAAATATTACCACATGTTTAATTATATACTATGTCATGTTATATATTATATCTTTGATGGCCATTTTTTTTAAATGGTTTGAGAAATTCAATCATTTCAATTTCTAATCCGAACTGATCCAATAGATAGATGATAACAGTATTTCTTCCCTTTTTATTACAGTCATCAGTCCATTTTACCCGAATGCCTACAGCTTATTTCATTTCGAACCAATAAGTAGATTTTGACATAGACAGAACCACATTCATTCAGTCTTGATTGAAAAGATAGATTGCATTACGATAGAGAATCATCGAATGCACTTGCAATTAGATTGATTATCCAGTCTGAAATAAGAGCTCAAATCCTCGGTTCGTTAATCAAAGAGTCATTGAAAAAGTTTTTTCGAAATTATGCCTGTATGAAAAAAACGATGTGTTTGTAAGAGGCAGTTCAAAAATCCTTGAAACCAGAGTAGTCCTATTTTCCATAAACATATTTTGAACAAGCAGGTAAAACAATTTTTGCTTTTGTGTTGTCCCATGGGGGGGGGGGGACTCGTAATTGAGGATGAGAAGCTTCCGGTACGGTGGTTGGTTCTCGCCACCCTTGTGGATACATGAAAAGGTGGGGGTCTGGCTCCTGCCATCGATGACGGGACATACTTCCATAGGGAAGGGTTGTACCGTGGTAGGTGATGGCCCTTAGGAACTCAACCACAGTTCCCGCCAGTTCCAGTGTTGCTGTTGCGGCTCTCCGGTCATTCCAATTTTTCCGCGTACCTTCCGGCGGGTCAGCGTAGCCAGTTTATAGTTTACTTTTGTGTATATAATGTATTTGTCATTAAAATATTAATCTTAAAATTTCAACAAATTTGACCTGTCGAGAAGTTTTAATTTTTATCTTTAAGATGATTTTAGGTGTTGATTATTGTCTTTTTAATTTGATTTAAATTTTAATCTTTTTCATTTTATTTAAATACTCTGTTGCTGCGGTTCATTTCGCGGAAGTTTCTATAGTCGTTTGTATAGAAATATGAAGTACGGCTAGTAATAACTGTATTGGTGAGTGGAACATTTTTAATTATAAATTTTTAACAATTTTGTTATTCAACTTCTCGTTTTCTGCACCACTTCGTACAAATTGTTCACTGTTCGAAGATGTGCTTCAGATCATTTAAAGAAATCCCTTTCATTACCTCCGTCTCTTTTGCTTTTACAGCAATCTACACTCTCAAATTAAATTCCTTTTGATCTCTGATTTAATCATGAGAATTAAAAGGAAGGCACACGGGAACGAAATTAAGTGAAAAGGGTGATGTTCTAAATGGAACTCTTATAGTTGGCCAAAAAACGCCTTCACAAATGTTTTTGTGATCTGGGGCAAAATTTTGATGAAAAAGCTACAATTTGAGTTTCCCCAAATTTGGCCATTTTCTCCGTTTCGCTCACTTAGAGTAATAAGGACATTTGTGTAACTTTATCAATTGGCCTGTTTGACCGTCACATACTCAATCAAGATTAATTATGAAATCTCAGATGAGGTTTAGAAAATTTCTCGATTATCCTGTGCCAGAATATTCGGCGTTATTAAGAGTTTCTCAACTCTCTTTAAACTATTCTAACTTGTCAAAAACAACAAATGCTTATCGCCATACAAATGTAACAGCGGCGAATAAGTTTTTGTGGAAAATTTCCTAAGCTTTTAGAAGATTTTCATATTAACACGCTGCCCTTTTGAACAATACTAAAAATACATATTTTATTAACGAATGTAATATACTAGCCGCCTTTGGCGACCAGTTTTTTCACCCAGATTATTGACCTTTTAGACCGTTAAATGATTAATATGAAATGCATTAAGAAAACAACTTTTTCTTGCTATGTGATAGTCTGAAAAACTCGGATTCAATTGAAGTAGCTTACAATAAATTAAAAAATGTATAGATTATGAAATAAAAGCGGAAGTTATATTTCTACTTTTGAGTTAATGATTACTAAAAACACGTGCTTGAATGCTTTGAAGGAAGAATTTTAATTCCTAGATAGGATTTAAAAACATTGGTATGGATACTGTATCAAATTGGATTTAAAATGTTATTAAAATTAAGGGAAGAAATTTTATAAGGAAATGAAACTGATATCATTTAAATGGCAATTTTTGAGTCTGAAGATAATACAAGAACTATTTTTACAAGATAATTGTTTTAAAATATAGGAATATTAATCTTCCAAAATCTGTCTGGCAATTCAAAATTGTATTTGTCGGCAAGTTATAACGATTACCTATCTGGCGATGTTTAGCCTATTTTCGCGCTTGATTAAATTTTCTAGTTGAAATATTTTTCTTGATTTCTTTTATATTTTCTTTCCTCTAACTGAATATTATTTTTCGTGACACGGCGAAAAATCTCCGGAAAATTTCTAATAATATTTTGCCGATCCATTAATTATCTAAGCGAAGCGTTAGATTCAATGGAGTTGTAAAAACGTTCAATGAAGCAGTCTGAAATTCATATGATTGTTTTTTACATGGGATTTTATGTAAATATATTTTACATGGAATTTTATGTATACATATAATATATTTATTTATAAGTGTAACAGCTTTTCTCCGACGTAACGAACGATTCTAACTAAGGTGTACAGGATTGGGAGCGATGTACAGGATTGAAACTCAAGCCGATGGTGGTAGGAGTCACAACAAAGCATTGTTTATGCTTGGTTTGCTTATTGTTTTGTTCTAACGTCAAAGTTGGTTATTTTGTAGCCATATTTTGATTTTTTCTTTTGTGTGTATCATATTTTTGCTGTTACTTTCGAAATTATGTATTAATAGATTCACTACAACTGTTTTTCATATCTATGTTTTTTCAGACATGCTAAATTTAAGCAAATAGATGTTATCAATGGTTCTTTATTTTCTACCTAGAATTTTTGATGTAGTAAATCTGGGAATATGAATCTCAAATTGTACGCATCTGCCCATTCTGGACTGGCTGAGAGTCATTGTTCATGGTGATTTGACAGAATTTGTAATACTATTGTTAAATAGAAAGCCTTTCTGAAAGTTAAAAAATAATAATAATAAAACCCGCATTTGATACTAGTTGAAATTTTAAAAACAATAAGAAAATGCTGATATGAATAAAAATTGCAATTTTGAATATCTCTATTTTTATTCATTCATTATTTTCATTTCCAAATACTGAAATTTAATTTGTCACGTGTAAAATAATTTATTAATAACAAATGTATGAAGCTGACATTTTTCAAAGTATGCTTTAATAATTCTGAATGCTACATCTTTATTATATTTTAATTCTATATCTCACAAAACATACCATAATATCTTGCTAATTGTAGGAAAAAATTATAAAATATTTAAGAATTCTTTATGCATTTCTTATAAAAATTGAAAGGAAAAAAAAAATAGCTAAAGTGAAATTCTTTGAAAAAATAAGTAATATAAAATAGCGCATATTTTAACGAATGGAACCGTATGTTATAAAAAATGTATTTGTTGCAATTTCAGATCTGAAGACTCTAAGAAAGTAATTTTTTACTTAGCTTTTAAATACATGAATGATAAGGGAACAAGCTTTGAACATAAAAAAAATAATACCCGCTTCAATTTTTATAAGAGTTATTCAGAAAATTGTTTTTTATTCAGGTAAAAATATAAAATAGAGTAAAACTCGAAATTTTTATTGCAAATAAATTGTTACTTCTTAAGGACACTGGGGATTCAAAAAAGACCCGGATGTCAAAGCAATGACGTTTACTCATCCTTAACATTTTTCACCGTGTCCACTTTGTTGATTTCAGCGCAGGCTCCTACTGTTATTCTCTCATGAATATTCCTTCATATATTATTCACATTGCGCCATTATTTTCCCGACGAGAGAAAAATATATTCGTAGAGAACATTGTGAAGTTAAGCTCAATTTGCTGAGAAAAGGCATTTTGTCTTGTTATATAATTAATTTCTAGTTTTTTTCAATGTTGGACGGCACGTAAAACCAGAGGAGGTGGTCTCCCCAGACATTTCTCACCTACTTTTTAATAAAAGTGATTCTTTATTTTAGACGCTTTTTCCCTAACAAATTTAAATCCAAATTTGACACAAAAATACAATTGTAGTCACAAAATCACTAATAAATTTGATAAATTGAAGTCAATCAGTTTTTGAGCTATCGCGTTTACCTGATTCTGAAATGACACTCTGAGAGACATTCAATTTTTTGTTGGATTTAGCTCAAAATTTATTATTAGGTGTCTTCCATATAAATTTAAATCTGTGTACAGAATTTCATTCATATAACTCCCTTTGTTTTGTACTTATCGTGTTATTTTATATTCGATCAACCGGACAGACAGACTTCCAAAGAGAGTTTGGTCCTAATAGGATAGAAATTTACAAATTTGGTGTAAAGTTCATATACTAGATTTCTTCTGTCAAGCTCAAAGCGTTTTCGAATCATCTTTGTTACAGATAGACGGGCATAATGGCAAAAATATACGTATTTTTCGAATTTAGGGGGGTATAAAACGTGGATATTTGTTCGAGTTCGAATTTTTTGACCATATCAATACTTTCTATATATTTTTTATACAAAAAAAAAAAAAAAAAAGAAATTGAAATTTCTATCCTTATTTTTCTATCACAAATGTTGCATTTTTTTTTTTTTTTCTGCGGCTGTAGCTGAGACTCAAAATTTTCCTCTTTCAAGACTAAATCATCGTGGCGCAAATAGATTCTACTGATTTTTGACAAAAACATTTTAGTGAATGTTTGTCCTTTTTTAAGCTCGGATAGAGAAAGAGAGAATCAATCAATAAAAGAGAATCAATCTTTTATTCTAGATTCAAAACTGAACTTTTGAAGTAAATTTCTTAAGTGTGAATTCGAATAATCTGTGATGGTTTGCTTAGTTATATTAACGCCCCGTTTGAAGCAACACTTGAGTTATTTTGGGACGGACCTCGTAATTTTGAACCGCGGTCAGATGACGAGGACGACACCTGAGCTGGCACCCCCCTCTCCACACCAGTGGGAGGACGTTTGGTCAGGACGGATTTAACGTGCAACAGACCCCCTTACACGACGGTTCTTCAGTGGAATCGGGTCTCGAACCTGAAACCCACCGGTTCCGAAGCCGAGACCTTACCACCAGGCCACCGCGGCCTAATCTGTGATGGAATTCAAAGTAAAGGAGGAAACGTATGAATAATAAGTAACGTCCTCTACACAGTCAGAATTTCTAGAACAATCTAGAACAATAAAACTACATTATCCATGGCAAATTTATAGTGTATCAGGATACTGTTATCGAGGGATTTGAAGTTAAATCTAAGGGGAGACGGATGCTTCAAATGAGCACTTTAGATAACTTGATCACGCTATTGACAAGTGATTTGGCTACATTAGATATTTCGTTTCAAATAGAAAAAGTAGAAATATTAGAAAAAAATTGAAGCTTGAAAAGTGAAATTAAAAAAGGTTTTCTGTGCTAGAAGTCAAATTCTAATCCCCATTTTTGAACATCTGGATTTTGGCCATTAGATCGTTTTCTCGGCACTCAAACAATCAATCTGAGCATTCGAATTTAATATATTTTAGAAATGGAATTTCATCTTTTTGAACAAAATACTATATTCGATAAAAAACATAGAAAATTCTTCCTAAATTTAAAATGATGATTAAAAAAGTTTCATAATTGACGGCATTTACTATAGGATACAGAAGTGTACTTTTGATATGTGAGGCATATGCTATATCTTTGCTTTTCATTTTATTTATATCAGCTGTTTCACGAGTAATGGAAAATTTATCAATTTTGTTTGACTTATTTTGTATCTGGTAATTTTGAGAAGATACTTAAATTCCTCTTGTTTATGATATCTTTGTCCTGACAACCATGTGAATTAAAAAGCTGAATAGGAAGCAAATTTTATATACAATCTCAGAAACGTCGAAACATTTCGTCCCAAATAAAAATTTTCATGTAAAATGCATACGAGATATTATGTGTTTAAAATAATTGCCGGGATTACGAATATATTTTTGGTAGTTTGTTCGTATAGTCCTGAAAGCTGTGTGCTTGGATTAAATAGGTACAATATAGGTACAAATCTGAATATAGGTACAATTATATCCATATATATAATAAAATAATATTTAATATAGGTACAAATCTGAATATTCTATAGTTGGTGGGGGAAGTTGCTGTAACCAAATAATTCTCGTAGCTAATTGATAAAATTAAACACTGTATAATAAGAAGGTATACAGAAATTCTATTAAGATACAGGCAGAATCAATTACATAGAAAAAAATGCCAGGAACGAGGTGCGAAGAAGATTCTTTGAAATCAAAAATAATTCTTTTGAAGGAATGAAGCTGCCGAAAACAACATTTTGAACGTTCAGGTGAGAGTTATATGACTGGACCTGTTTGGGTGTCTACTTTAAAGCTTTTAAAAAAAATTCTTAAAAGCTGTTTTATTTGCAGATTGATAGTCATTTCTACACAAATACATCTAAAATAACTAATAACATGTATTTGCTTTTAATAACAACAATAATAAATAAGTAAATAAAAATAAATATGTATAGTCTATATAACATTATACAGAAATTTAATCTACGAATGAGAAATGGATTTATTTTATTATGACTGAACATGCTTTTATAGACTATATTCCAAATTTGTTTTGAAATTGGAAGAAAATAGTTTGGCTGTTACACCAGCATAACAGAAAAAAAATTTTTGAGCTTGAAAATTTTGATTAATAAACTTTAGATAATTATTGTGAGATTGTTATTAAAAAAATTAAACATCATTTTAAGCAATTAAAAAAATTGAAGACTAGACATGTTGGTTTTGTGCAATTTATATACATATATAATTAATTTAACAATAAGTTGATAAAATAAATTCCTTAAGCTGAATTCGCAAAATCCAATAAGTTTTGCATCATGTACTTATAAATAGAAACAAATCACATTGTTCAATTTCTTCATTGAAAAACCCGCCTTTGGCGATCAGCTTATTTGTAAGAAACACTGGTTATGTTTCATATAAATTAAATATCTTGCATTGTTCTTACTCTTTAAATTTTCTTAAAAGTATTTGAAAATGCAGATTGTGATAAACATGCATCTCCTACAAACGTACTCAGGTCATGAAAATATTTTAAAATTAAAATTACGAAACTTTTCTAATTAAAAAAAATCTAAAACTTTGGGGGGCTCGAGCCGAAAAACAAGCCCTTAAATTAACCATGATATATCTACTAAATGTATTAGAAAGTTGGAATTACTAAAATATGGGGCAAGATTTAAATTTTTCAGACAATACCAAAGAAAGTGCAAAAATTTTAAAAATAGACTAGAGAACGTGTACATTTAAAGCTTTATTACTGCATTCTTATATTATGAAATGAAAAAGAAAGCCCTTATTTGTTGATGGATGTTTTGTTTCCTTGGTGAAATTCCTCTCTTCCGGACTCACTATTTTTTTTATACTTGCATTCTCTAGCTAGCTAAGAGGGGAGAAGAGGGGGAGAGATGTTCGAAGTGGGGGAAGGAGATTTCATAACGAAAAAAAAAAGAATCATAATGTTTATACCTATTATCCTCCATTTTATGATTAATAATTTCTAGAGAATTATCTTGCAATAGATAAAAAATATGGGCTTAATATTGTAGCTAAATAGGAAATCTAGCGAAGCAAATGGGAAATCATATTTTTAAAACAATTTTTCATTCAGCGTGACAAAATAAGAATAAAATAAAGTTTCATGCCTAAATTTCAAATTGCAGGAAAAACAAAATATTAAAAAAATGACGAAGCAATGAACTTAAACTCTATTTTAATACGCCAAAGAATGAAATTTTTTATATATTTATGAATTAATTTTTTCAAAGCTTGTCAAAATTAGAGCAAAAATATCATGAAATGAAATTTAGCATGGTCAAAAAGGTAATTTATTTTTAGACATGATAGCAAATATCAAGAATAATTTTTTTGATGAAATGAGAAAAAATTGTAGAACAGCAGAAATGGGTATTGTTAAAACGATAATGCTTTGAATTTTGCCATCGAATAAAAATCTTATTCGTACAAAAATGTTTTCGAGAGTTAGTGCAAAACTTTTTTTTCTCCTTTTTTATTAATTACTGTTTCGATTCTTTTAAAATTGCTCTGGAATGCGCATGACTACTCTTCAAAGAATCTTTGGGCCGAAAGTAATATCTTTAGTTAACGCACACACATGCATTCGAATTTCGGGAAAAAAAGTTGATGTCACTGAGTTGTCTGTGCCTTTTTCTTTTTCTTCTTTCTGATGAAGACTAAGTAAAATAAATAATGGTAAGCATTTAGCTTATTATGTTGTTTTTGTATTTGATAATTACTGTATACTTTTGAAAAAAAAAGTTCGTTTATTCATTCCTTCCTTTTTCTTCTTCTTACAGGTATCAACAAACATTCTGCAATTTATTCAAGGTGTCGTTTCCTTGGAAATTAATTAAACTAAGTTTGGACTGCCTAAGGCTTTTTTTTCACCTTTTGATATGAAAGAACATCTTTCATACTGAACAGAAAAAACATACAAAATATGGCTCAATATAAAATGAGTTTTCCTCCGATACCTTCTTTAAACATGAATAAAAAGAAATACAAACTCAAGGTTGAGTGATTTCATTTTCACCAAATATACATTTTAACAAACGTCTTTATCTTTCAGTAGCTGATTTCAAAAATACGTCTATTTTTGAAGTTTAAATTATTTTAGATAAAATATATCAAATATTATAAATATCTTTCATATTTAATAAATATTGGCAGCCATTTTTACTAGATTTATTTACAGATAAAAGCTCATATAAATCACGCTGAAATGAATGCTTTTACTGCGTTATGAAATGAGTTTAAGATGAAGCAATAGTTTAAATATTGCTTTAATATGGTGTATAGTTGACTTAAACATGGGAAGTTTTTAATACATTTCCTTGGTTTAACTAAAGGTGTGATACAATAGTTTGAATTCTTTTTTTTTTCAATGAAACTTGCTTCTTGATTGTATGAGTATCATTAAAGTATACAAAAAGAGCTTTTGTGCTGAACACACAAAGAAAAAAAATCGCAAAATTAATGTTAATGAATAAGTACTCATACTTAGTATTTTGATTAGATTTTTCTTAGTTAAAGATTATGCAGGAATCACACACAAAAAAGCAAACAATTGTACTCAAACGGTATCAGAGATATTCTTATAACTTGATTGTGGCTTTACTGAATCATATATGAATGGTTTGAGTAAGATTTAATCTTTTGTATTCCCATCTACACTTTCTGATGAAGAGTGACTTTCATCGATAACCAAACTATTTTCCATTTAATGAAAAATTAAGCGGTATGAAATTTACAGAGAGAGATTATGATGGCTTACAAATCTTTTAACATTTCTGTACCATTTCCGCATTTAAGGAAACTTAAACTATATTTAACTTTATAATATCTATTTGAAATTATTTCAATAATGGAGATCTTTCTTTCTTGGAAAACAGCCCAAAGTTATCTTAATTGAAAGTTATCTTTTGGGCTAATATCCAATAGAGAATGCGCAGTATAAACTTTTTTTCAGGGTCTTTTGCAAAGCTGCAAAATTCTGTGACTTCATATTTAAGATATAGTAATTTTCAAAGTCCATTTTAAAGAGGAAGTGACTCTAATTATGATTTAAGCTTGGTTATTGCGTGGAATCTAATTTAACATACCTCGGCATATATATCTAATTTAAAAGACCATAGATTAAGGCTTTAGAAATGTATACCACTACAGTCTCATTTTTGGTCAGCGAATCCTGATATTTGCTTGTTCAAATAAAAACAATTAAAAAAGAAATCCATGAATAAAAGGTGATTAATAAATATTTGGTAAATTTTAATTCATTGGATTGCACCGAAATGTTATGCTGCATTGGATATTACAGAGAATCGAACTAAATATTTTCAATGGCGTAGTACTTTATAAGTACTTCTAGAGGTCAGAAATTCATCTGCCAAAATTTCTATGACACAGGCGTTTCCTTTATGCGATTTTCTGTTTAAATTTCTCCTATTATGTTGATGTTAAAGTAAATGGTTTTTTTTCCGACGTGTATTTATCATAGCTTTATCTGTCTTATATTTTTCCTTAGAAATGAATTTTGTAAGTTACGGAATTTTATTAATCTACGAATCTTCTATGTATCATATTTTAATTCATAATGCAAATATAAACGAATATGTTTTGCTCCTTTTTTCATATACCGATTTCTAATCCATATCGATTGAGAAGACATGTTATTTCAAATGCCTATTTCACTTGTTTCTCTAAAGACTTCTTCTTTCTAGTTTCTTCCTTCAGTATCATCCGTCTAGACACATATATTATTTGAAAACATTTTCTTTCTTTTTTTCATCAATTTTTTTGTAACTAAGAATCACAAATTATTATTTTATTTTATTTCTTAAATATCTCCGCTCTCCTATTGACCTATACGTCCATGGCTACCAGGTATACTCTGTAGCTTTATAAAGAAGGATTAGTTCTCAGGATTTTATTCTCTGCTATAGCATTTTATGGTATTTCGCGATTAGTGACCGGATCGGTTTCTAGAAAAAGAAATTATCTTCAATTTCAGTTTATCGGCATTCAAAATTCACAATAATGATTTTAAAAAATCATTACATTGAGAAAAATTGACTTTAAGGAACAAGAAAATGACTTATTGGTATTTGAACTTGTTTTTGAGAAAACAAATGAGATCGTAGCTAATAGTGCTTTAAATAACTACAGATTTTAAATAAATTAAACAGCAAAATATAAAGTAAACATCATTCTGAAAATAATAATTTCAGACAAATTAATAATGTTTTATGATAAAAATATTGTTTCAAAGCTATTGATGGAATTCTTTAAAAATACAACAATAACATTGTGAGAAAAGATATGCTAAATCTTTAATATTTAAAATTTATATTAATATTTAATATTTATATTTAAATTGTCTAAGTTCTTTTCTTTAGATAAATGTGAGAAGCGTTGATAAAAAAAGTGGCAAATTTTAGAATAAAATGTTAAACTCTGCACACAAAAAAAATTTCCAAATTTCATTCAAGTCCAATCCGACTTCGTCTAAGGTATTTGTGTGATTCCAAATACATTTACTTTAGACAATAAAAAAATTCAACAATTTCTGTCGTACATAGACGACATGCAAATTCGAAAAATATTTTGTTATTATATATAAAAGACTTTAAATAAATATTTTTTTTTAAATTATGCCTAATCAAGTCGCCCATTAAATATTTGTTTTTTGTTTCTTTAAGAAAATATGGTAGTTTTTCTTTCGTAATCCTGTAAAGAAATAATTCTTTAATGAAAACTTATTTACTTTATTCGGCCTTTTTATTCAATCCTTATTTCACTTTCACAAATAAACATTTTTTTAACTATACTTAACCAAGTCGACCAGTAAATATTTGTTTTTTCTTTAAGGAAATACGGTAGTTTTTCTTTAGCAATCATGCATGGAACTAATTCTTTAATGAAAAATTTTATTTCTTTATTTAGCCTTTTTATTCAATCCTTATTTCATTTTTACAAATAAACAATTTTTTAACTATACCTAACAAAGTTTACCAGTAAATATTTGTTGTCGTTTTTTTTCTTTAAGGAATTGCGGTAGTTTTTCTTTAGCAATCATGTATGGAACTAATTCTTTAATGAAAAATTTTATTTCTTTATTTAGCCTTTTTATTCAAACCTTATTTCATTTTTACAAATAAACATTTTTTTCACTATACCCAATGAAGTCGACCAGTAAATATTTGTTTTTTTTTTCTTTAAGGAAATATGGTAGTTTTACTATAGTAATCATGTATGGAATTAATTTTTTAATGAAAAATTTTGTTTCTCTATTTAGTATTTTTATTCTTTCCTTATGGATGAGAATTCCTTTTTGCAAACAAATATTTTTTAATTATACCTAACCAAGTCGACCAGTAAATATTTGTTTTTTCTTTTAAGGAGATACGGCAATTTTTCTTTAGCAATCATGTATGAAACTAATTTTTTGATGAAAGACTTTGTTTCTTTGTTTAGCATTTTTGTTCGATCGTTATGGATAAGAATTCATTTTTATGAGCACCGTAAAAATTTCACCGCCGTGAGCGAATTATTTTCCTTACATGTTATTAAAACATCAGGGATGCTTAAGAGGAAATGTTTTTTAAGAAAGATGAATTTGATTTTGATGAAAATTATTCGTTTCATTATAAAGGCGGTTCCAATTTCGATGGTGGCCTAGACTTCCTTTAAAATAAAAAAAAATAATTTTTTTTACTCTTTAAATTTACCCTCTCTAAAAGAACAACTATATTATTAGTTTTATGTATCTCTGGAAATACAACGGAAGAAGAGAAATTCTTACAAGAAATAAATGGACTGGAAAGAAAACTAGGAAAGCAACAAAAATCGTATGGTAAGACATGCGGAAAAATGAATTCGAGCAAGTCTTTTCAAAAAGAGAAGATTTTATTATAATGATTGGTGTTGGATTAGCGCTGAAATATTTTGTATAGAATGGATTTTTTAAATAAAGTCAACATGAAAAGAGTTTTCGAAAACGTTTTGAAGACTTTTCCCTTCAATATTTAATATAAAAAACATGCTTGTTTTTATAGAAGAAGGCAAATTGTAGGTAACGTTTTTACAAAGCAATTTTTCTTTTTTGTTATCCATTCGAGGGACAAACACGACCTTTTTTAAAGAACTTTTTGTCAATACAAGATAACTTATATTGAAACTGCAGTTCTGATTATTTAAGATAATTTTTCGAATTACTTCATAATTATGATTAAATATAATAGAAGTTTCACTTTAAACATGCTATAAAATAAAAAATACTCAGCCAAACTTACCAAGCATCAAAAATACGGTATAGGATTTTATGTTCTATAGAAAAAGAAATGAAAGGTTTTAAAAATCTGTGCTAGGCATATATCTCGCTGTATTTTCTATTCACGACCCTTGTTTTATGATCACAGCAATATCTAAATGAGTTTATTAATGCTCTTAAATGCTCTATTGGAGAATGAGAAATTCCTAACGTTGCTCATTAAGTATATTCCTCTAAAATCATTTCTACTGCCAGTTTCATATGAATCTTTCTTTTTGGAAAAGTATTTTGTAGCAGAGATATCACCCACCGTTTGCTACGAATCCATATTAAGAGGATTTTTGCTATCTGAACGTTTTGAAAGATGAGGCTTTATTTCATACTAATTCATGTGTGCAAAGTTATATTGGTAGCCTTTTGCAAACGACAGGGTTTCCCGTTTTCCTATTTCATGAACACCTCTGTCTTTAGATCTTAACTTGATTTGAGCGATTAATTGTGACGTTTAGATTTGGATATGATCTTATCACAATAGTAAAATTTGCCATTACAAATTTTTATATCCATTCACCGACATATTCATGATACTGAATTTATGCTCTTCATCCTTTTATAGAGAATATGATTTAGTTGCAAAGAATGTCGAGTGGCATATTTACTGCCAAATTTTAATTTATAAGATATGGTATGATATCAATGTCATTAACAAATTTTGATTTTTCTAACTTATGATTATTTCTTTAACTAATTATTATTTTGTTGGATATAATATCCCATAACCTATATCTTGATGTTACCAAGTTTCAGTCCAATAGTTTTCATTTTAGGACACTTGAAAGTGAAATTTCAATTATGATGAGTTAAATTTTAGTTACATTTTTCTAGTCGCAAAATTAAACTTAAACATTATTCTTATTGATTTTAGATCGTAGAGGTTAATGGATAAGAATGAGTGGAAAACAATGCGTCACGTTGAAATATTGAAAATTTAAGCATCTATCAACTTAGGACAAAGATATCCGTATTGTTACTTTCCTTTGCTTTGCTCTAGCAATGGAGGAATGCACGATTAGCAATGATAATATGAATAGAAATGGCAAATGAGTTAAAATTGGATGTTTACTGAAGAGAGGACTAATGACTTTTAGCAAAAGCGATATTATTGAATATGAAGTAAGACCCAGACTCAATATAACATAAAGAAAATATCTGAAGAGCGCGTGTTATTCTTGTATTTCTCTGTAATATTTTCTAGGGGACACCCAGGATACAAAAATAATTTGTAAATTGTGGAGCAATTTAGAAAACTATTCTGATGCACTCAGCTGCTCTTTTTGCCATCAGAGGCGTTTTATTTATGTAATTTATCATTATAGCATATCACAATTTACCATCATAATATTATCAAAAGATGAATAACTAACAATCAATTTTTAACTAACAAGCAACATATACTCACATTTAAAGGAAGTTCAAACAGTACATTTACAATTTTTACTTTCTCGTTTAAGATATAAAGAGAAAGTTTTTGTAATCGTCAAAAAATTCGAACTCGAGATTTTGACGAATCTTCATGCTTTAGAGTTTGGAAAAATATTTTAGAAAATATCTGTCTGTGACAAAATAACTCAAAAACGCTTTCACCTATTTTGGAAAATGTCTATTTCTCTGTCTTTCCATTTGTCAGTCTGTGATAAAGATAACCGAAAAACGCTTTGAGTTATGTGGATGAAATTTGGTACGTGGTCTTTACACTAAATATTAGATTTCTATCAAATTTTGAACAGTCTATCTGTCTGGCTGTTCGAATATAACGCGATAACTATTAATAGAATAGAGCTAGAGATATAAAATTCTGTATACAGATTAAAAATCTATATTGCAGATACCTGTTAAATTTTGAGTCAAATCCAAAGAGGAGTTGAACGTATTTCGGTCTGTACTTTCAGAAACGCGATAACTCAAAAAAGCAATAATTTAAACAAATCAAATTTGGTATGTGATTTTCTTGTCTATAATTGTAGTTCTGTGTCAAATTTTGGTTCCAATCTGTTGGTGAAAAAATGCTTCTGAAACCTAAATTCACCTTCATTAGAAATTAAGCGAGAAAGTTTTGGGGAGCGAATATCTGTAAACAGTAATTTACCTTTATTAGAAATTAAGCGAGAAAGTTTTGGGGAGCGAATATCTGTAAACAGTAATTCACCTTTATTAGAAATTAAGCGAGAAAGTTTTGGGGAGCGAATATTTGTAAACAGTAATTCACTTTTATTCGAAACTAAGCTAGAATGTTTTTGGGAAATAAATGTCTGTAAGTAGTAATTAGCATGTAATCCATCAAATTAAGTAAAATCAAAGTTCTGCTATAAGAAGCTATCTTCTGCTATCTTGGTTTTCATTTGTAGAAGCTAAAATAATACGAATAACCAGCTATCTTCAAATATGTATAAATACTTTTTACCAATGCATTCATTATTTTTTAAGCTGCATAGTAAAAGAACTCTTGCCAAGTAAATTTAGATCCTTTGATAATCTTTATGATTAAAAGAAAATGCGTATGTAACAGTAAGAAATCCTGAGACTGAGACTCACTTCAGTTTGAAAAAGTTCGGCACTTGTGAAAAAACAAATCAAAAGGCTGATAGTTTAAGCTGAATGTATGCAACGAGGCAGAAAACTGCAAACCTCCATTAAAGCTTAGAGACACATGCTCAACGATGTATAAAAATAGCAGCACAGAGCATGCTCCCGCAACGAATCATTGCTTGTGGATGCAAGACTTCAAGTTTCAGCTGCTCAGTAAAAAGCATAAATAAAAATAGTGCGTTTTGGGGGAAAAAAAATGTGCTTTGTTCTTTGCAGACCAAATAGGCGAAAGATATAAGATGCCAAAATCCAATTTAATTCCGGAGAGATACTTACAATCTGACAGATGTAATGAATAAAACATTAGATTGTGAATAGAAAAATAGATTGTGTATAAATTCTAAATGATAAACAATATATTGGAGTTAACTAGAGGTCAAATAAAGGATGGATGATCCATTTGCAGTATTATTTAACTATCAAATAGAGAAATTTGTTATTTTGTTAATGATAATAGGCAGATGGTTTTAAATTCCGCAGCAAAAGAGGAACTGGCCAACTTTCCACTGATAATAATGCTTTTTAAAAATGGCTTTAAAATGACACTGCTAAAAACCCCCCCACTAATTGGTATATTAATTTTGAATTTTCTGTGCCACTGCAGCCTTCAGTTCTTTGTTGTTAAAATTCGTTACGTTTTTCTTTAAAAAAAATTTTTTTCTGGCATCTAGAGGAATTTTCAACTTTCAACAAACCTTATCTAGAATTATCCTAAAAAGAAAAGCAAATACTAAAAATCAATAGAATGCATTCAAGTGCTGAATTAAATCCTGTTGGGACTCTTAGGCAAAGCAGACTTTGGAGGTAGGGAATTAACTACTACCCAACTTGCAAAACAGATTTTTGTTTTTGTTTATTTCAATTTTATATGTATGTAAACAATTCTTAAAGTAAAAAATATTAAGATGAAATTAAATTAAAAAAACATTTAATTGTTAATTATCTTTAAGAGAACTGCTTTTCAATATCTCGCTTATAGAATTTGTTTATTCTAAATTTAAAATTCTGCCATCTATTTCGTTTTAAAAATATCAGTAAATACAACAAAAACATTCTTTAAAACAAAATGGCAAAGAGAAAAACTTTATTTTTTCCCAATCTAATATAAGGAAAGTCAGGACTGATGACTTGAGGGATAGGCAGCCAAATGAATATAACTATTCTTCCCTGAAAGCGAAATTATCATACATTTATATACATTAAACGATACTTAAATTTCATTTCAGAAAGTCCGAGCACACGTACTTTGTAAATGTACTGAAAACCTTAAATTAAATAACCTTGAAAATGCTGCAAAAAATCTTTCAAAAACTCGGGACTCTATATAGTCGCCAATTTTACCAGTTGAATAATTGGCACCTGAATAATCTTCAAGATTCTTTATAAATTGTATTTCAATCGCTCATAAGAATAGTTTGAATAGAAAAAGGATTCGTAGTGTTTTCTTTTTAAATCTAAGTTTTATCTTTAAATATGTGGGAGGAAAGAATGAGAAAGCCGCCAAACTACTGTCTTCCAAGAAATTGTGCTTTGTAATACCCCGAGGACGGAAGAAATCCTTTCCCTTCTCCCTACATTCTAAGACTACTGACAAATAAAAGGGGCGTAGGAGTATAGAAGGGTGTAAGTCTCGCGGTGATGACACTAGGTGATTGACCAGGGCAGATCGCCGGAGGTTGACCCAGATCGATTCAGAAGATGTAAGCGGCGAAAGATGCCGTTAAACAAAACTTATTTTGTTTGCTAATAACTTGAAATATAAATGGTTTCTAATGTTAATTAAGAATAACTCAAAATATAAATATTTGTTTCTGTTAATCAAGAGAAACTTAAAATATAAATAGTTTCTTATGATAATCAAGAATAGCTTAAAATATAAATAATTTCTTATGAGGATCAAGAATAACTTAAAATATAAGTAGTTGCTTATGTTAATTAAAAATAAATCGCAATATAAATATTTGCTTATGTTAATTAAGAATAACTTAAAATATAAATAGTTTCTTGTGGTAATTAAGAATAACTTAAAATATAAATAATTTCTTATGTTAATTAAGAATAATTTAAAATATAAATCGTTTCTTATGTTAACTAAGAATAACTTAAAATATAAATAGTCTCTTTTTAGTTAAGAATAACTTAAAATATAAAAGGTTTCTTATGTTAATTAATAAAATGTGAAATAAATAAGATGTATAGATGCATCCTTTTCTTGACTGGGTTTTCAGCATAGCCTAACTGTGACTGGCTGGAAAAAAAACTATTTACACGATCAACATTACGAAGATATAACAGTGCCTCGCACACTGAAAAAATTTTGAAATGGGTCAACTAAGAGTCTTTGATCTCGTAATATACTTGATCCAGCCAATAGATCTGAAACACAATCTTGACCGAATTTTTGCTTTATCTGGTTTTTCACATTTAATGCCAATGACACCAACCAAATGTTCGTAACTATGAAAAAGCAGGGCTTTACATGTTATACGAGTTGTCAAACTATCGTAGAAATAAAATGGAATAGAGGTAATATCAATTAATAATAGACCCGTATAATTTAATTATGAAAATGATTGATGATAGAAAATTTTATCGAAAACATACATATAAATTTATTTCAATAAATAAATAGAAATTTCTTGGACGTTATATACCCCCACTTCAACGGAGGTACAAATAATTACCTTATTATTAAAAAGAATTACCTAATTAATTATTAAAAAGAAAACTTTCAACGAACCTGCAAGGAAAAATAAAACACTTTTAGTGAGGTTTGATGAGCACTGAACGAAAATTATGTTGGCGTGATCACTGCTTCGTCACTCTTAAAATGTTGTCTTTTTAACCACTTGACAGAAACGGGCTTTTGAAAAATTGTAAGAAAAGGGTCAGTTCTTTTATAGAGTCGCGCTGAAAACTTGATTGCATCTGCAGGCAAAATCCTAATTTATTTTTCCAATCAAACAGCGAGCACATTTAAATAGAGCGACAGGTATCAGAAGGATAGCGAGAGGTTCTCAACCCTCTTCTCAGAGGTTAAAGCAATATTTAATTCTCATATGGATAATTTAATTTACATCTCTTTTCAAAGACAAACAAGGGGTCGAGGTGATCTGGTGGTAAGAGCTCGGCTTCCGAACTGGAAGATCTCAGGTTCGAGATTCCATTTTTCCGTAGTACCATCGTGCAAGTGGGTCCGGTGCATGCCAAATCCGTCGCGGCCAAACGCTCCCCCGCTGGTGTGGCGCGAGCTGGAGGCGCCGTCCTCGTCATCAGACTGCGGCTCAAAATTACGAAATCCGTCCCAAAATAGCAAAAGTGTTGCTTTAAAGCGATACTTTAATATAACTAAGCTAAACTCACCGATAAATAAAATAGCATTCAGGCTATTTCAAACCATGCTAAAGATATGATATCGAAAAGTGTTTACTCATGATTCACCATGCGATTCTTATTTGTTCATAAAAATTTTTATTTCAGGATAAAAGTAGTTTTATAATTACTTATTACGGAAACATTCTATTCATATTTAAACCATAAAAATAATTCAATAGTGACTTAATTAAAAGATTCTTGGATAGCACAACATAAAATAGTTGACATTTTTTTTTTTTTGCATTTAAACAACGCCAAATCCAGATTAATATCAACATTCAATCCCTTTTTAAATCTTTCTGGAAGCTGGTTATCGAAGCACATGGTATTCTAGAGCATTATTTCATCATCGTATATCGAATTCTGCTTCGCATAACTTTATTTACTTGTATATCGTTTGTAAAACAAAATTCCACATAGCATCCTTCTCTTGTAACTCAGACGAATGCTTGCAATCAAATATTAAATTAATCATCGTCCTAAAAGGGTTAAATATCTTAAAACTCAATGTCTATAGAGCATGAAAGATATCATCAAAAGGGAGATTTTCAGGAAATCTGACGAACCTAACAAAATGTCTAGTCAACCGGACTTAGAGTGCTTTTCCAGAAGCATTAAAACTGTTCCCAATCCAAAGATATCTGAAACACAAAGATAATTCTGATTTGATTTGTTAGGGTATCGCATCAGTCGTTTATCATCTCTTTTTATTCTGAAATCTAGAGAAGCGAACTCATTTTCTCTGCTGTCTCGTCACACTTCATTATTATTTCCTCAGATCGAAGGATCATTAATAGCTCTAACTACATCCCAAGAGGAGTCAGAGAAAATGATTTCTCATCTGGGATTTTTGACATCAAAAGCAGATGGTATTCTAGAGAATTCTTTCATAAATGAGAAAACAATGTATAAAAGAATCTCTAAAGCATCTAAAAAAAGACTTGCATGTTTGTATTATTCATGGAAATAGATGCGCCTCTCTTGAAGCAAAATAAAAAGCATGAATAAAACAATTTACAAAAATGCAATTAGGGGTGAATGGGAGAATTCCGCGCAACTCAAGAAGTAAATAACCCCTATTTATACGGCTTAGTTCTTTGGTAACGGGATATCTGGCTGTAATTTAAAAAAACAACAACTTAAGAGTAGTTTTGTAATAGTAAGTTCTGCAATGATTTTTCATTATCCAGTTTTCAATTTCATTAAATGCAAACAGTAATTACGAAGTGAGAGCACTTCTTTTCAGATTTACCAGCTTACTTTTTAAAAAAATTATGAATTTTCTTAAAAGTTCATTTGCGTGATATAATTACCAATGGCGTGTAATTCCACGCTCCGAGTGAGGGAATACCACTTATGTGGCTTTGAACGGAAATGTTGTGAATTAGGAGTAAAAATATTGTTTCTTAAGAAACTTATACACTTAAATGTAAATATTAATCAAATTTGATGTAAAACTCGCATATTTTACTATAATATAAATTGTTAAAATAACGAATATTATTAGTTAAACAAATTTAACAAAGTTCACATAGTTTTCATTTGATATAAAATTCACATATGTTACCATAATATAGAACAAATTTTTAAAATAACGAATATTATGAAACGAATTTAACAAAGTCCACACAGTTTTCATACCCGCAACAATCTTTGAGTTCCGCGAGAGCAAGTTAAGTAATTAAACTCGATACTATCTTTGTAATTTTTAAAACTTAGATTCTTGCAGAATCGAAAGCACAAACCACTGCGGTGTTATTCGCACTTTCCAGACTCAGAACTGTTACGTCTCTTCATGGCTCAATATTTTCGCAGGCTTTTGCACTGTTCTTATTCAGTTTTGCCTGGATGTAAGTTCGTTTTTCCAATTTTTATACTTTTCAAAAATTCGTTGTAAATTTGGTTTTAGTCTAAGTAGCTTATTTTAAAGGAGTTTTCAGTACTTTTAGTTTAAATTATCGAAAAGTTTATGCTTGCAAGTTTTGGGTTTTCTTAATAATAGGGGCAGAGCCATACACAACTTTCAAATGCTTACAAAGTAACCTAACTAACTTCAGAGCGTGTTTAGCGAATTTTTGTTCTTGGAAAAACCGGAACTGAGAAAACCGGCATCATTCTGACATGATTTTCAATAGATTAGATTGTAGAAATTTATCTCGTATAAAGTAGATTCAGGGATGGCAGAAGATCTTCCTACACCCCTGGTTTCTCG
>JAPMOR010037572.1:272150-283266 GCA_026543865.1 Argiope aurantia | reverse complement strand
TTAAACTAAGCATATGAACAGTTTGTTTATCCATGTGTGTTAAAAAACGATTAATTACACTACTCCTCAATACAATTGCTCTAATAATGTATCTATAATTTTAAATTATTAAGCATTGAATTGTAAGTCGGCTTAATAAAAGTTAAGGAAGAAAGTATTAATATTTAACCTAATTGATGAAGAAAATAAAACAAAAAAAATATTTGGTTTGTTACAACAAGTAAACTTGTCACAAGTAAATCTTTAGAATTCATCTCTGGTGAAACTATTGGAGAATTTAATTTTAATAACAAAGCACAGCGATTTCTACATATTGTAAAATGACGATGCAAAAAGGCATGTTCTAAGCTCTTTCACTGAAGCTGAAAATTATGAAACTTATATGAATGTTTGAAAACATGTTTTCCAAATTGAAGTCCCTGAAAAATTTTCAACAGATAGAAATGCTGCATTTACTTCTAGATTAAAAAAAATCTTAAGAAACCGTACTATGAAGCCTTTCTTAGCCTCGGCTCATCATTCCCAAACTGATGATGAAGTTGAATGCATTAATCAATTTTTAGTAACCAAACTTAAATCTAAAGCAATAAAAGTTTCATGAGAAAAATTCCTAGAAAACGTTGCCCATGAATATGATTTAACCTCTCAATCAGTAATGAAATATGTTACAGCATACTTGTTGTTTTGTATTTTACCTTATAATTCTCTTGGTTAAAATACTATTAAAAGCTTGTTAATGAAACTAGCAATTTGGCTTTACAAAGAACACTAGACTTTAGTAATAAATATAAAAAAAATATAATGTTTGCTTTATTAAAAAAAGATTAATTCAGATAATTTTGTTGTTTATAAAAAAAATTATTTCATTGTTAAAAATAATTTTTTTCTTTTTCTGGGCCATAAAATTATTCAACAATATAATGAAATATCTTATGATATTAATAAGCAAAATTTGTCAGTGTTCTGGAATAGGGGTAGCGCGTCTGCTACCTGATCTGGGTATCCCGGATTCGAGTCCCGGTTCGGGCATGGTTATTCCTCTTCTGTGTTCAATTTGTGATTTGTGTGAATGTACCCCCCTATAAAAAGAAGTCGAGCAAGCGAATGTGACACATGAAGTAGCTAAGTCATACTCTTGGCCCTAGTTGGCGCTACTGAAAAAACAAAAGGCGCTCACTCGGTTTAAATTGCTGATCGATAACCGTCAGCAGGCTTGTGAAGTGCCGGAATTTATATCACAACAACAATAAGCGAAACTCTTTGACAAAACAACCCACCCAAATTGTGCATGCTTCTAAATGGATTTATTCATTCCTCAGAAAAACATATTAAAGTTGAATAAAGAGTCACTAGACGAAGAATAAGTAAATAAATAGATAAATCAACTAAAATTTCAAACCTGCCAAATAGTTTTCATCATTTTTTAAGAATCAATCCGAATAGAATTATTTTCCCCACGGAGGGCTGATTTTAGTGCGGTCTCTTTCTTTTGTATTACCCAAAGAATATACAAATCATGAAACTACGATTTGATGTTTAACTGTCCCAGTGCAGCCATTACTGTGATTTGGCTCATGCTTTATCTGCCATTAAGTGAATGCATGGGATAAAACATAACACCCAAATCTCAACTGTCCGCATTTGTTGATAATTCCGGTTGTATGTTCAGATGTCAAGAATAAAGTCATTTTGTTTCTTCAGTCAAACCAAAAAATGGCACTGACACCAAGCATTTGCATCCCAAACTATCTTTTGTTAGACATATCGTGTCATTTTTGTTTACATATTTTGATTCAATTTACTTTTCTCTCACATGTTTCAATATGTTATTTCTTTTGCATTTCTTTACATGTATCAATAAACTTTCACCATTTATGAATCGTAAAGAACAAGTCCATAAATGATGAGGAAATTTCTTTTTCAATTCTCTGAGGATATGCTCTTTTTTTACGATGAGGACAATCATCAATGAGCAAATATCTTATAAAATAACATTTGACTATAGCATTCAAATTTTATTTTTTAAATCAAATTATGTAATGATCTGTGTTTTTGCTTCTGTATTATTGCACCTTTTACTTTTGTCTTTACGCATATCGAATATTTATTTCAACTGATGACCAATAATCAACTCATTAACCAGTAACTAATTTTTCAAAATTGTAAGCATTATTTAGTAAGTTTTTCCCTCTTCACAGAATACATGCAAGCAAAAGGGCCTGATGCTATAAGAGGCTTATGGAATGGAGAGGATATAGAAATAAACTCAATTTCTGAAAATTAATTATTTTCTGATCCCTTGAAAGCAAACATATAAAAGTATCTTAACTTTTGAGTTAGAAGGGCATTAAGATTCTCAGAATCTGACTTCTGTAATTGTCTTACATGGAGCTGCAATATTCAACTGGAATTTTTATATAAGCTTCTCTATATCTTTGGCTTTGAAATTATTTAAATTGAAATATGCTTTTTTTCGCACATGCGCCGTTAAAAATTATTTACTGCAAATACATTTATTTTCTCGAATATTCAAATTATTTTTTTATATTTTAGAATAATGCTACACTGATATGTTGTTACAAATTCTATAAGTTTCGTATAATGTAGCCGAAAACTCGCACGTTATAAGCAAAAATATGAGGAGAAAATTTAGGATTATTTTAATAAAAACTTTTATATCTTTCCGAATTTTAAATTCTATTCAAAGACATATCCGTCTTAGTTTTGCGAAAACTAAGAAGATTTTAGAACTACGCACTACAAGCGAAAACAACTGATGAAATTTGTAAAAATATATCAGTTTTCTGTGAAACGTAGGAAGTTCAAATCCTTTTCTTCTTTAGCAATTTCTGGGTGGTTCCTTAAATATTTTCGTGGCTTATTTTTCACTGAAAAATAAGAGTTGAATTATACTCTTTGCATGTTAGAAGTCCAAGGGTAGTTTATCCAGTGTATCTTAAGAATTCGAAAAAATGTCTAATACATATACAGGATGTTCCAAAAAAAGTAGAACAAGTTTATAGTTCCCTAAATGCTTCATATACGATTATATTTTCACTTAACAGGTTTCATTAAATAAGATGGGCTGTTTACTGTTTTACTTTTGTCGAATTTGGTAGTAAAAAGTTAGAAAAAATTAAACTTTTATGCCACCCAAGTACAAAAGTGTAGTAAAATGTTTCTCTTACTTGCATCTATGCATATGCAAATTTTCACGTTTCTATCTACAAATTTTTCAGCGATGTGCTTATTTTTAAATTTAGAGGCACCGATAAAAAATTATGATAGTAATATTTATTTTAGAAATGCAAACTTTTTCAATACTGAAAAACTGTCATTTGTAAATATTTGTTTACTTATACATCATCCAAATATCGTGACATGAAGGAAATTTGCTAATCAAGCATAATATTAATTACTTTGATTGATCGACAATTGAAACATAGAATAATAAAGAAGGGAAGGGAAACTGAATATTTATGATATTTTAGAGAAGTACTGGAATGCCCAACAGTAGTAATTGGGAATTAACAAATTGGGAGTAAGAATTATGGAAAATAAAATAAATTAAACTAAGTTTGGAACAATTTGAAATAAGTTGTTGTTAGGATATTTCAAATGAAAATATTTACCCAAGTTGATTTTTATTTGACCATCCTATAATTTGAATTATTTCTGAAAATTTTGGAGTATTTACAAAATAAACAAATTAATTTAACACGGTTTAGATAATATTGTTACTTTTAAAATTTTATATTATTTGAGTCTGTATATATTTTAATTTAATTTATTATATATCCTTAACTTTTTTTCAATTGTTTCAAATAAGCAATAATAATGTTAAAAAATATAAATGGCATTCATTTTAATTATTTCTACAATGGACTCGTTATTGATTCTACAATTCTTTTATTGTTTCTACTATGTACTCGTAATTAAAATTCTGATAACGTATTCATATTGTGTAATATTGAAGCTTTGAAATGATGAAATTTATATAAAAAAATGATCCTTTACTTAAAGAGCAAGCTGAAGGCAAACTTTTAGCATACAACCCCACTGTTCAAATTGAGATAATCCAATTATGATCTCGAAACGTTTCGTAATGAAAATAACAAGATACACCTGCCTTCATTCACACAGAAAAGTATCAGAATAGTCCACAATAAAAAAATCATTTCCTTCTAGAGTTATATAGAAATAAATCCTTTGTAATGACTTTCCTTTATTGGCCGTTATAAATAATAAATTTCTCTAATTTTTTCTTACATGACTCGCCATTGCAATTATTTTACTTTAATTTATTTATTCGATTCTGTTTACTTTTCAATTCATGTAGAAAAAAAACTGTATTTTCATTTGAATTAGCATTTTATCATTCCGGATTCATATCTTTGCCGTTTTATGTATACTTTGGTTAATTAATTTTTCCGAATTAAACGAAGAACAATCGATTACTTGAACTAAAATGAAGGTGTTTTTGAGAATCGTTATGGGTTTTTAATACATTCCAATTGCTTTGTTAGAAAAATATTTATTTAAAGAATCAAGAGTTTATTTAAAGAAAAATTTATTAATAATTTCATGCGG
Source organism: Argiope aurantia (assembly GCA_026543865.1). NCBI lineage: Eukaryota > Metazoa > Arthropoda > Arachnida > Araneae > Araneidae > Argiope > Argiope aurantia. The sequence goes on along the minus strand of JAPMOR010037572.1, from coordinate 278,676 downwards.
TTACAACTATTATTAGCCAATTATGTCTCAAAGCAAGTAAAATATTTTATGCATTTTCGCATATCATTAATATTTTTGTAGCCTTCTTAGATGTATTTTATTTTTTTATTGAATGCTTTTTTTTAAAATTTTTTGGGAAATGCATGATTTTCATAAAAGATAAAATTCATTTTTATTACATTTTTTATATTTGAGTAATTTCTCTCCTTTTCATTTCAAATGTCTGAATGTGCTTTTTTATTCATTTTCTTTTCGTTTTACCTGTTTCACATTTTTAAATTAATACGCAAAAGATAAGGTATTCATTTACCTTACAATTTGACACAAAAAAATCTCAAGTACAGTATCTAATAGAAGGGATTCAAGTTTTTAAAACAGAGAAACTAAAGAAGAAAAAATATTAACCGATCATTTTTTCTAATCTGCAAAGACAAAGAGGCCAATTTATGTTCACATGATAAACGAAAAGCGATCCATGTTAATTCAAATTTTGCACTCCAACCGTTTGGTATTCATAGCGGGGAAAAATAATTATTTTCCTGTTTACAATAATTACTTTCTTTGACAATATAATTCCTGCTCATATATTAAAACTCTATTTTTTTTTACTTTGTTGTATTTATTTAATATAATTTTATTTTAAAATTAGTATTATTTGAGTTCATTACCACTATAAGAGTAAATCGAATTTAATTGATAATCATTTTATTTAGATTAATTATTTAAAAGATTACACATTAGTTTTTTTTATAAGTCATTAAATAATTTGTGAAAATGCTTTATATTTTAAAATAAAGTGGAACATGGTAACCTTGACGTGAACTTGGAATCTTCCTATCGAAATTTTACAATTTATGCATTTAATAACAGAGAATAGTTAGAGTGAAAACGTTCTTTTTTGCACTCTCACAGCCAAAGGAAGAGCAATAATGCATGCTTCTGATCAAAACATAAATAAATACATATTTATAAAACAATATAATGCTCCTTTCAGTATCCCAAGACTACAATTTTTCGCTAAGGAGCACGTTGCTTGAAGGATGAGCGAGCGCATTTCCAGAATTCTCCGTCATTCTTTGACCTTGATAACCACCATATTGGATACTTTGTCGTTCAATTTTTTCATATCTATGTGAGTGTCATGCTGTTTCTGACCGCACTATTTTATTTTAATTAAAAATTGAATATTGATTGCTTATATCGCTAGTTCAAGAGCAAAAAAAAATTCAGAAGTGGCGAGAAGAATATTTTACATAATATCATTAATTGTGGCCGAAATTGCTACCGTTGGCAATCTTAAAATGTTATCAAAAATTTCAATAACAATTATGAAATAAGTATTTTAGCATAAAAAATCGATATTGTTTTGTAAAGAAGTAAATGACTAAATTTTTAGAATAAAAATCTCCCATACATTCATTCTCACATAATAATTGTTTAGGCCTCTTATAATAAATTAAAATATTTTATGTATTATAAAATATTTTTCATATTATGTATGAAATATTTTTTTCGGCAATATTACGAGTCTTCCACTGTTTTTATGTCATCCGCAAATAATCCGAGTGCTTCATGCTGTTAAATGTAAACATCTTCTCTCATCTTTTCTGTCACCCCTATTTTGACTAAATAATCGCATCCTGACGCATGCGCAAAAGTACTAGGTTTAAAATTTAAATTAAAAGAATGAACAATGGGCTCTGGACTGTGTCATACGATGCAGCAGCTAATTACATGTTTAAAAGACATCCGTAAATACATTTATTATGTGGCTGCGACCTCAAAGTAATTGATTAATGAGTAATGTATCAATGCGTGTTTTTTCTGCAAACCCTCGCTAAGATAGCAATTCGAAACTTCTTTTACTAAGGTTCTTCTAGGAAGTCACGTAAGACTCATCATTAATAATTGAAAAAACAATTTCATCGCATTGTCCAAAATTTTAGAAGAGCGGCTTCGCATTGTTTGGCACATTTCATTCAGATGCCTGCCACATAAACGATTATAATCGTGATAGATTTTTTATATCGTTCCGTTTATTTTTAAGCATATCGTAGACGATATCAAAAGAATTTTACGAAAAAACACGATTTTCAGAAATGACCATGTTTGTGAATTTTTTTTCATACTAACTAATAAAAATAAACAAGAAAACTAAAACGTTTACGACTTCAAAATATTAAGTGAAATTTTGAGATTTTTTAGCTCAGAATCTAATAGGCCGATGACAACAAATGATGTGCGGTTTTTTAGGATTTTCTTTAACATTACTATTTTTAACTCAGACGGAAGCAATTCTGCTCACATGTATGAGATAAAGGAAAATAATTCCTGTGCGTCTCGTGAGGCCATTAATTAGCCTAAAATATTTGCAATGTGACCAAGAGGAACAAGAACCCACTTATTATCTAACAATTCTTTTTTCTCAAGATGTCTGACTGCCAGTCGGAGTTTCAGCTTTGATATTCTTTTATTGTGTATATACTTTTTAAGTATTATAATTTAATATACTTTTTTTATAAAAATCATTTATTTTGACCCATTTCTGATGAGAAGAACCAATAGTGGTTTTAAACAAATCGTCTATTTTTAGGAATTCTAATAACATACAGTTTTGAAAATACATATTGCATTGTTTTCATAATCTACTTTCATTTTTCAGTTGTTGCTGCATTAATATGTTTTTATTTAAATGCTAATAAAACAAAAAATTGTCTTAAAAATTACTTTTGAAGCGAAATGTTATATTAAAACTAATTAATTAATAAGTTTGATTAAGCATTTTTTTGCTAAGATCGTATTAATTTCAAGTTAAAATCTAATAAATATATTATTTTATTATCACATTAAAAGTCAATCTCGACAAAGATTCGGGTGTAGTCAAATATTCGCATGTCCCATATTTGCTCCTTATTGTCTTAGATGATAAACTGAATAAGGTCTTGCACGTACAAAAACACTGAGCCTGCACACCAAATATATCTTAAAATAAGCTTGCAAGCCTATAAGTTTAGATGTTCTAAAACCCCTACTAGTGAATAAAACCCTGTGTTTCAAAATGTTAATGATTCACCAAAATAGTTATTTAAATAATAAATGTTTAATATGCCACGCTTTTATAACGGATTAAAAAATGTAAAATTAATTCTCCGAGCTTCATATGTATTTAAAATCCCCTTCAGATTCCTGACCCTATGCAAATTGTTCTGAAAACTTGTGATTGTTAATTTTAAAAATTCACAATCTCATTTCTGCTGAGAAACCGATTAATGTTCTCTATTATCCCTAGCAATTTCCACGGCGGGATGATTGTAAACAGCATTTAAATCTCGCAAAAAATTACAATTTTCGCATAATTTGTTAGATTACAGGAAGTTATATTAAATACAAAAATAGTATTCTTCCGTTTTGCCAATATTTTATGTCATATTAACAACTGATATTTTAAAAGAAGTTATATATTTATTACTTTTCACGAATGAAAGTTGATTTTTAATAATGATTTGAAATATGGAAGATGACAAGGAAACTAAAGCCGAGGAAAAAGAAAACGTGATATAGAAGGCGAAATCTAAAGTTGATGATTTTGACACTTTTTAACAAGAAATAAAGGTTTTGAAAGTAAATGAAGAAACCTATTTCGAACTATGTATGGCTGATTTTTCATTATATATGTTTATTTTGATCGGTAATGTCGAAAGTGCCAGAACGAAGAGCCGTATATAAAAATAATACTCCCAGATCCTATTGTTTGGAAGCAAAGAAGTGTTCAATTTTTAGATAGTGTAAATACCAAAGAAAAATGAAGTGACTACTAGATTGAACGTTCTGATTGAAGAGAATGCTCTAGTTTCTGCTACTAAATTGTACTTCTAGTGCTATGTAGTTGTACTATATAGTAGTAATTTTAATGTGTGCTTCTAAGAGTTAGATATTTCTTTCACATGTGTCATAATATTCATTCTAATTTGTTTCAATAACGATTCCTATTCAGAAAAATTGAAGATACTGTGATTATTTATGAATTAACGAAATTGAAAATATTATTTTGTTATGATAACTTATAAGCTATATTTCAGAGAATAGAATATATTTTTATTGAAAAGCATGAAAAGATCAGACCTTGAGGTAATAGGGAATGGAAAGTTAAAAAAAATTTTGACGCATTATACAATAGTTTCTCATTATTTAAATATAACCGCGTCAAATCAGTTCGTTTTTGTTATCAAAAACCAAATCACATATCCCCGATCGCTTCATAGTTTTGGGGGCAATTGGGACACACCGAAATAATTTTGAACGTTTCCTCTAACTGAAGGTGATTAATTACTAAATTAATTTGGAAAACGGCAATGTTTAATGAACCCTGAAGTATCTGATCATGCGCTCACATGGGTTGTAGGCCTATTTCCATTCTCCTAAAAAATCATTTAAAATTTTAAAAAAAAGCAACATTTGGAAAATTCATTTCCAATTACACTTATTGATCCTGATTCATCTCTATATACAGTAAGCACAAAGTTATTAATTCATTTTTTATATACAGAATAATTTTTATAAATAAATTTCATTTTCATATCGAAAAATGATCGCGGATATCAATAAAAACTGAAAATTTTTTCTTGGAGTGCAGATTTAATTTGATAGTGTTTTAAAATTAGCATATTGAAATCGTAACTAACTGCGAAATAGCATAGCTATTCAACAAATGTTTTGATGTACAGTGTTAAATACATTCTAAGAACATTTCATTTTTTCACCCAAAGTTTTATTTTTTTTTTAACCAGGTTTCTCTTTCTTCTTTGCTGTATAAATATACAAAGAAAGAAATATTGCAATCGTCAAAAATTTCGATCTCGAGATTTTGATAAATCATACAGTTCAAACAAATACACTTTTGTAATTATGTGCATCCGTCTATGTGTATGTGAATATGATAGTAATATACTGGAAGAAGTAAGACAGATGAAATTTGGTTTGTCATCTTCGCATCAGAGTTTTGCATAAAATTCCGCATATGGAAGAAGTACTGTTTATTCCCAAGTGTATACTCACATCTATAAAACGAACAAATGACTGACTTCAATGACTAGAACTTCCATGACCACCATACCAACATGACTCTTGAAATCGATAAATAGAAACATGGCAAAAAAGAGATATTCAAATAATCTGGCTTCTTTTATTATGCATAATTTTTTTCTCAATTATTACAAGTGAAATCTCATTAAATTTTGATGATCTATTCAATAGCAATACGGGACTTTCACATTTTTTAAATAATAATAATTTTAGCAAGCGCTGTATCCAGAAGCTTAATCCCATCGTCATCGGCATTATTTGGGTAACGAAGTCAAACCAGTAATATGTTATGAAAATATACTAAAGGGAAACACTTTGAAATTTTGTCTTAAGAAATTGGGATAAAATGTGAACTTAGTAAATATATTAAATAATTGTGAATCAAATTTCGTTGATGCATTATTATTTCATGTTTCTTTTTACTTTATTTTAAGCTAAAACGTAGAACTGCATTCGCATTGTCTTTTCTAAAAACTGAAATGGAGTGGCAAACTAAAACAGTTAAGAGTTATAACGCGCGACAAAATAAACAGTTCTAACTATAGATTCCATGCAGTAAAATAAAATTAAGTAGCATGATAAAAAGGATCAAAGAAATTGTTTTCCTCTAAATCTATTAAAATGGAAGATTTGATAAAATTTTGATCCGCCTTATTGCAGCTGAAAACGAATTAAATATTTCCAGTTGGAGTGGCAATTTCTTTGACAAGGGACCGTTAAGATTCTGGTTCGGTGAAATTAAGAAATTTTGCTTCAGTATTCTTAAATAATATAGCTATAATTAATTTAAGCTCAAAACAATGCTTATAGTTTTAATTATTGTCGAGCTGTCATATAAAGCAAGAACGATGCGATCGTTTAAAAGAGAAAGAAAATTCCTGAGGAGTTTTTCATTTTTAAAAAGAATCAAATACCGTTTTAATAGCATTACATGCCACAATAAACGTAAGCTAAAACAAATAGTGGACGGCGCAATTAAATTTGACTTGCAATGCATTTTTTTAAAAAGAAAAAAAAAACCGGTTCATTTAATAAGAAGTATTAATCTAAATAAATCTGGATTAAAAATATTTTTAGCAGTAACATTCAAAGATGAACAATAGATATTTTTCGATGGACTTTTTTTTTTTGTTGGTTTCATATGAACTTTAATTTCTTAATCGGCTGCAGAGGATGTAGAATTCATTTTTATCTCTTTGATTACGTTTTTGAATTATTTATTTATTTTTATGTTTTTATTTTTGTGGGTTTTTATGCTGTGATGGATATTAAGTGGCATGTAAGTAGTAATATTGCTGACTGGAGAATAATTTTTCTCCGAGTCTTACTCAGGCTCAGATAACTCCTATATTTTTGACAAAAAAAAAAAAAAAATACTATGAAAATCTGAAATCAGAGCTCTTTTGTATTTCATTCAAGTGTTCTTTTTTTCCATTGTAAAAAA
>JAPMOR010037572.1:228765-257694 GCA_026543865.1 Argiope aurantia | reverse complement strand
AGATGGAAACGCAGCTGAGCGGGATGGCGTGCTGCCAAAAAAGCAAACATTCGTCTCGCTTCATTTCAAACCCTGGACAAATAAGCAGGTAGTTCACAATGGTTAATTAGAAGATGGCTAGTAGAAGAAAGAAATGTAATACACACATCTGTATTAGAGAAAACAGTTTGTGTCTTCTGTTATTAAAAATGGGTGAAGTATATATAAATATATGTAATGATATCTCTAAATCTAACTTAAATCCTAATTTTTATCTCAATTTAGCCCTTATTAACTTAATTCTAAAATGTTATCTTATTTCCTGATCCAATTCCACCTTTTTTATTTAATTCATGTAACAGAAGCTCTGTAAAATTGCTGAAATATACAAGTCCCCACACTCCCAGTGAAGGGATAAAATTGTGTCGACCTAACACAAAGATCCCTATAATTCCCTTACCTAAATCGACACGTGTAAAGAAATCCCTATCAAAATCTCACAATATATAATCATGGGGATAAATATTTCATTCGAGTTTTCTCTTTCGCTTTTGTGCCGCGCTGTGAACGGACGTGTTTTGTCCGCTTTTCATGTACATGCCTCCAGGAATGGAATAAAAGCAAAATGTAAAAATTAATAGTGCCTTTTCTCTTTTCGGCCTCTGTTTAAAAAATTATGTTTGCATATATATCTTTTCAGTTTCTTTGCTATAAAAAAATAATAAAATGGACTACTAAATTTACAAATAACTTTGAATAAGACTATCACGAGTAAAAAAAAATAACTGGGTATTATTATCGAGTGATTACTTCCATTCCGTTTTTCATGATGTAATCCAGCAACCCCATTACTATATTTACTTTATTTTTGTTGTTTCTACCCCATCCAGAAAAAGCTAGATAAATAAAATTTGATACACATATAGATACTTACTCAAAATTTACTGTTTTTACCCCATCCAGAAAAATCTAAATAAATAAAATTTGATAAACAGATTTGGCAACTGAAGTGAATGTCAGTATCAATGTCATATTCTGTTTTCTCGTAGTTGTGTACTAACCGTATACTAGCAATTCTTCGTCAAAGATCGTACGCTGATGGACTCTTTTGAAAGTATTATTTATCAATGGAATGCGGTTAATAAACAAGTACTGCTTTTGTTTACTATACTAAGAAACACTAAACTCTCATGTGCGAGACACTCAAAATAAAAATTGGAGCGCTCATGGCGTTCACGACCTTACCTAATGTTCACGATTTTATACGAGGGGAGGGAATAACATCTTTAATAGAAATTGTGCAAGAAAATTTTGGGGAGACCACTCCCTTTAGTTCCGTCTTTGCTATAATCGCAGTTTTCAAAAGTTTACATTTTATGCACAAAAGATTATGATCCATTTCTGATAGCATTTCTCTTGTTTGAAAGGTCCTCCCGCTGGTGTGGTGTGGAAGTTTCGAGGGGGGGTGCCATCTCCTCCTCATCTGATCACTGCTCAAAATTACGAGGTTACAAGGTCAGTCCCAAAATAACCCTAGTGTTGCTTTAAAGCGGGACGTTAGTATAACTAAACTAAATTATAGTTCGAAAGCAGAGCATTAAATTAATAAATAAGTTGAAAAGTATACATAAAAGGAAGTTGATATCAAGTTCCTTTTTTGATTCTTTCTGAAATTTCATATTTTATTTTTTAAAATAAATTAATCTGTTGAAACGCCTATTTTGTTAATCATCTTCACGTACTATCATTATTTAAAACTGATTTTTACCCTAAATTACAAGATTATTTTTTATAATTTTCAACGCAATTTTATAAATGAATATCTATGAATGTAAAGGCTACAAGAAAGGCGATTCATTTTTTTAATTTAAATGATTTTAAATCATTTTTTAGTAAAGAAATTTTATATTAGACTTTCAAATTTCAAGTAAAAAAATGCAAATTAGTTGCTGTAGAAGCTAAAATATTTTTATACATTTGGGTATATAATTTGCAGTTGGAAGGATATATCTAGGTCAAACATTTATCTGTCGGTAACAAAATATTAAATAATGCATTTCTCAATATACAGTGTGTCCCCCAAAAGTGGAACAAAATAACTTTTATTTCCTTAATTATTGTAAATAGATAAAAAAAAAAATGTCGTAAAGCAATTTTTTTATAAATTCTGAACTTTTATTCTAGTCTTAACAATATACGACTATCTTACGCCATTCTTCCGATAAAGCAGGGAATATAGCGTCTTGATATTTTTCGCGTATTAGTAATAGTACAATTCACTAAATCTCTCGCTTTTCAAATGAAAATAAATATTTTGAAACTGTCGATTTGACCCTCCGAAGCATAGTATTTTTCTCTTAAAAAAAATTCTTTTAGATTTTTTTTTTCATTTTGGAAATGTTGCTTCGCAAGCGAAACAACCGATGCTTGCGACATCCATTTACATTTCTGCGGAATTTTTGAAAGCACCAGTGAATTCCCAGCTGAATATTCAATCGATTTCATAAAAATTCTCATTATTTTTGTTCTTTTCCCTCGTTCTGAATGAAGAGTGTATTATAATGTGACAGAGGAAATTCACCATAAAGCATTTTCTGCAGCCTTATCTCGATTCCAGCTGCTGTACGTGGGTGCAAATGAAATATTCTTACTGATAAATCAGTTAGTTTCTTTTCATTCAGATTTTAACACTCACGAGATTCTGTTTCATACTTTCACATTTTAATAATATAAGAATTCGTGGTAGTGCAAGTGTTATATTATTGTTTTAAGCTTCTGTTACATCGATTGCGATAATATTAACTTACTATGCTTTTTTCACACTATTTCGTCTGATGAAATAATTTGAATTAAAAGTGAAACATAAAATAATCGACAACAATAAATGGAAAATAGAGTGGAAACGCACGATTACCACTCTATTACCAGTGAATTCGGGTAAAAATGCTTTATGGTAGGTATATGAATTCGGATGTTTATTTCTTATTTCTTAGTTATTTTATTTTATTATTTTTATTTTATTTATTCGGACCCAAATTTATCACACCTTAATGTCTTTTAATAAGCCGGATATACAATTTTTATTCGAGGAAATGACCATAAGTTAGATTTTTCCAAACAAGAGAAAATATTAACTGGTCAGTGAGTTATTTTTGAGTCCTTTCATGAACCAAAACACATTTGCAATTTAATTTTTGACACACTCGCCATGGGACCGCTGTGGCAAATTCTCGTCCTCTGAAAAGTTCTGAAAACCGATTCTACCAATGATATTAAGAGTACAAGCTTTATTTCTTTTTTATTTCTTTTAAACTAATTCTAACAAAATATCAATGCAGTTTTCATTCGTAGTTAGTTTTTATTAAATTTCGAAAATATTTTTTCATTTTCAAACTAGAAGTAAAACTGAAATAAATGAAATGCGCATTACACATTGCCTCATATATATAGTATGCCTAAAACATGAACGAATTATTGAATTCATGCATAAAATTTTTATATAGCACACATAGAATAATTATCGATGAAATAAAAAAATATTCACATTTTTAGCTACATTTCACCCCCTTTATGGAATATTTCCTCATCAAAAGATGAAACAATAATACAATCTAAAAAATAGTTAGATCGCCTTTCTTTAAGTCCTAAAAGGGAAATTTCAGTGTATTTGCAGTTTTAAGTCTTCATTTCATTTTATTTCCTCATAAAATACCTCATCTTGCTTTCTTTCAGTGCATTCAAGTTTCTAGGAAAACATCAAAGATTCTGCAAAAACACACATCTTTTTTATTGTCAAGTTTTAATCAAAAATTCTATGGCAAATTTCCTATAACGTTTCATAATTCATTTCTCTGTATAGAAATTTCTCATAATGTGTTTCAAATTAATTTATCTCTTTATTTCGCTTCAAAATTCACATCTTTATCAAACTACCTTGTCATCTATTTAAGGTTGAATGCTACTAAGTTCGTTTTTTAAACAGCCCTAGTGTGTTTTTACAATAAGATGTTTATCCATCAAATCAATCCACAACGCATTTATTCGCATCTTGTGCAGTTAGGAAGACTTTGGAAGTGTTACTGTGAATAGATACGAAAGACTGAAAAAAGACATTGAGAAATGAAAATGAGCCTCTAAATAATAGCGATAAATCATGCACAGCAATCGAAATATTACAATACACAAAATCATGAATCTTTTATGCCATCTTTACAATAATATGAATTATGAGTTTATTTTAACAGGAGTTTCGCAGAATTTTCTTTGTCAAAAAAGACTTAATTTTCTTTGTTACTGAAAACTATAAAATGAAATACAAAAACCGTAGAAAGAAAAATTATCAAAAGAATAGCACGAAATATTGCATGATATACAAAATTGCATTTTTTTCCCTGTGTAATGGCCAACGAATTCATATTTTTAAAAAAAGGTTATTGTACCCTTAAAAAGCACCACAGTAAGTAAATAAATCTAAATTAAAAGACACGCAGAAAATATATAAATTTATTCCCAAAATCATGTACAATATTTGATGTATCTGAAAGAAATGTTCAGAGGAAAAAAACAGCTTTCATTGCTTCCGTAAATGTAGTGAAAAAAAACAAACTAATTCAAACAACAAAACAAGATAAAAACCGGTTTGATTGTTTATATGATTGTTGATTTCAAACCATATATATGTTTAATATTTCATTCTTTCTCAACATCATAGTCGGTCATGAAATCAATCGTAGATCGAACCTCCTCTTTCATCTCAGATTAATATAAATTAATCTCAAATGAAAGAGTAAAGAATCATATAAAATAAAATGAAAAGAAAATATTATTTCTCTGAAAATGAATTGTTTAAGATGCAAGGAAAAATGGAGCATTTTAAAAAGCACTTTTTCAAAAAATTGATATTTTTAATAAATTTCATAAAATTATTAAGGTGATTTAAAGAAAAAAACTTTCTCAAGAATATTAATGCTTTTGTGAATATACAATTTTTACATCATAGTGCACGGATAAATCTATAAAACATGTCGGAAGTTTTCTGTATAAAAAAATGCAGGCTTTTTTATTTGCCATTTTCAATGGCTCATTGAAGCTAAAACACATTGTACTTTAGTAATTCAAATAAGATAGTTTTATCGAGTCATCTTTAAAATGAAAAAAAAAAATATATTGTGGTTGCTCTTTGTTTACATTTTTTATTCCACCTAAATACAATAAACAATTAAGAAAACTGTGAATCATATAAGTTGCAAAAATCCGGGCTCTAAAGTAATGTAAATTGGCAGAAAAAATGAAAGTGTTAGATCATTCAAGGATATTTTAAAATGTTTTATACATAATTTTGTTTTTAACTGCATTTAGAGACAATATAATTTTATATATATGTGTGTGTGTGTGTTCTAAAAATATATATTATGCATTGCACATTAAAAAAAGTGCATTGTTCAAGTCACTAACTGATTTATGTCTTTATGTCTTACGTAATTAAATTATAAATGAAATAATTTTTTTCCTCAAACGAGCGTTAACATGATTAATGCCTTGCATAATCAGATTACGAATTAAATATTTTTTTGTTTTGTTTCTGAAACATATATTATCGAAACAAGCAGATGTTCGAATAAATTAGCAAAAATAAATAAATAAAACGATCTCCAAAATAACAGCTTTCCCCACGATGCTTTAAAGTTCCATTCATTTATGTAAATTGAACATTCATTATATTTATTCTTCCATTTTTCGTTTCACCGTATTAAACATATCCTTTTTTATTTATACGAAACAAGAATATTAATTGTGCACATAAATTGTTCTTCAATTTTTTCCTTAGTTAAAGATATTAATGTTTTATTGAGTGTGAAAATAATTGCTTCAAAATCATTTCATGTAACAATAACTTATTTCACGGAATAATATGCCAAAATATAATGTTTTATGTGCTTATGGATTTTTTAGCATTATTTTGAAAAAAAAAATGTTATTATATTCTCAGGTAAAATATTGCTAAATACAATTTGTATGTACATTTCAGTTTGTAATTTTGAGAAGCATTCATTACATTATACAAAAGACCTAAATGGTCCTTTTAAAGAGGTGAATGTATGAATGCGTTCAACAATAGAAAGAATATATCTCGAAAAAAAATCTGGTTTCATTGTAACAATATTTAAAGGACGGTACTCTTCTGTAAAAAAAGGATTACAAAAAAATATATATAGTTTAAATTTTCGCAAAATTTCAGCAACGCCGGTGAGTAGAATTTTTGTAACGAACAGATAGAAATGTAAAAAGTATAACTAAATAATTCTTCATGAAATGCAATTGCATATTATAAGAAAATTAAGAATTCCAAAAATATTAATACTATCATTTAGAAATTTTCATCCCTTAAATATTATGCGTGATGCAATTTATAAAACTTTCTACAATAAACATTCAACGAGTCATTTAGTAAAGGAGGAGCGAACTTAAACTTTCATAATGACTCTTGTCATCAATAAATGCAAATAATTAAATACTCCCATTCTCTGGAGATAGAAAGGATTAGGAATCAAAACATTTTTGCTCCTATTCGCTAACGTATCTTCATTCTATAGAGAAATATTCGTTTCATTTTGCTAAACACATCCTAACAATTTAAATAGAAAAATCAAGTCGGGGGGGGGGGGGTAGAATTTATCAGTGGGTAGATTTTGTGCAAAAAAAAAGACTAACATGTAAAAAGTATAACTAAATAATTATTTATAAAATTATATTTCACATTATAGTAAAATGTGGAAGTACCAATAATTTTAAGACTATCTTTTAGAAATTTTCATCACTTAAATATCATACGTGGTGAAATTTAGAGAATTTTCAATAATAAACATTAAACGAGCCATTTATAAAGGAGGAGAGTGTTTGAGTTTTCATCATTGCTCTTGTCGAATTTCATCAATAAAAACAAGTCATGAAATGTTCCTATTCTCTAGAGGCAGAAAGAACGGAACGGAAACACTTTTATTCCTATTCGCTAACATAACTTCATTCTATCGAGAAATATTAGTTTCTTTTTGCGAAATGCATTCTAAATATTTAAATGGAATAATCAAAGAAAATGGCAGAGAATGTAAGCATTTATATCACTTAGATATTAGAAGAATGGTTGAAGTCATAGAATATTATTGCGTAAAATACGATATACGAAACTAGTTAGGATTTAATTATTACTAATCTTCAATGTTTCTCCGATGTGTTGCCAGTTTATAAATAAAAGTAACCCTATGGGAACTTTCCATTTACATTGTCAAGCAGAAAGGGGGAAAACATAGCTACTAATGGAATAATAATATAAATAATATGTATTGAAAAATTGTGTGGAATTTGTGTGTATTATTATCGATGTTTTAAATATTATATACGACTGTTATGAAAATTTAGGGAATGGTAGTTGAGAAAAGGAATGAGAAGAATATTTTTACAGAATTTATTACGAGTTGAACTATTTTTTTCAAACATATTTGAAAAAATGGTTTAAATAGCAAGATAAGAAATTGAAGAAATAACTAACATTCATACATCTAAAAGAAATGATTATGCGAAAAAACGAATTATTAAAATATACAAATATCTCATTTCTTTATTCAGTCTAAATTTTGCAAAATTTTAAATGATGCACAAAATAAGCGAATCTCCTCCTCTTAAATCTTCTAGACAATTTATTCTTTTTGACACTTTTGGAAGTACGAAATTGAAGTGGACAAATTATGTTAGTGGCTCCAGCCTCTTAAGAGATACTTGAGTTAAATCTACGCATAGTTTGAACCACCTAAAAATAATATTGATATACTTTAAAAACTATTGATTTTATTATATTTTCGAGCTTAAGTAATGCACAGAAGTTAATAATAAAAAAAAAATGCTTTCTTAAATTTTTATTTTGCTTCTAGTCTTTAAGCTTTTTTCTAAAGAACAATCTACGAGAGTATTTTATATTCAGTATAAAATCTATGAAACTGGTTCACCATTCTAAAACTATTCTGCATATTGATTTGTATGGAAGAATTGAATTTGCTAATTCGGGAATAACGAATATTTTGTTTGAAATTTAAGTCCAGAAAACTGTACTTTTCTGGAAGGGTACATGAAAATTTCTTCTTGCAAGTCAGTTCCTCAAAGTACATTTTTGAATTATTCTTTATTGAAAATTGGACATAAAATAATTTTGCACTCAAAATCATGGTGACCCGTGCACAGGAATTCTCAATTTTTTTCAGAATATACGTTACCAGTGATATATGAAATGTCAACATTCTATAGAATGCTGAGGCATTTTGTAGCGAAGTATGAAATATGGGAATTATTTGAATATAGTATATATGTTTCCAAGCACTGCATGTAATAAATGCTTGAAAACTTTCTATAGAAGAGCAAATACTATTTAGATAAAGCATGAAAGGAACACCACGGGAACGTTTTTCTTTAAAACATGGGCACTATACAAAAAATACAAATTTTTTTAGAAAAAAGTTATAAAAATGTCTCATTAAAAATCTTTTATTCAAAATTCATAGAGAAAAATGAAAGTCCAATAAAATATCGTAACGAATAGGCGATGTATTTCATACTTCGGCGGTCATTTGACGTTGAATAAAAGGCCTAGGAAATGTGTGAGATATTAATCCTTTCATACAAATTCTTAGGTATTATGAAGATATATATATAATTCTTAATTTATTTAAATTACTACAAATCCATCATCATCAACCTAAAACCCTTTTTTGCAAAATTTTTGAACTAACATAAATGATAAATGAAAGTCATTCTCTAGACTGCAAAACTCAAGCAGATCTAATTAATTTTATGCTGTGGTGCGCGCAATGTTGCACTTCCTTTTGGAATTTCAAGGCTTAATAGTAAAGCATGAAGAACTGTTCCTGCGTCAGCTCTAACCAAGTTCAGGTAAAGCAACCCTTCAGGTAAAGTTTATTGCTGTATTGGAAAGGACCTCGTAAATTTGAACCTCGCTCAGACGACGAGGACGACACCTGAGCTGACACCGACCTGAGCGATTTTGTCGCTGCATTTGTAGTTCTATGTAGCATGCGAGGAAGCTTTTTTGGGGGACGGGACCACTTCAACTGGTCATATGTGCCGTCCAACATAGAAAAAACTGAGAATTACTCGGGTAGCAAGACAAAATAGTCTTAAATGTATCAAATTTGGAATTAGTCTGTGTCAAATTTTTGTTTCAGTCAGTTGGGAAAAAATATTTTTAAAACACAAATTCGATTTTTGAATTCTGTTAACCATATGCAGGGAATTGATCGCCAAAAAACTCTAAAAAAATGGCACGATGGATTCAGTACAATTGTTTAATTCATGCCAAAGGTTAATATTTCGTAATTATTATTCGCCAATACCATGAAAGGCGTTCTCTGGGATAATACCTTTATTTGAAAATATGTGAGAAAATTTTAGGAGACCAAACTTTGGTTTAAGTTATTTTCAAAAATGCTAGTAAATAACATTCTTGCAAACATATCTTTATTTTATCATAAAAATCAATTACAACCGAATCACTAATTTTTTTTTATATTTAAATACAAAAGAAAGGAATGTCTAATTATTTTAGCACCACATTGTGCGGTCTTTTTATTGTTCATCTGTAGCTGTGCCACTCTTTATAAAGGAACCCAATATAGGAAAACAATTATGTAAATTTTAAATTAGAAACTTGCCTATTTCAGGTCAAAAAAATATTAGCAAATTCCTTTATGAATTCAATGTTGAATTATGCCATATTAACCAATGGTGGGGCAAATAAGCAAAACCGATGCTGTTCAGTATTACAGCATCAGTGCTGTATGTGATTCAATGTTACAGGTAATATAGGAGCAATTGATCCATTCTGCCAATGCTACTTCTCAAAAGATACGCACCCAAAAAACAGAAAACAGAACATTGAATATTTGAGCATAGAATAGTTCGAATTCGATCCAACGATTTATTTGGAATTTTTCCGATAAATTTTCATCCCTGACATTTCAGCAACGAATCACAGTTAGGATGTATTATTTATAAAACTCATTATTCGCTTTAATGGAAGATTACATAAATTGAACATTCAAACATTTCTAGAATATCGTCGAAATGAATTGATTTTTCTTTCGATAGAAGCTGAATGAGCAAATGATTCGTTTCAAAGTAACTTTTATGGATTCCATTGCATTGGAAAGGAATCTCCTCTTTATCCCTTTGGAATGATTCGGATTCCTTCAACTTATCGATTCGATACAAGTTTCTTTCAAGTTAAAGCTTCATATATTTTAAGCTTTAAAATTCAATAAAGCGAGTCTTTAAATGATGCAATACTAAATGACTTCACAAAAATATGACATCCCTTTCGTCCTGAAATATAATTTCATTGGGTTTTTAAATACTGACGCATTTATCGTGTAATGCGTAAAATTAAAAAAAAATTACATTAAAATCTGTTGTTTAAATAATAATGTCTATCTAAAAATAAGTAAAAAATATAAAAATTTTATGTATCATGTGGCAAATATCTCATTATTAAGCCCTTTAATAAACAAAAATTTAAAATTATTCATTCTTGGGGACCATAGTTAAGAAGGTTTATTTAAACAATTTTAGCTTTTCCTTATTTAACAATTATTATTTTTATTTTTCCTTATTTCCTTCAGAAGTAACTTTTTCATTTTCTTAAAACCCCACTGAATGAGGAAACCGACTGAAGAAAAGTTAATTTTCTATGAAAAAAATGTTATTTACACCATGTTAAGGATTTTTTTTACATTTCTATAATAGTAATTTAATATAGAAATCTGAGTTCTTTCTTGTCTGAAATTAATATATTTGTACCAACCCTTGATTTTAAAGAATTGTCTAATAGCAAATTATAAGCTTCAATTAACATCCATTCTCAAGGAAAAGCAAAATTTTCTCTTATTAATATCTAGATTTGAAAATGGGGACACAAATTCGAACTAATCATCAGGATCTAAAAAAAACAAAAAATAAAAACAAAACAAGCTTCTAGAAAAAAAAATTATAAGATAAATATTAGTCTATTTAAGATAAATATTAGGCTGTATGAGAACCGAAATATCTGTTGATCTAAATAGAAGAGCTTTGAGATTAATTCATCATCTAACCACCGCGTGTTTTTTTTTAATTTTTAATATTCAATATAAATTTTAATTGATTTTAATTGATCTAAAGTATACCATGATTCTCTTTCCAATGTTTAAACTTCATAGTTATAAAATGAACGACTTTTAAACAAGATGATAAAATTTAATGACGACAAGATTTTTTATTTTGTTTTTGAACGAAGAAGTGTTTTCAAGTCGTTTTCACTTCGTGCTAACCGCCTCAACTTATTCGCCTATAAGAGATAGAAAATTTGAAATTTTCTGCCTTAGGTTAGAAAGATCACGAAATTAAATAAAAGGAGACTTACCTTATGATAATTAGATAGAATACTATTTTTTATTGATAGTTATTCGAGACATGTAGATGCGCTCGTTTGACATTTAACATACACATTGGGCAGAAACACGATTTTTATGTTATATTTGCCAAACTTTATTTTTCTGACGATTCAGATAGAATCGTTGCGCTATAGGTTATAAATAGGTTATCAACATCCCTCCATCCCCAAGAGCTTTGCATTCGGTAGGGATAAGGAATACTTCCCCTGATTAACTCTTTGAGCAAAAAAATATATATGATATATATTGCCAATGGCGCAGCTAGGGTATGTGACGCCTGAGACAAAATATTATTTCTTTATGCTCCCATTCTTCATCAACAGATTAGTAAAGGAAACTAACGCTTAGGGAATGGGAATTATGAATTTTTCACCCCTTATAATATATGTGTCTACGTTCGGAGTAATTTTTTTAAATACTGCAAAATAGCTATATTTTTTAATTTTATCAAAAAAAAAAAAATGTTGAAAGTTGCCGTTGAAACTAAGTTTAGTTAAGTTACATTAACTTCACGTTTTAAAGCAGCAGCCCTCTCCTAGCTTCCGCACACAACGTTGGGAGGAGTTTTGACATCGACGGATTGAGTGTACCTAGGACCGTTTGCCCAGTGTTTCTTCAGTGGGATCGTATCCCGAACTTAAAACATTCCAGTTCCGCAGCTCAGACCTTACCAACAAGCCACCGCGATTCTGTTGGAAGCCAAGATATACCAATTAAACGACAAAAAGTTTTTTTTTTAGTTGAAAGAGGGCTTTTTGGCTAAAAAGAGTTATAAAACAAAAATCTTTCAGTTTAGAGTTTATAACATAATTTGCTTAAAATTCTGCAGATAGCTTAAGAAATATATTATCAAGTTCTTAAACAAAAAAATAAACTCCATATCTATCCACTCTTTAAATATTGTGTTTCTAGTGATAAATAACATGAATTTTTCAATTTTTTCGCATTGTATTAAAACACCTATAGAATATTTTCAAATGAACAGATCGTTTATTCTCTTGTTTAGGAATTGCAGAATATATTGATAAATTATTATATCGAATTTGAACAAAAAAATATGCGTTCGATTTTAATTTATGAGGTTTTTCATAAGAAAATTCGACCAAAGATTTGAATTTGAGAAAATAGCATTTAAAGTTAATAATAAAGTTAATAATGCGTTAAGTAGCATTAAAACGCATATAAATGCAAATATAAAAATCAGTGTAATTCCCTCCCCCCTCCCTCCTCAAAAAAAAAATTGGGCTTGATAACAAAATTTAAATGATTTCATAAAGAAAACTGTTCAAACATGAAGAATATTAAATTCTTTTAAAAATCATCTTTTCAACGTAGTCACTTACTTTCATCACATTTGACTTAAAAAAGTGGCATGATTGCACCGATGTTTTGTCCCCATGACATCTATACCACCTTTACCCGCAATTACTACACCTCTGTATATTGTCTTTTTGCATATTTTTAAGCGCCGCTTAATGGATATTTTTATATATATTACGCGTCGTTTCAGGGGTAACCTTTAGCCGGCTACTCCAACCCGCCCGAAGGCCTAAAGAAAAAACTTGCATGACCGAGCCCTTACAACTGCAACACTGGTGAGAACTGTGTATATGTCTACCATCACCAGCCACGTTACAACCTTTTCCTTGATAAGTACGTCCCGTCATCAAAGGGGGGTAGCCGACTCCCACTTTTTCTGCGCCCACCAGGGAGGTGGGAACCAGCCACTATACTGGAAACTTCACTTCCTCATTTTAAGGGCAAATGTAAAGAAGTGCTTCTCATTAGAAAGATCAATATATTTATTTGACGTATTTTTCTTTATTCATTTTAAAAGTTAAGCAATGGCAAATCGTTTATTACGCTTAAAAGAATATACAGGGTGTCTCAAAAACCTTGACCGCGGCTTTTATTCATGAAATATTGATCGTAGACATATACTGTAAATTACAAATTTGCGTAAAAAAAAGTGCAAATTGCTATGAAATCAATTAACATTTTCAGGAAATTAAACTTTAAAAAATACAAAATATAAATTTTTATACGGACCCTGTACAAAATAGTTTCCAATGAGTAAAATGTGTCGCATCCTCTAATAAGGTCATGTACGGAATTTCAGCATTTTATCACAAAAAGTTTCAAAGATATGAAATTACAAAAATGCTGACTTAAACCACTTTTCGATGCGTGGTTATGAGTTCGCAAAGAGAAAAAAATCATGTCGGATGTTCGTGTTTCAGGGGTCGTACACAAATTAACAAAGAAAGTAATGACTGAATAAATAAATTATTATTTTACTATTTATTGTTTCAAATGTATTAAAAATGTGTAGAAATAATAACTTAAAGGAAAGATTACATAAGATTTTTTACAAGTTCACTGACTGTGCTATTCTTAAGTCATATTCTGTAATTCATGATATAAAATTTTAAAATATTTTTCAGGAAGCATACAATTTTAAAGTATATTCAGGAAGCATATATTTTAAAATTTGTATTTAAAACTAAAGATATAAAGCATATTTAATTTTCTTATGATGCATTCCTGCGTCGCGTCATCTGCACTGAAGCTGTAAACATTTGCATTTTAATTTGTGATTGACCCTTCTCCAACTTTGTTTTGACATATCTTTGAGAATTTTCATGATAAAATTCCGAAATTTTGTACATGACCTAAGTAGAGGATGGGACACATTTTATTCATTGGGAATTTTTTGTACGGTGCCCGTATGAAAATTTAAATTTTGTATTTTTTTAAGTTTAATCCATTGAAAATTTTAATCGATTTCATAATATTTTGCACCTTTTTTTACGCAACTTTGTAATTTACAGTATATGTCTGCAATCCATATTTAAGGAATAAAAGCCGCGGTCAAGGTTTTTGAGATACCCTGTACATATGTCTGAAGCGAATAATATACGATGATGTGAGATCCTATTGATTTAGAGAAGAGAAGTTAATTGAAGATAGAAACCGACCTGTTTCATCTATCAGCAAAACACTGAGAAAAATAAATAATTCGGTTCAAGATACATTTATTTAATAAATAATTATATTTTAAATATATTACTATACATTTAAATTATATATATATTTAAATAATTAATATAGTATTTTAATAATAGCGCATTTATTAAGTTATTATCAATTATTAATCATTATTATCAATATTTCAATAATGGCCAATTCTGATCATATTATTATGACTTTCGCTAATTTATGCACACCAGTGAATTTTCAGTCAGATTTTTTTTTATTTGATCATAGACAAATTTAATTTAGAAAAAATTTTGTGTTTTAATATCTGTCATTCCTTTTTAATATGCGCCAACATTATCTCACTTGTACATAATGAGAAACGTTGGGTTTGGTTTGTTTCCTCAACGGTTTTATGGTGTCATATTAATAAAACATATCAAGTTTCTATGGCTTCATTTTCCGCCAAGTGAATGAATACCAAAAATTTCTCTTTGAGAATCGATTCCTTAACTTTTTTTTTTAATCGGGTCCAAATGTTGTCGTTCGTATATAAAATTCTTTAAGCCAAAATATTCGATTATTGTTATACAAGCATTTTGAGCCGTATTTCGCTACAGTTAGTCAGTTCTCAAATATTTTCACTATCGTGTAATTATGACGCATTAAAATGTGCTTAAAGTCGCCGCAGGGGGAAAAGCATTTTGCACATCTTTCCATTGACTGATTTCATCTAAAAATTTAATGAAGATCGATCATTTTAATGTCAAGACGCTTTTGAATTGTATACAAAGAAACACAAACAGACAGTCTTGTACATAATAAGAAACTTTGGGTTTGAATTATAATCTCTTTAAAGGATTCCTTCCGACATTCGACATATGTATACAATCATAACGCATATTATAATTTATCTTTCTAGCTTGTTGCAAGAATTTATCTTGATATCTTTTTCATATACACCCGAATAGACAAACCTACAGATTATTAATCCCTGTAAGAACTGTAATTCTTTTGATGAAATCATATGCAAGATTTCATTCATCAAATTCATTACGTTTTTAAATTATCGCGTTCATATGCGACAGACAGACGCTGGTCGATTTTTTTTTAATTTTTTACAAACATACAATTCAAATTCGAAAAGATATAATAATGATTTTTTTTATCGATTTTGCTCACGGACTGGTCTATCCAAAAATATGATTCCGAAAATTATTTTTTATGGACTCAGAGAGGTTAAAAGACTTGAAGATTCCCTGAAATCTCGCAGTATTTTAACAATTCACACAATTTTTTTTTTGATAACATATAATGTGTTGTGACCTATGGCAATTTACAAGCCCGCTGGCAGTTATCTGTCAGCGATTTAAGCCGAGTGAGCGTCTCTTGTTTTTTCAGTGGCGCCAACTAGGGCCAAGGGTACAACTTAGCTACTTCATGCGTCACAACCCCTTCTTGCAAGGGGGGGCATTCACACACCTCACAGACAGAGCACAGAAGAACAACCATTCCCGAACCGGGACGCCCAGATCACGGGGAAGACGCGCTACCCCTATGCCAGGACACCGGCTGTAATTTATAGTACTTTATATAGTTATGTAAAATAATAAGTATAATGTAATTGTAAATATAATATATTTATTTAAAAATATACTTTATAGCTTTATATTTTGATAATATATATCATATTCTTTTTTATACTTCGTAAACTAGAATGAAAAAATTATTAAATTCTAAAAATATGATTTTACAGTATAATATTATCAAATCCAATGTATGTCAAACAATAATTCCAATAATAATTGGAGAATAACTCAGATATTATTTTCACCAAGAGAAAAGAACGTGGAAATTATTTTTTTTTCTGCTTAGTTTTTTTTTTATAATGAATTTTAATGCCAATACATTTAAATTTATATGCGCTTTTAAATATTTCCCCGCTGTTTTTTTTTATCAATAACTGATGAATATATAATAGTATAAAATTTGTAACCAAGTTCTATAACTAATGTTTCTAATTGTGCTAGTTTCATTTCCAAGCCTTTATTATAAAGCAATAATCCTAATTTTTTAAAGAATTTTATTTTGAATACTTGACAAAAAAATTCCATTGTTATAAAAGTCATATCATATCCATTGCTTCGTAAATTTTTATATTACTTTTTCATTCCTCAATATTTTATTTATATCACTTGAATTGCTCAGTTACTACGATACTTTTTTGCTCATTCAGTAGCTAATATTTTGAAACAATTATTTTTTTATTAAAAAATATTATCGATTATTTTACTGATTGCCGTAAAATTGAATATTTTACATTCTATGAGCTTCTAAATATTTCATTCCATCGTCTCGAAACGTGAAATGCTTATTGTTTTCCCTAAAGGGATTTATCGCTTATTTACATTGTGAAGGTTTATTATATTTATCTATTCCCTTTCGCGATTTCTCTGTAGGTTTATAATCGGGAAAGCTATCATTCGAATTTTTGTTTTATCTGTTGTTTGGCACAAATCAAGTTTAAAAAAAGAGAACATTTTCAATTTAAAATGCATTGAAAGTGAGCTGGTTTCTGATTCAGCTTATTATTATTATTACAATGCTTTTCGTTCAATGTATGTAGGTAGTTTGAAAAAATTTCTTTTGTCTTTCAGCTTGACATTAAATAGTTTTCCTTCTCTGTCAAAATGGATTTGCGCATAGCAATCCAACATCAAATGGAGTTGAAAAATATTAGGGCTATGAAAATTTTACTGTTACTTTTCTTCTGAGAAATTTTCCAGTATTCATCGATATAAAACATAATTTTAAAAAATCTTAATTGTTTTTTATTGAAACTTTGTAATTTGAAAAATGTTTCGTTTCCAAAACATTTCAACTAACTTTTCAATCGCTCAAAGGAGTTTTTAATCCTTCTCCGCCTTTCGCTGTTCTACATATTTTCAAAAACGAGAGACGGTAGGCTTATCACTACAGTGCATGACTCCATTGAAATAACAAACATTAGCAATAAAACCTAATTAATAGAACGAACAATTATTTAGATGCAAATCCCTCGGTGAGAAATGCGAAGCTACATTTACATCCGAAGAAAGTCACAAGCATGCAAATGAAGCAGTAATCTAATGTATAAAAATGAATTTTTGTTTGTTCGTATTTTATGCGATGCCGAACAGTTCATTCGATGGCGATAAAACTTTGCCAATTTATTGCTTTGAACTTAGAAAATCCATGTTTTTGCCAGGACTGCCAGGAATTTTTTTTTAAGACGAAAAAACAAAGAATGCTGTCTACCTGAAGTATACTTGAATAATAAAGTCAAAAAAGTGTAATAAAAATTATTTATCTTCTTCTTTATATTGCTTTCAATTTTAATGAATGTATTCACTATCGATTAGAAAATGAATAATTCTTTCTGCCATTCCTAATTAAAGAAGATAGCTATTTTAAATTTCAAACAGTATTTCCAAAATTATTTGTTCAGAGGCAGCAAAGCGCATGATATCTGCAAGTACATAATAAAGTTTAATAAATTTCATTTATAAATTTTAATGACTCATCTTTATTACTAATACCGACGGATTTGAGAAAAATTAATACTCAAAGTTTCAGTTGCTTTAAATTATAAAACAATGGATTTCAACTTTAATGTGGCATTTAACTTCTGACTAATAGTGTTTTTAAAGCGATTTGTTCTCAACTTTTATCTGCATGACCTTATTTCCTTTTTCTTGACTTAAATATATTTTTTTAATGCTTAACTACACATTGTTTTTAACTATACATATTGAAATGTTTATGTGTGCTCATGTCTCTGTGTTGTTATTGCGCTTATGTGTATTTTACTTTTCGACGGCGTTTGCATTTTATTCGTACATGGTTTTGAAATTAAATCTGTATTCGTTGCTGTTACTGTTCTAGGCATGTTTCAATTCGCTCCGTGGCTTGTGTTCCTTCAGATTGTTTGGTTCATGCACTTAGTAAATGGAATCTTCTCTGTAGGGTGCTTACTTTAAATAAAGCAAAACAAATAAAATAATACAACTATTGGAATCCGCAGTTTAATCATTAAAATAAAATATTTCGTTTTTGTTCCAAAAAATATATTTAACTCGAATGCCTCTGTTTATGATTATTATGCTTTACTGCTCGGTGTTTATTACTTTTCGATGTGTATATACGTTTGGGTTAGTGAGTAAAAAATTTTGTGTATATACGTTTGGGATGGTGAATGAAAATTTTATTCTAAAGATGAGATCTCGGAGTGTTTTTACAGCCACGGATCATTCTTAACTTTCTAAAGAGAGGAAAGAATAAAACATAGTTTTCCTCCCATTTTATTTAATTAAAAATCCAAAGAATACTTGAGATGTTCGTGGATTATATAAATTCTGTATAGAATTATGGCTTACTTGAATGATTGAAAATTAGTTTAATGAGTGATAATTCGAAGCCGGCATAATGCTCGAATGCGATGATTAAGGGGTTAATATAAGTAACCAAAATAACCCGGAATCTAATCTAAATTGAAACACTTTATTAAAATTCTATAAATAATTTCGTTCAAGTAAGTGTGTTTTATTTGTCTTAATAAATATTTCATTTGCCAAATTAACTTGTCAAAACCCATTTATTGTTTGGGTAGGTAAAATGTTTTTGGTACATATATATGGAATTGCGAACATTTTATGTAGCGAAAAAAAAAAAAAAAAGAAAAGAAAAGAAAAAGAAAAAGAAAAAAAGAAATCGCATGGCATTAAAATTTCAAAAATCCTCACACAGTACCCATTCCCGGAAGACATAATACTGCACATAAGGAACGTACGTTCTAAGCTCACATTAAGAACAACCACATGGGAAACTGTTAGGGACGAAGTGATGACCTTGAGTGCCATTCAACATTCTGGAACACACTTAAAAAAAAAAGGTTTAAAAAAACAAACTCCCTTCTATTCATTTCTTAAAGGGGGGATTCAAAACCAAAATGTTTCCTACAGGATCAGATTAAGCCTCTTTAGGGATCCTTATACAAGCAATGCAAGATGCGGGACCCCCTTTCCCCATCCATATTTAAAAAAACTATATATATTTTTGTTTATATTAATTTAATCAGTATATAATTAGTTTTTAGATAACACATATTACTCCAAACTAAAATAACAAAACATTTAATTGATGACGCCATCCGGAGAGTTGGTTTCAATATCTCGTTTATAAACAAATATACTTATTCATTATATTTTTAAATTTCATTATTTAAAAATTTAAATAAAATTATAAAACAGTTTTAACACATTCTAAATACTTAAATACAATGTTCACAAGAGTTGTTGACTTACATATTAGCCAACAAACTGAAAAAAAAAAAAAAAACCGATCTGCAATTGATTGTGAAGGCATTAAGAAAGAAAAAATAAATCCAGAGAATAATACTCCGAAATTTAAACAATATGTGACTTTAATTTGAATAAGTTCGAGTACATGACCATAATAAATCAAATAAAAATACAAAATTAAATAACCGCAAAAAATTTCGAGGTCTCGAGACATTCTAAATCTATGGTGCTCCTAATTTGTCGCCTATTTTACCTATTTGATATTCCAGGCCTAGATAAAATAGCCCTTTGATATTGGCAAATACGGAATGAACTTACAAATCATCGACTGCTATTGTCTATTTTGTAAACTGTCTGACATGAAATAAAACTTGTAAAACTTTCAGCCATGCTGAAATACATAAGTGGAATGAGAAGACGCAGCATTTGTTTTAAACTAAAATAAATTTAACGCAAACGTGGTATAAAGTAATCAATGTAGTAAATTGAAATAGTCAAAAATAAGTTAATGATTTTGGACAATAGCGCGCTTTTTACTGCTCCGAATTCGACAAAATTTAAGTTGCAGATAATTCAAGTGTTATTGTAGCCATTTATATAATAAGTCATTTTTGTTCAAAGATTCAACGAAAGATGGTGCTGTTGATAAAAAAGTTTATAGAATAATGGATTATATTCAATATGCTCTTTCAGTGTGCTGCCATTACAACGTGTGTTCAAACCAGTTCAGTCAACACTAATGTTTATCGTACTATGCAACGAATATGCATATAACAACATAAACACCACTCTCATGCTGAATGGAGTCATATTAGTAGTCAATGAAAAAAGTATCAATTTTTATTTTATATTGACATAGGGACTGTGACATTACAATAGTTTGGCCTCCTTTTTCTCCTGAAAGCGCCCCATGTGACTTCTGCTAGTGTGGTTTTATTGAAGGACAATATCTATTGTATCTGACGTGAATATTTGCAACTCTGAAAGTTGAAAATCATCGCCATATTCTAGGTATCAGAGTAAACTAGGTGCACACTGCGAAAGAAAATAATGCTTTGGCGATTAGAGCATATTAATCTTTCAAAAAGATGGACGGTACACTGAGCAAGTATATTCAGCATTTAGGTGATGTCACATTAAATTGCGAAGTTTACAGATCTGCTTAGCAGTTATTTGTAAGCTACAGTCCCACTTTTTGATAAATTTTTGTACTGAAGTTTTTATTCAACAAATAACTAGCGAATCATTTGAATGATCTGTAATTTAAGCATTATTTCCTTTGCACAAATGAATAGAATAATATTCGATAGAAATGAAGTAAATAACTTATTTTTAAGATCCTGATCAAAATATTTCTGCTTATTAAAAATAAATCTAAAATAAGAACTTAATTCTGCTATATTGACAATTCCAAAGTTAATGCATTCGCCCACGTACGGTAGGAATCCACATCTTAACTCGTTTATTTTAAATGAATTTAATAGCAACTCTTTAATTGTATTTTTGCATCATTAGATAAGCTTTGAAGCAGAATATTCGCAGAAAAGAGGAAAACACTTTTTGGTTAATTAATTCAATTAATAAGTGAATAATTTAATTCCTGCTCTCTAATTACAATAAACTGGCTTCTATCGGAACTGCAGTAAAGCGTAAATTAATTAGGACACACGCAAAAGTTTTCACAAATGTAATTTAATTAGTTTTATCATCACTTGCATGCATAGCATAGCAATTTAGTCGAAAATATATTCTTCATTATCTTTAATTATATCCAATAAAAGTTTTAGCATAAATTGCACTTATTTAGAGAATAGCGTTTTAAGTCGTTTTCACGAAACGAAATTTTTATAACATTCTCAGTCACTTTTTTTTTTCTTTAGCAATTTATCTTACACACATGTTTCTTCATATTGCTCCATAAACTTTCGAATGGATTTACAACCGAAGAATTACCAGGCCAATCAGAAACTGTTAATTCGTTTTCTTGGATTTTTTCTTTTATCCTCTTAGAATTATGGCAATAATCAAGATCGTGTTAAAACACACCAACACCACGTGCGAACGTTTACATAAAAACTATAAATTTATCATCTAGTATTGAATTATATTTTTTAGAGTTTCTCATTCCTTCAACTAGTATTGAGCTGCTAAATCCTCCAGATGTAAAATAACCCTAAAATATCTGCTTTTGAAAGTGCTTAACTGTTTGATTAAGATGTTGTTTCTTGATGGATTCTTCAACTCTTCTTCTGATAAATGTTGATCGCAACTTTTGCACAAAAATGCGATTCGCCGCTGAATACAGCATTATACCAGTCTTGAGCCTTCCATGATTGATATTTGCTGTTTCAATACAGAATTTTCCTCTTTAATGCAGATGTTGGGTTTTTTTGGACTGGTGTTCTTGCCCATCACCCTGCTTCAACAAGCCTTCGTCCTGTTGAGGATGAATCAACGCTCACATCAGCAGCCAATAATTCTCTCGGAAAATCTGTACTTGTTTTAAGAAGATACATTTTATCATTTAGTGTAAGAAATTGGCCATATTTATATTATATTTGAGTCCACATTTACTCTTCCGCTTTGGAAAAAGTATTCCAAACCTATTTTGCTGATTAATAATCTGAATACACTGGATTTTCCAACTCTAGTTGTGGCAGCAACATTCCTAAAAGTCATAAAGACAAGTGGATTTAAGGTTAAAATTCTAGCCTAATTCCTAGGAGTTATATCCATTTTTTTCTATATATTAGAGAATCAGATACCAATGACAATTTCTAACTGCACCTGATAGCACCCACCTCAATAGACGTGTGATGATCACATGGTTAATTCATTTGCTATGCTCATGGATTCATTTAACCCATTTGCTCGGCGTTCATAGACAAGATATGTTGAGTCATTTTATGATGATGTAGAGAGAAAGTATTCGAAAACACTTGAAACCAGATAAGAAGAGGGTGTATAAATAGAGAGATATAATATATAGGAAAAAAGGAGAAATATGAAAGAAGTGATGATCACATGGTTAATTCATTTGCTATGCTCATGGATTCCTTTAACCCATTTGCTCGGCGTTCATAGACAAGATATGTTGAATCATTTTATGATGATGTAGAGAGAAAGTATTCGAAAAACACTTGAAACCAGATTAGAAGAGGGTGTATAAATAGAGAGATATAATATATAGGAAAAAAGGAGAAATATAAAAGAATACGTAACTTAATTTCGATACATTTTGGCAGGAACCCAATTCCAGTCATTAGAATTCTTTTCACCTGTTGATATATCAGTTTCATTTCTTATATCATCTTTAGGAGCTATGTAAGATATACGTATGACACATTTATTGCATCTTTGCAAAAAACCAAAATCATCACTGCCACTGTCTCTATATTCTTTTAAACTACTGTTCCGCTTATTCATACTTGGCCCAAGATAAATTATTTTGTAATTATATAGTGAGGATGAAAAGCTTCCGGCATGGTGATTGGTTCTCGCCACCCTTGAGGGTAAACGAAAAGGTGGGGGTCTGGCACCTCCTATCAATCACGGGACGTACTTCCTCGGGGAAGGGTTGTACCGTGACCAGTGATGGCCCTTAGGACTCCATGGCATACAAAACACCAAGTTTTGAATGAAACGAAAGCTTATAAGCATTTCAGTAATTATTTCTTTTATTTAATATGCTTTCTCATAAAAACATATTAAGTATAAAAATATCTTTAAAATGATATAAAGTATTGATTGATGAAACTTGAACATGGAAATCAGCATATTTTTTGTGTTTCAATTATACAAGAATGTTTCAGGAAATAAGCATCTAGTGTTTATTTTTCAGCCGTTCCAAAACTTTCAATTTAAGCTAGTTTTATTATTATTAATTGCTATAACTATCTAAAACTTTTGGTTAATTTAAGTAATATGCTTCGGAATTACTATTTATCGATTATTTATTTTCAATTAAGTAATGGAATAAAAGCATAAATTAAATAAAAGCATGGATCTTGAATTCTTTATTAATTTTATTTCATTTCCCATAATATTATGCATAAAAAATCATAACTTTTTTACATCAAAGTTACCGCATTATAACGTCTGAAATGAAAACTTGGATAAAAAAAAAATATTTAATAGATGGACCTATTTACTATGCTTCCATTTTTGAAACAGTCCCTGAAATTTTTTTCAGATATTTCCTGTTATTTTGAATCGAATTGCCTAAAATTTTATATCTTGAAATTCTAATTATACAGAATAAGTTAAAAGGTGAAAACTCAGGGGTTGCATTTGGAAAATTTGAAGATTATGCAAAAATAAATATGTAGATAGTCCCTGATGATAATGCAGTTTACATATTTTTAAAGAGGACATTTGTCCAAATCGAATGACATTTTTACCCTGAATTTTGCTTTTATATATTAGAAGCATTAACAAGTGTGGGGATATTATTTTTGCGTTCTGCAGTGATGTCAAGAGCTTTGCTGATTTATCCGTCGGTATCATTTAGTTTAGTTTAATTATATTTATATTAGTTATATTTTTGTGCAACTTTCAAGGCGAGATCTGACCGACCATTG
Organism: Argiope aurantia; assembly: GCA_026543865.1. Classification (NCBI taxonomy): domain Eukaryota; kingdom Metazoa; phylum Arthropoda; class Arachnida; order Araneae; family Araneidae; genus Argiope; species Argiope aurantia. The sequence continues at coordinate 233,328 of JAPMOR010037572.1, read as the reverse complement.
CTGCACCCTAATGTTCTTCAATGTACACTGGTGTGCAAAACTTAAGCAACAATGCAAATTTTAAGCAGATAGCCATGAAATTGCAGAAAAGGAGTTCTTGCGATCAGTACAATGAACACGTAATTCAAGAGAAAGGTCATGCGTATGCAAATATCAGGAACAAAACGTCACAGGCGACGTCAGCGTACGCAAAACACGTGCGGAAGGCGCGCGCAGCTCAACACTACAGTAAAAGGAAGGACGGAGACGCAATTAAAGACATTCGCTGCAAGTTCACGTGAGTTAATTCGTGAAATATGGCTAGCAGAAATCACCTGGACGATTTCACACGTGGAAGAATGATCGGAAAGCTGGAGGAGGGGCTTAGTGTGACCAATGTAGCTGAAGAGTTCGGAATCAACAAAAGTGTCGTTTCGCGCGCTTGGAAAGCCTTCCAAACCACAGGTACAGCTGTGAGAAAGGTTGGTGGTGGCCGCTCCAGGAAAACTACTGCAGTGGATGACCGATATATCGTCCTGCAGGCGAAAAGAACCCGAAACCAGTCAGCAAGCGCCATTGCTCAGCAACTGTGTGCAGCAACGGGGTGACAAGTGTCGCGTTTTACTGTGTCCAGACGCCTTCACAAAGGTGGCCTATTCGCCCGCCGTCCTGAACGCTGCATCCCTTTGACAGTTTCCCACCGGCGGCAACGTTTAGAGTGGTGCAGGGAGCACAAAAACTGGACATCTCATCAAAGGAGTCGTGTCCTCTTTACAGATGAGAGTCGTTTTAGTGCCACAAGCGATTCCCAACGCCAGTTGATTTGGAGAGAGGTCGGGACACGGTTTCATCCCAGTAACATCACGGAAAGAGACCGTTTCGGTGGTCCTGGAGTTGTCGTCTGGGGAGGCATTATGATGAACGGGCGGACTGAGCTCCACGTTTTCGACAGAGGTTCTGTAACTGGAGATCGCTATTGTCAGGAGGCGATCCTTCCCCATGTGCGTCTGTTCCGAGGTACCATTGGATCAGACTTCGTTTTTATGGATGACAATGCACGGCCACACAGGACTCATGCTGTTGAGGAACTCCTGGAAAGTGAAGATATCACTCGAATGGATTGGCCGGCGTGCTCCCCTGATTTAAATCCGATAGAACATGTGTGGGATGCTTTGGGGAGACGCCTTGCGGCACGATTACATCCTCCTGGGAACACCCGACAGCTTAAACAGATGCTGATTGAGGAATGGGCACTCTTACCTCAAGAACTGTTGGACAATCTGGTGCTGAGTATGGGGAGACGGTGCGAAGCAACCATTGCAGTAAGGGGAGGGTATATTCCATACTAAGGAACATCTGCTTGCTGTTCTTCCTCTTGGACAGACAATCATGTGTAACGATACTATGAGTTCAATAAAGCCTTTTTTTGTTTGATTCCATACTGTATGCATTGTATTCATTTCTGCGCAACTATGCTTTCGTCATTCTTTCAGAACAAAATGCTGTATCTCATTTCTGAATTTCATGTCTCTCAGATGATTTCTCTTGAAGTTATGGCAAAAAACATACCTGTTGCTTAAGTTTTGCACACCAGTGTATATAAATTAAACGTTAACGTACGAGGCGCAGAAATCGCTCTTATTACTTATGGTCGAATGACAGCAGTCAAATGTAGGCAATCCGTCACGCGAATTTCAAACTACTTTTTTTAATGTTTTAACAGCCTCATTGATTTCAATGCTTCGCTTTGGTCATTCATGGAAGTGGAAAATATTAATATAAACGTTTTGGAGAATATTTGCCGTGTCACCAAAATATCCATTCAGTCAAAGGAAAGAAGATATAAAAGAAATCAAGAAATAGGGTCAAATAGAAAGCTTAATCGAATGCAAAAATAGAATTAAACATCGCCATTTGAGTAATTGTTATGACTTAACTGTGGAAATTAATGTTTGTATATTCCAAAACAGTTATCTTCAAAAATGGTCATATCTTAAGACTCTCAAAAAATCTTTTTAACCACTTAACTGTTTTATTTTCTTTACTATATAATAAGACGACACCTTCTGTTTTGGGAATATTTTCTTATTTTGATTCAAATGAAAAATTCACTTATCTATGCATTCGAAGTAATTTTAATATTGAACTATAATCGTTATAAATGGTTTATTTTTTGCTTACAACTATCAAAATTCGATAAATCGATGCACATATGGCACTCGGATAAAACAGTTAAGCGGTTATTAACATCCATTTCATTTCCGTACAACTTTTCCTTTAAATTTAATAATATTTTTTAAATTCGGTTTTATATACAATTGGCTTGATACAAGATTTTTAAATATGCTGGAATTAAAACTCAATCGTCAAATGCGTGCTCTTGCCAATTGCTAACACCGTAATAGGAATTTCGCTTTCTCTTTTATTTCATAATATATAGAATTATTAATTTACAATCAACTGATTCATTTTAATTCATGTTTTTTAGTCGTATCAAACCATAAACTAATTTTTTTAATATATGTGCATTTTATATGAATTATTTAACAACCTAAAAAGTCAATAATCTGGATACGCTGATCTCCAAAGGCGGCTAGTTACCATGAAATTTCCCATTATATCGCAGTACTATCTCAAACGGAAATAATTATCGAGCATCTTCAACTTTTAAAGCTTGAAAGTAAATCAAATATCACCGCGCATATTTATGTTGTGTATAGCTCAGTTTGTAACATATTTCTTTTTCTGCCTGAGAAGTTTTTTTTTTCTGTTGTTATCTGAAGAACAATGCTGAGGTAGTTTGTCAAACGTAAATGACACTAACTGTCAGTTAAACTAGTTTCATCCCATCAATTGTTAAATTTCGAAAAAGGACTCCGTGAGTTCATCATAAGTGACAGAAAGTGTGGTAACTCAACTGTTATTTAAAAACGATTTAAAATTATGCTCTTTTTTAAGCGACATAATAAAAATGAAACTGTCTGACTCACTGAGATAGCAAAAATAAGCCAATCCCTATTGTTTTGAATTTCGCGGTCAGCTTTTATCTTAAATTTGAAGCTTCCTCTGTTTTCTTCAAGTCACGCTGTCGAAGCGTGACTTTATGCAAGCAGTTCATTTGAATTTTTTGAACAGTCTTTGAAAATTACAACTAAATTTATTATTCAGCATTCCTGAATGTGGAATGAAAGCACAAGATTCATTGACAAATACAAACAAAACAATCTTAAAATGTCCTTTTTATTGTTTGGCAAGAAAAAAACGCTGGAAGCATCAACTAGATTTGGAGAATAGATACACGTATTTTTGCTGTTGAATTCGAGACATACATTAAAAATTTAACTTCTAATTTAATTTACCTTAAAATAAAGTATTCAATTTCTTATATAATGTACTTCTTCAATTATTATCAATAGTACTGAATTACATTATTCAAGTGATGTTTTAATTCTAATCAAGGGTTTTTGATGCCCACTTTTGAAATGATGTGTATTTATTTATTATGTAACTAGTAGCTATCCGCTGGTCCACCAGGAAAATTCATTGCATTTCTTTTCAAATAAATTGTTTAGATATCAATTCATTTCTGTGATTTTGCCCAATAATCTGAAATTAAAAACTTGCTATTTTAATCGTCTTCAGTTATTTTATTGTGTACATGAATGAAAACAATAACATACCATCATAGCGCTATTAAAAAAGTAAACATCCTGTTCATTTATCTAGTAAATTTGGATATATATTTGACTTTTTTATTTGTCTAGTAAACTACATATATTTTAAACAGAATCCTCCTACTTTAGCTTTCAACAATGGAAGAAAATGACGCGAATCAGTGTTTGAGGATATTTTTAAAAAAATGTCAATATTCAGAAAAAAATTTGCACAAATACTGAATAAGTATGTATCATTAAACGGAGAATTTTTTTAAATTTTGAAATGGTATAGAAACTGTTTTCGTGCAATCGAAGAAAAAAAGCTAAATATCAGTTTAATTTTTAATTAATGAAAATCCTAAAAAAATAAAAAATTGATAAAAATTTAATTAATAAAAATTTTAAAATTTCGCTCCGAGGCGCACATTCTCACCCTCCAAGGGGTGTGTGGATCAATTTTGGTAGTTGTAGATCAAACGGTCTGGCTTGTAGAGAGCCAGCACTCATCCATTTATCTTTATTATTAGTAGAGATTTATGTCTGAATATTTCCTCAACAGAAGTATTTTAGATCAGCATAAACATGAAACATTGATTAAGAAAGAGCAAATAGTATTACTTTCTTTAGCTTTCACTTTCTTTGTATTGGTAATCATTAAGCAAAAATCTAACACCTTAAAATTCGCGGCGAAACTAATAAATACAGACATTTTATATAAAAATATACAAATATGATATACTTTCTGGAGATAAAACACATTTTCTACTATTTTAACATTAAAATTCGCATAGATTTTCAGAGTTAAGCTTTCCTGAAAAGACATATGGCACATGCAATACACAAAATTCGGTGTCTTGTATTAGAATTCAAGCATTTTTCTCAAAATACTTTCGTTCTTTAGAATATTGCAGAAAGAAAGTTTCCTGAA
>JAPMOR010037572.1:209388-228755 GCA_026543865.1 Argiope aurantia | reverse complement strand
GGCACATGCAATACACAAGATTCGGTGTCTTGTATTAGAATTCAAGAGGGCCAGCTCTAGTGTCCTCGTCTCTTGATTAGGGTTCAAAATTATTCGATCTGTCCCAAAATATTTCGTGTTGCTTCTAAATGGAACATTAGAAACATCTCTTGAAATTAGTTCTATAGAACTAAATTCAAAGAAAATTCGGAAGTTCGAATTTTTTTTTTTTTTTCATAAAAAGAATTTTTCTTTTACAAATAAAACGTCATACAAACTTTTCAGAATCTTTCATTCTGCACTTAATTCAATACTTCACTTAATTAATGAAACTGCAAAATAATATTATTATATAATTTCTTGGATGTTGGCTTGCTGTTTAACTAAAAATTCCTTGCTGTTAACTAAGAATATGTAAAAGAAATAATGCAAACAAGCATGAAACAAAGTTTGATAACTCGAAGACAGTCTTAACCGTTGCCTGATAAATAATCGTTATGGCTTGCCTATGAAAACTGATGTTCATATCTTCCAAAATTATTATTTACCAAAAATGATTTTTGCATTATCTTAAAATTCAAAAAGTTACCTGTTTAATGATATCGATTCTTTTCTTAATTTTTAGGGCCGCAGTGGTCTGGTGGTAAGATCTCTTCTTCGGACAGTTTCAGGATCGAGACTCGATTCCACCGAAGAACCTTCCTGTAAGCGGGTCTGGTGTATGCCAAAACCGTCGGGGCCAACTATCCTCCTCCTGGTGTGATGTAAAAGTTTGGATTGGGAATGCCAGCTCAGGTGCCGTCCTCGTCATCTGACCGTAGTGCAAAATTACGAGATCCACCCCAAAATAGCCCTAGGGCTGCTTTATAACGGACGTTAATATAACTAAACTAAACATAATTTTTAATTTAAATATTTTTTTAATTTATTTTGCTTCAATCTGAAACAATGTCATGATGAAATTCTAACTGATCCAGCGAAGATCTCAAACGCCTACTTTTGTCTGCATTCAAATTAAGATTTAAAAAAATGTCTTCTTTGGGCATAGTAGGAAAGTGGGATTTTCACTTCCGCTTTCATTTCATAATGTATGTATTTTTTTTATTTGCACCCCAATTATTTATAGTAGGCTGATTCAATTAAATTCATGTCTTTCAGTCGTACCTAATAAGACATTTATTAAAAAAATACATCCCCTGTTAAGCTTTTCACTATCTAAAAAGTCAATAAACTGGGTGAACAAGTTGGTCACCAAAGGTGGCTATTATATTCTGAAACACATGCTCTGACATTATAAACTGGATTCACTATTAAAAAACTTGCGCCTAGTCAAAAACACCCGCAAACGTTATTATTTATATATTTATAAGGAAACATGACATTTTAATACTTTGGAACACAGCATGATTGTTGGCATGGGAAGGATAAATTCCAATTTTCTCCGAAACTGCTCGTTTGTTTGGCTTTTCTTATACAACAATAGTTTGTGGTGGAAGCTAAGCCAAAAAGCTTTGAGCGAAAAGTAAAAAAATGGGAAATCGTTTGTGAAAGAAAGAGAAGCCAAATGACTGTCACGCATTGTGAGCAGTATTAGACGAGCCACGAAGAAAATATAACTAAGAAATACATTCATCACAAAGCAGACGCATGTTCTTGACAAAATCGATCTCACGAGTGAAATTGTGTTTTTTTCCTAGATTCATTTTTGCATTATATGAAATATATATGAATATTATTTTTATCTTGACTCGTCAAGAAAACAAAGAATATATAATCTAATAACAAACATAAGTCTTGAAGCGAATAATTTTTAATTAAGTCCAATTCCCTTTTCTTTTTCTCCGTCTTCTATCTGTTTAAGCAAGCTGTTCCTATTTCGGCTGTAGTGGTACTTTCAAGGCGTTGTTCTATAAAATGTTATTAGTTTCAAAAATTTGAAAGGGGTTTTTATTTTCTTTGCTACTTATGTAATAAAGTAGTTTTACTTGGTGTAAATGATTTTTTTTTTATTTTGAAATTAAATTTCAAAATCTGTGCATGCGGTTTTTAATTTCTGTTACATCAATTCATTTTTCTGAAACAATCATAAATATTCTGAACATCAGGCCCCAATATAAATTGACACCAACAGTTAAATAAACAGTTAAGTAGAAAGGAATTGTGACCATTCTGTTAAGTATATATTCATATGTTCGAGTATAGAGATAAAATATTCTGAGTTTTATGAGAGCATGTTTTCTTTTAACAGCCTCTGTTACTTTAATTCTAAATGTTATATTTTAATAATATTTTAGTTCTTTGTAAAACTTAAGATGAAAATATTAAAAAATATTACACATTTATTTTCTTTCTATTGTAAGTATTAATATGTAATTGTAGTATTATTATGTACTTTTTGATTCTTATAACATCTCTTACCGTTATTTTGCGAAAGAAGATATGGAAATTGTAATAAATGGTACGCTTTTAATGTGCCTATATTTACGCCTATATATATGCTTTTAATGTGCCGTAATTGTTTAGTAAAATAAAGGAAAGTTATTTATTAATCGAATTTCTAATAAAAAAAGAAAATTAAATATTCATATGTCAGCGTTGTAGAAAATGTTTTAGAAGAAGACGAAGTCTCCATCATGTTTTTGAAGATTTATGATAATATTACAGAAATATTTAAAGTCTACGAAGCTGAAAAAGAGTACGTTCGGTTTCAACAAATTTAAGAAAAAAAATTCTTACTATAATTAAAAAAGGATTCGAAATTCTTTTACAGGTTCGATATTTTTAAAAAATAAATATAATTCTTTATTGCCTTTGTAAATAGAAAATATAAAAATAATTAAAATCGCTCTCGTTCTATCTGGTGTATAATCCTTAGTTTAAATAAAAATGAAATCAGCAAACAAATATTAATTTTTCTTTATCAAGTGTAACTTCTGTTTCAATTGTTATGCTTTTAATACAGCTGTACATTTCTAGTACTACTTCACCAAATGAAGTACAGCCATTGTTACTATAAGTGACTTCTATTACCGTAAGCAATATCCGTTATTAAGACATTTTTTCGTTTATCTCTAATAATGCGGGCAGGTATTAATCACGTTTGATTAATAGCAATAGTAATGCAGTTTCTTTAATTCTTTACGTTCAACATAAAATATTGCATATCAACGAAAAACCTAGGTTGTAATGTTTCCAGTAAAAGAAGCTACGTGTTTCATAGTTAGAATTTTTTAGATTAATTTTAATGCAATGTGAAAAAAATATTTTTAACTAGGATCGTGATGATAAGATCCCATGAAAACAATTTCTTTCTAACTAAAACATTTTCATAGTAGATTAAGTGGACGTTATCCAGTAACTTAGTTATATTTAACACTTCGTCTTCAAATTCTTGTTACAAAATTTTACACAAACCTTTTCTATGCTGAATAATATATCATAGAGAATACATGAAGGATATATGGGAGAAATTATTTGTTTAAATATCGAAAAATTGAAATTCAGAATATTCTAAAAAGTATAAAAAATTAGATTTCATTCTTACAACGAATTGGTCTTATGGTATAAGACCAATTCGTTGTAACCGATTAAAGATCTTTTTTTGCTTTTTCTGTAAAATCGGGGGGGGGGGATGGTTTATATATTCTCGAATACGAAATATATAGAAAATATTGTGATCATCAAAAAATTCGAACTGGAGATTTTGACTAATATCCTTCTTTCAGACTTCCTTGAGTGAGAAAAACACATTTTGGAAAATATCTGTCTGTGTCTATCTAAAAAAACGCTTTGAGCTGAACGGATGAAATTTTGTATATATATCAAATTTCTAGATTTCAATCAAATTTTGAACAAAATCTATTCAGGAGAAGTCTGGAATTGGCTGTTTGAATATAAGTACCTTGTAAAAGCACTCGTATCAGAATCAGAGAATGAACAATATGTATTGGCTCATCCATTCTGAAATGTTAGAATACGATATCCACGAATTTTCCCTTCAGCGTTAATCAAACCACAGTTTGGTCTATTAACCTACTGCTTCGAAATGATTAGAATAAATTTAAAAAAATTAGATATATAGATGAAAAGAATGCAACTTAACTCTTTTTGTTTTTCATTGAAAATTTGCTTTTGCTTTCCTAATAGGAGAAATTGAAATGAAAATTCTTTCTCCTGGGTTTTTGTAATTGGATTGTGAAACTTTTGACAGTATGCGTGAAGTGAGAATCTTCAATACCAGTGGACAATATCAAGAAAATCACCTTCAGGATAACCTTTCACTAAAATTTGATAAATATCCGTAAAATTATATTTTTATTATATTACTTTAATGCTAATAAAAAGTATATTTGATATTTTTATACAGTGTAATTAAGCTTATTCGGGAGTTTTTAAATCAAATTCATCGGTAATTGGAATTTTTCTCTGATTTTCTGAATTTACTATTAATATAGTTTTAAAATGCCTTTTATACTTCAAATTTATTTTGGCTAATTCTAGAAAGTTAAAAATTATATTTTTCCCCTCAGTTTATTTTTTTTTTGTTAGTTATATACTTCCTCAATGATCATAAGTGAATAATTTTTTATGATCCTAATTTGCACTAGAACTTTGCAATTTGTACAATGCAATTTGCACTAGAACATTGCTAGTTGTGCAATGTATGCAATAAAAAAAGCGTAAAGAGTTTCCCGAGTCTAACTTTTTCGTTTATTTCAACACTTTCTTTTGAATGAATGTCCAATTGTTGTATTGAAAATGCTGTACACTGTGTATTAAAACTTTTTACTTATTTATAGAATTATTGTTTTTAAAATTATCAAAAAGTTTTCAATTATATTTTAATTAATCAATTATAATTATTAAAATTAATTGCTATTAATTTATTAATTACGCACCTGATATTAAAAAATGATAGTACTATTTTTTTAGTGTAAAAATTGTCGTTTTCGTTTGCTGTTTTCCTTTTCAGATTCAAATTTTCTTAATCAAAGTTTTTGGATAAATTAGATTTTTAGTTTGGTTTTGTATAAGCTAAATTCCTTTGTAATTAGGGTGACGAATAATAGAAGTTCAAAAAGCAGTTCTAATTAAAAAAGATGTACTCGATCTTTTAAGAAGTAGTTAACAACCGTGTTTGCAGAAAAGAATGTATAGAACTTTACATTTAGGCATTGCTTTTATTTTCAAAAAAAAAAAAAAAAAAACGTAAAAAGCATTTTTAAAAAAAAAAAAAAAAAAAAATCTTTCATGTCAAATGATCGATGCCACAGAAATTCAGAAGTAGCTTTAAAAATCTTTGAAACTTTATTTTTGTTTTTACATAGATGATTTCGGAGCCGAATATGAGATAGCAAATAAACATTAGAAAATGTGAAGGAGAATTTTTTTTAGTTCCCGCATTTGAATTAACTAATGAATAGATTGAGCCCTTTTTATTTCAAAAAAACGGTTATCCATCATCAAAAAAAAAAAAAAATGCTTTGCAAAAAAAAAAAAAAAAAAATTGAAAAATGTTTTAAAAACTTAAAGCAAAAAATGTTCACATAAAATTTCAGCTTAAAAACATATGCGATGAAAAATAATCGCAGTTTATACAAAATATGTACTTGAATCTTCAAAGGAAGAAAACCTGTCTGCCTGCAATAAACTGGCGATGTGTTATAATCTAAATTTAATTTCTATAGCTCTAGCAGCCAATCTTGGAAATAAGATGTTTTATTTTGAAATAAATACAGAAAGCTGTTTCACTTAAAGTTACATCAACTAATAATATAAAATGAAGGCTTGAAATTGCTGCGGCGGTGGTATTTTGAACACAGATTGCCGTAATTACTGATATGACATTTTTTTTTAATTTTTTCTTCTTCATAATATCCTGTAGTTAAATAGATGTTTGATGAAATGTCGGTTTTATTAACTTATTTGTTATTACGAATTATATTCTTCATTCACTTCATGATGCATCTCGGAGAAGGATCAGGTATGGGATTCAGGCATCGTCTATTTCAAATATCAGCATACGTCACTACATAGTTGGTGATGATCTGCAACTTTGTATCTGATTTTATTTTCGTCATCGTAGTTTTTGATTTAAAACATTCAACATCCAAGATTCATCACTCGGGGCTTTGCGATCAGTTTCAGCCAAACTTCCACAACTCTAACTTTATTCAGTCAAGCATAAATGTACTATATAGAGAGATGCAGATAGGATAATTCTTAACAAAATTTTTAAAAAAATTATTTTAAAGACTCGTTTTTAACTTCTTTCGTGTTTGTAAAGACGAAATTTTGCAACTGAAAGTTTTTCTCTCATATTTTGATGTACAAGAATTTTGAAATTGTGTACAATCCTTCGTTTCCGATGGCAGGGCTATATTTCAATATTATCAGAAATTAACCCTCAGTTAATCGGTTTTTAATTAAAATTTGATTCCATAACGACGGCGTCTACTGACGGGGAATTTATGAAAATTTTATTTTGAAGATTCGGTGATATTTATAATAATAGATTGTATTAAAGATTAAAAAGTCCAAAACAATAAAAAAAATAGCAAACATGTTATTATCAATGCAATAATTATAGGGGGAAAACATTTTTTAATCAAAATACAATCACAAAAGCGGGAGACGCTGAAATCAATACTTTAAGACCACAAGGGCTATAGTCCGAAAGAATGCAAGCATATTAGAAATGGGATTATAGTTCTAATGGCTTACAGTATTTTTACTAGTATCTCACTCATTTAAGTTTTTGCTTTAACATTCCGATTTCTTATTTTTAAAAAGTACATTTCCTATCTTTTAGTGCGCTGATAATATATGCTTTAAAACGGTTTTTTATAACTGATCTTTTTAGGCAACAATAAGATAACTCTTTCTTGGGATAACGGGAATTTCATTAAACGTAAATAAAAAGTCAGAAAACAGAAGAAAGGAAAATATATCCTAAATACAATTTCAAAACGAAGAGACAGGCGAAAATCAAATCAGATCCGTAAATGAGTTGAAATTGCAGGAAAATAGCATCAGAAAAAGGCAAGCGAACAAATTGCAGACTTCCTGGAAAATTGCCGGCAACTGCTCTGTAACTAAAAAACGAACACACGTTGTCACACGAATGGAAGGATTTCAAATTTCACAAACTTTTGTTATTTGAAACATTGCTCGCAAATAAAGTTATTTATGAGAGAGAGAACTAAATATATATAAGTTGTGCTTGTATTATATTTTTCTGAAAATCTAAATCTGATTTCTTAGAAAAATTGTTTCAGTTCTGAAAAGTGGGCAGTCATTTTTTACCAAGAAAAAGAAATGAGACGATTTAACAACTTGTAAAATTTCTTAAGTTTAAGTGAGATGTTAAAACGTTTATTTTTTTATCTAGTTAAGAAATTGTCGTCCATTTTAATTAATGACGTAAAGATTTGAAAATTTGTGAAAACTTTCAATATTTTTATAAAATAATGTTTTATTTTTCTAGGAGAAAATCAAAATTTGCAATAACTACTAATTGACATATTAATAAATTGAAGAGAGACAAATAAGTTAATAAAAAATTCAAAATTATAAACACAAATATTTCGATAACTGAAAGAGAAAATTAAAATTGAAATGCAATATTGAAATTGAAAGCTGATCTCGTCTTTATCGTATACTTTCATAATTTTGCTTAGCTTCGTACAAGGATAATGTACATTATCATTGTACATTTGTACAATGATAATGCTCTACTTTGAATCACCACATACCAAATCTCAAGTACAGAAATAATTTTTAAAATGCGTTTTCCAGATATTGTATTTTTTAATATTTTTTCTTCATGTATTTTATATACGAGAAAGTCAAATTAATTATTATAAACTTCTATGATAATATTAGGATTGAGATTCTCCAAAAGTGGAACATAAAATGATAAAAAACTTCAGACAATAAAAACGTAGCTTGTCCACCTCATTCAAACTCGATTAAATATTAGATTAATCATAATCAAAGACTGATTGTGATTTTATACATATCTTTTATTTATAATATGGAAAAGGATAGATTTTCAAGGATCTGCATTACCTAATTGGATAGTACAAAGATTTTCAATGTCATAGAAATCATGAAGATAACTATAGTTTTGTCTTGTGTTAAAATAAATTCAGATCTTTTTTCAATTCCTACTATTAGCTCACACTCTTTCTATATATATCTTGTTCAAATTTTCAATCGTTAATAAAATACTTTTTATTCATCCAATCAAGTTCAAATACATTTTTTAAAACTTCTAGTGGATGAGACTTGATGCTAATACATTTTTTTTCTCAAGTAGTAATTAATTAACTAAATTTGTCCAGTAATTTCTATTTGGTCACCAAAGTCACCTAATCCGTCGCCATGTCGCCAAATGGTCGTCTAGTTTGCCACCAAGCTCTATTTTGCCACTTAATATTGTAATTGTGTCATATGTATATACATATTTATATTATTGTAATTTAATAAAAAGTAACTAAAATAAATAAAAAAATGTTGGCGTAAATAGGAATTATTGACTTACATTTTTTAAATTTAATACTTATTATAAACAATTGTTATTTTACAGTGAAATGATTGTGAATTGTACTTTTATAAACAATGAAAGTAAGATTAAAGAAATGAATGAATAAAGCTAGTGACAGAAAATCAAAAATGTTGAAATTTATAGAAGGGAATGCATTTTTGAAGCGTACCTGTTTGAAATGACGACAAATATTTGAAAAATTCTTCCTCTGGGCAACGATCACGATATATATTTTCTAAATTTCAGTTTCAATAGATCTTTACAAGAGGAGAGAGCGTATTGTTAATTTTCTGTTATATGAGATAGTATACTATCTCCTAACAAAGTAATGAAATCTATTATTGGAACTTCCTATGCTAGATAAGTTTGAAAATTAGATTTTACGTAGTAGCAGGTAAAAACATTTTACACATTGTTCCATTTATCTAGGACTTCTAAAACTTCTCTTTCCGTCCACAAATAAGTTTTGGCCGTTCAATATAAATCATTTTCAAAAGTCATTTTGACCAGGGGAAAAACGATTTAGGCTCAAAAGTTTACAAATAATTTAGAAAATGTTGCAATTACTAAAAATTATACCTAAAAGGAAATAAAGATTCATTGAATTCTCTGGAAAAGTTTAATGAAATGTCTTAAATGAAGTTGGTCTTCTTAACTAGTTTTGAATAGAACTGTTAAAAATTCTGAAAGAAAAAAATCCCTTTGAGAATTTTTTCTCGCCTCTTTACGGAGTTGCCACTATTGGTTTTAATTGTTATTTATATACAACAAATTGATAAAAATTCACATGATACTAATTTGGTAATTCAAGCATAATTCCATTTCTTTTTACTGTAGTTCAAACAATAATTTCTGCATTTTTACTTTCATGTATTTTAACATTTTAAAACAAACCCACAATCCCAAAAGCCTTTCTGGTCTTATTATATAATAAAATACAAAAACTTAAGTTCAGTTTGTTGATGTCTACCTACTGATAAAAAGGAAGTCGTTTTCACTAATAGGAATAGTATTTTATCAAAGGTCTCCGGGCATTTTTGGATTTACACATTTTTTCGGATTTTTCCGGGAAGGCTGGATGAACTGAACTTGAATTTCGACCCTGTAATAAATATGCTTGAATTCACACTTTTCAGAAAAGATTCACTCACGAGGGAATATAGAAGATTGACCGGAAATTGATGAAAAGGAAAGAATTTTGGTTTATCCCATTTTATAGAAATCTGATAAAACGTTGGAACTTTCATCAATGTTTTTTTTTTACTTTCATTTTTTTAATAATACTACCTATATTCGTAATAAATGTATTTCTAAAAATCTCTTCCCTTATAACATGCAGATTTTCTAACCAAATTGTACAAAAATTACATAATACGTGATAATACGGCCAGGAAAAAAAAGAAGAGTATTCATAATAATAACGGCGCATGTGCGAAACATGACATATTTCTGCTTACATAATATCAAAGTCAGATACATAGCGGAACTTACATAAAAGTTCCGGTTGAATACTATTAAGATTCAAAAAGATAGTTGTATTGTAGCTTGCACCTTATTTTCATTTGCTCTGTAAGAGAAACAAAATGATGCGAGATTTATCGCAAATTGATATTTTTGAATTTGAATCATAGAATAGTTCTATTGAAATCATAGAATAGTTGTATTCAATAGTTCTATTGAAAAGTGTAAAGGTTCGAAAAATGCTAAACACTCTTACGTTAAATGCATAATTTAAATTACAATTAATTAGACATCATACATAATATTAATTTTATTACGTCACTCACATTATTTTCAAAAACATTAGAATTATAAAAATGACGTGACGTGAGAAAAATGTTATGATTAAAAGTAATCCCAACGCTCCATATCAATAATGTTTCTTTTATCCTGCTTGTATTCAATTATTAATATATATTGGAGCCTCTTTTTCTGCAGTGATGGCTGTTATTCTATAAGGAAGACTAATTGCTTTTTTTTAATATTTCAGCAGAAATTGAACATCATTTTATGCAGATATATTGCTATGTATTTTCTAATTTTCGAATTATTTGATTGAAAACTTTGCATGTTGTGAGCAAAGAATATTAGGAAAATTTAGGAATGTTTTAAAAATAACTTTATGCCTTCCCGAATATAGGTATAATTATAACGAAAAGGCATATAAATATAGCACACAGCAAATAAAGTCAAGGATAAGAATCATTATCAACGTTCTTCGACAATTTCTCGTCTTCTCACGAACAACCTTGTTCTCTAAAATTCACATATTCTCTTTACATGATCAATTTCTAGTCGGTCCCATGAATACCTTCGTTCTCTAGAATTCACATATTCTCTTTACAAAGTCGAAATTCAAAAGCAGCTTTTCTGGAAAATGTATTCATCAGAAAATATCTGCATGCATTTAATCCCAGCATTTGATATATTTATAGTATGTTTCGTACTCCGTGTTTGACAGATGAATCTGGATATTGTTACGTAGATACTTTAGTGTAGAACTCAATGACACTCACAAGAAGTAGAGCTAAACCAATTGATTAACTGAACTCAGAACACAGTGATCGTAAACAAAACGAAAGTTCCAGAATACTTTCCTGGAGCCAGTAAGAAAAGTCCAGAACATTTGTCTGGTAAACTAAAGAAATGTCCAGTATCTTCTGGAACATGAATTAAGGGAAAACATAAAATCAAGGAATTAA
This sequence comes from Argiope aurantia, assembly GCA_026543865.1. Lineage (NCBI taxonomy): Eukaryota > Metazoa > Arthropoda > Arachnida > Araneae > Araneidae > Argiope > Argiope aurantia. The sequence continues at coordinate 217,526 of JAPMOR010037572.1, read as the reverse complement.
ATATTTACATATACTATGAACCGCATTGTCTCTAGCGAGATTCGAACTCAAGGTCTCTTGATTATGGGACCAGTGCCATGAACATTCGGCCATGGAGAATCGAGTGTCGTTTTTCAATGCGGCAATATTATGAAACAAAATATCCTCCAATGCATATGAAATTAAACAATTGCCAAGAATTCACTGAAGTTCAAATTTTTCAAAGGTAATGCGGCATAACATATAAGAAATCAATAAAAAATTTTAAAAAAATATTTTTTTATCTCACTTAGGGGCGAAAAATTGTACTTTGGAGACATATCGTCATCATATATACAGCAAAACTCTTCGCTGTTTACATTTTCAAAATAGATATTAACTGTTAGCTTTCTGTTGAAAACGATAAAAATATGCTGCAACAACTTGACACAATTTTAAATCGTTGATTCCATTTAAACCTATTATTACGTGCAAACATTCGGATGAAAAATTGATTTTATTTTGACTTATTTAATAAATTTAAAACAGTTTATACTTAATTTATAAAACGTACTGAAAATAATTGATTATGTGAAAATTCCGAGGTTTATCGACTGTTTACTTCGACACGGAATTCAATGCGTTGAATAGAAACAATTAAAAAATTTCATTAAAATGTTTGACTTGGCTGGGAAACATGCCGTAATTACATTCAGACGCCAATCCTGAATCGGCAATCAAACCAGAAAATTCATGAATCCAATCACTGGTTGGTTCTTTTTAATTAAGTGAACTGTATTTCGAATAAAATTCATTTAGACGAATAACAAATTTTCGCTATTTGAGCTATTTTCTTTGAAAGTGGTGAAAATCCATTTAATATTATATGGAAATATTTAAGAGTTTGAGTTTGAATGGTTTGAAAAATATTAGAATTTGTTAATACTTTCATTTTATGTTTTTTAAATATTAAATTGATTTAAGTTTATTATGTGATCATTTTTAAAGAATTAGTTAAAAGAAATTTATATTTTAGATGATTTCAAATGAACTTAACCACTTTCAAAGACAACAAAATGAGAAATGTCTCGATAGTTCCGAATTCGGTATCATTTGATAGGTAAGAATGTCCAGAATATAAAAAATTGTGATCAATAATTTGTATGATAGTTAGCGAGGACTGCACAATTTTAAGCCACATTAAAGCTAATTTTAAATTCCTATTTTGTCCAGTACACATATCGCTGTATGCTATTACATTATTTATTATTATTATTATTAAGCAGAGAAATTATATGGTATAATTTTTGAACAAAATGTTATGTCGTAGCAGAAAATGTGCTTGCACTATTTTCAAAGTATATTTGTAAGTCATATTTGTAATTTCATTAGCTACGTAAATTAATATCGACAAATTGTTGAAAACTGTGAAGATTTTTTTTTGGGGGGGGGGAACTATTTATAGATAAAACGTTCATGTGCAGATTGCATTCATTGTTATTATTAACTAACTTTTTTAAAAATCGAAAATGGACTTACATCACTTTCAAAGAAAACGGTCCGTTTATCGAAAATAATGTTCCTGATTGGAGACATTTATCACAAACGAATGGCGGCAGAAAATGTGACAGTTAAAACATTCTTACAAAAACAGCTGCCAAAACATGGTTAGGGTTACAGTAAAAAAACAGATTATTGTAATTCAGGCGCCAAAATTACAAAACTGAAAGCATAAAAGGTTAATTTCAATTTCATTAATTAATGAAAGATTAATTTATTTTCAACTTTTTAGCCTTTAGTTTATAATTCATTATTATAAATATCAAGGCTCCAACAAAGCAAAGCATAAAAAATTATTTTCATAAAAACAATCTTTAAAAGATATTATTACTGCACTGAAAAATAAGTGTCTTTATTTTGCATTAATTATTTTTAACTTTTTAGTCTTTCGCTGATAATTCATTATCATGAATAACTTGGAATTGTGAAATCAATATGTTTTCAAATTCACTTACACTTGTGTCCCTCTGAAATTTAATTAATTGAATTGATTAATTGGCGATGAAGTTCTGAAAATATTAAAGTAGAATATTGTCATCAAGAACACAGAAGAATTCAAAATTTCAAAATAATGTTCTAGCACATCATGAACTGATGACAACCGATTACAAAATTCCATTTTTACAAACTCGAAAGAAGTCAAATTAAATAATTGTGTTTATTTTTAAAAAAAAAAGCAATTTAAATTCACAAAACGCAATAAAGTGACATTCAGAACGACAAATCAGTAAGGCATCATTGGAACACATCCTCACCTTCTGAGCTTCAGTATATTTATAGACATCGCGAAACGGCCGAGAGATCGAAACATTATTTTTAAAGGACTCGACTTAGTATCGAAAAGTATTATTATTGCAGTTGTAAAACTGGTTTTTAGTATTACGCGGCCAGAAATCACCAAATATCGCCAAGCTAGCTTCCGTTTGAAGAAAAATCCATTTTCCTCTTTTGATTTTATCAATTCAATACTCGCTCTTTTGGCGATTTTGCCAAAGCTTATCTAACTTTTTCGCAGCCCCACTTTTATCCTAAATTGTTTCATGGGCACTAAAATGCGAAATTAAATAAGAAAATAAACAATTAATAAGTAGAGAAACTCAATTTAAAAATGGTTATTCAATAAATTCTGACTTTTTTTTAAAATATGGCATCCTGTGTTGCTTGCTGATGACAATTTTGTGTGATTGTTACAACTATATTTTTTTACTCATTCAAAGCGTTCATAGCTATTTTACTAAAGAAAATGAAGAATTTATTATTAATAAATAAAGGAACTCAATTTAAAATGATGATTCAATAAATTTTAATGTATTTTTTATATCAAGATGACACGATTTTTATATCAAGTGTTGCTGATGACTATTTTGTATGATTGTTATAACTATTATTTTTTTGATTGAGTCCAAACGATGGTAGCTATTTTTCTAACGAAAATAAAGTATTTGAAAAGAAAAATATGCTGAACTTTTCATCTTCATGCATTAGGAAGTTCAGTAGAACATTGAAGATCAGTAAGAGAATATATAAATATTTTATATAAAAAAAGAATTTAAAGCCATGTTAAATAAAACATCTATAAAAGATTCACAGCAATATGAGCATAAAATTAATCCTTGTAGCTCAAAAACTTATGAAGAATAAAATACAAAAAAGTCCTTCAAGTGCTTTTTTAATCTTATTGTCTTTCAACAATTAAATAAAAAAGTGAAGAATACCAAAAATAATTAAACTATCATTATTCTTATCACTAAACTAATTAAACGGATTCTGAAGCTCTGAAGAGAGGAAAACAATTCTTCAGACATCCGAGGAATTCGGCTTCTTTAAAGCAAGAGAGGAATGCGAAGTAATCAATATCTAAAACACAATGAATTCCATCGTGCATTCATTTTGTTTGAGAGATTTCGGAAAAAAGTGATACGTAATAGATGAGAAAGAATAGTAAAATAGTGATAGTGAGTATTTTTCGAAAATAATATGATAATTTAAAAATAATGTTCGATCAAAATGATAAAATCGCAAATAGTAACAATCAAATAAAGCAAGGTGGTTTTTTTTTCAAACCTACTTCAATGAATAACCGCAATGAATATATAAAATATATTAGACTGACACATTTCTAAATAGGAAAATCTATAGTAATATTACATATTACAAAATATGTAATAAATATGTAAATTTTATAAAAATATGTAAATGTAAATGTACAAAATATGTAAATGCTACAAATTGTAATTATATTATTACAAAATACGATGTTTTTATGACATATTTTATAAAAAAAAATATTGATTCAGTAAAAACCAACATTAAAGGATAATAGTTGAATAAATTCATACTCACGTGATACACACTAAATGCACCAATTTGATATAATTTAGGAATTCATTGCTTTAATATTTATTTCAGATTCATGATAAAGGGGGATCTTCTATTCCTCAAAACGATCTTGAACCACTTAAGATAGACGTCTGATTGAGCCGAAATATATGAAATGAGGTTGCCTTCTTAGAAAACTTTCAGAGGCGGCCTACATTTGTGTTTCGTTTGGACAGAGCGAGCAATTCGTTATTTAACAGAGCAGCTAGATAGAATCAATAGAATCTAGATAGAATACTTCCTTGACAATGTCTAGCCTTAACCAAACGAGCAAGTGGAATGAAAGGAAAACAGTTTTCACATTTGGTATGTATTAAAGTATCATGTTTGTTAAACAATTATTCTTTGCACTTACTTGACATATTTTACCTCATAGAAATTAAATAAAATTAGATTCGATTTCAAAATTAATAATTCCATTACATCCAGTTTCAGTTTTAATCAGAAGAATCAGATCGGATTGATATATTTTAGTTTCACAATTTATTTACAAAATATATCTGTATATCCTACGCTCATAAATTCACTAGGCATTTCAGTTTACATTATTTTGATTCAATAAAATGGACTTTTTGATTAAATACTAAATGAAAAAATATGTAATAAATATAGATAAGAGATACAAATTAAAGGATGAAAATTTAATTTTAGGTATAAATCCTTTCTTAGAGAAAAATAATTTTTTTATTAATTTAAAAAAATTGCATGATTTTTAATATGTTCTTTTCAGAGAAAATCTTGTTGAAAAAATGAAATGAAATCAAAACCTACATTGAATGCTGAAAGGATTTTCCATCGGAATGGTTGGCATTCTTTCTCATTAAGAAAGATATTCAGAATAGTAACAGAAAATCAATCTTTAGAAGTAATGAGAAAAAGACCAAAGGAATTTAGAGGTGCGCTAACGAGTCTTCTTAATTTCATCTTGCAGGATAAAAGAATCAATCAAGAAAAATCTCATTTGATAAAAAAAATTGATAAAAAAGAAAAAAATCTTTTCATTCCCAACTTTCTTGATATCTTCCGTAATGAGCACGTGAAAGAGACTTCTCAAGTTAACAGTAAGGGAAAAGTTATCATTATCCAAAATTAAATAATTCTAGAGTATTTAATAATAATTGATTGAACAAATTACCTATAGTTTTAAGAAATTATCGATTACCAATGTTAACAACTTTAACACAGCTGTCAACATTGGTAATCGATAATCTGAGTTACAAAACTGTCTTCAAATGAAAATTCTTTTGTTTAGAGTTACTTTTATAGGTTTAAAAATCATAGAAACATGAGTAGCATTCATCTATAATGCTGTCGTTCGTATCTTTTAATTTACTTTCAATTTGAAATATCACTGTTTATAAATATTTTGAATATATAAAGAAAATGTCCACGAAATTTACTGGTCGCGATGGTTTAGGTTTAGGTTTAGTTATATTAACGTCCAGTTTGAAGCAACACTTGGGCTATTTTGGGACGGACCTCGTAATTTTGAACCGCGTTCAGATGACGAGGACGACACCTGAGCTGGCACCCCCCTCTCCACACCACACCACACCAGCGGGAGGACGTTTGGTCAGGACGGATTTAACGTGCAACAGACCCCCTTACACGACGGTTCTTCGGTGGTCGCAATGACCTTGACCTTTGGAATAAGTATGTTACATGTTCGAAACCTGACTCTGGGAGGATCCTCTGAATATTTTGATCGGCGCATGTTAAATCTGTCTTGCGTCAAACATCCTATCGAAATCTGGAAAAGGAATGCCAGTTCAGTTGTCTCCCTTGACATCTGATTGCAGTTCTAAGTATCTTCTACTAACTACTAAATGTGGTCACTTTAATTAATTAAACTAATAGCCTCAGAACGTTCTTTCCAAACAGTCCTATTTTGTTTGCTGAGTTTGAAAACAAGTAATTAAAATTTTTCTTGAAAAGATATGATAGTTAGTTCTTTGTATTGCATGAATCATGGAGAGGCATTCTAAAGCTTACTGAAAACTGTTTTTATATTCTTTTCACAAATATATCACAAAATTTCCGTTATATCTTTTCCTCTGTGTTATAGCTAAAGAGAATTCCTCGAATTATAGATTTTTTTAAAGGTCGCTTACATCGTATTGATTTCCAAACTACTACCAAATCCACACTGTCAGGTACCCTTTCCTATTATAACAGAACCAACTTTTTACACAACAGCAGAAATTGTAATTCAGTCAAAGACTAAGTATAACTTAAAATTCATTCGTCCAATCCTATCAATCCCTCAGCCGATTCTACCAATGCAGAAGGATACGGCTGATACAAATGACCTCAGAATCAGAAATCATCTGATGTAAAATCTGAAGAAAATGATTTAAATGAAAAGAATTTGCGGCGATATATCAGTAGACAATATGCTGTACAAGTTATTACTCATGTAGTGTATCCTGAACATTAGTAAACGTGTCATTTCCAGTTCATGTTTACTTCTATTCTAAGTTTATATTTATGAGAATAGCTTAGAAAAAAGCTAGATATAGCATTCAATAACTTGTTCTACACATCAAATTCATGGTTCAGTCAAATAAGTTATCAATAGAATAACATACTCAGTCGGAATAAAAAATTATCAATCAAATAGCCTATTCAGTCGATTAAGCTACCATTAGTCATTTTAGTAATTAGTAATTTTGCGTTGTATAATTCCCGCAGATGCATTCTTGTTATTAACCTTTTGATTTATAGTTTTTTTCCCTATTAAAACATCCTAAAAATATGCTTTTAATAAAAATCAAATTTCCGAATAATTACTCGTTCTTTTTTTATGATTTTATACAATTTTAAATGACTTTTTGAAAAATCTGTATACATGATTTTAGTGTTGCGCATTTTTCTTTTATTAGCGAACTTCCTATTATCTAAGTCACATTACGCAATATTCATAAATAAAACCGAGAATGTTGAGGAAAATTTAGTTGAAAGAAATGAATTATTTTCAAAAAAATAATTTCAATACGAATCATGATTTATTTATTTTTGTAGCTGTGTGGCTCGAAGCGTGGTGTGTGACTTTACTCCAGATTAGAAGACACCAGTGGTTGAACTAAAACATTTGTTTACAACTAGCAACAATTTAAATTAAAGCATAACTAAATTCCGCTACCAGCACGCGAGAGAGAAGAAGTAGTTCATCTTCCATCTTCACAATATATGCCCCTCGCAGGAATTCAACGGGGTTGCCAACAGAAGATCCACACTCAACCCAACAGAATAGCTGGCTTAAAACACAGGTTCAAGAAGCGTTACAGATTCAAATAACATTATGAATAAAATAAATGAGAAACACTAGCAAATTTCTACTTACTGACCTCATCTGTTAACATTTAAATTTTCAAGAATTATGGGGAAACGCATTTTTTGAAGAAGTCATCCAATTAAATTCAGACACGTGAGACATTTTCTTGGTCCGTCTCTCTTTAACTTGCTCAGTTTTAAAGATAATGAAATGAAAAAAGTGACATGAAAGAAAATTCAAAATTGACCATTATATATTAAAAAGCCCCCCCCCCCAATCTCTTTCAAAAAAGAATCCTCCATTGAACTACCAAGTAACATAGCTACATATTATTGTTGCAGATCGTTAAAAAGAGCGGAAAGATGAATTAAAGCATATGCGTGTCGCTACGTTAAAAAAAATGCATGGAATTTATATATTTCTCTTTCATATTCCGAATATCAGTAGATAGTGAAAGAATATGCTTGCAAAATAAAATGAAGGAGTATGTATACAATAAATTAACCACTTTATGAAAATTAACTCTATTTTTTTAAAAGAATACTTAAACTTTATGATTATGGCGCAAGTGAAAAGGGTATGTCCGTCGGTAAGGATAAATTTTAATTAGAAGTAAAAACAATAGAGAAACCTGAGTGTGAATTGAAAATAAAGTTGAAATAATAAAGAGCAAGTGAATTTTATTTTAAAACTCCATTAATTGCACCTTTTCAATAAGTACACGCGTTTCAGTTTTATTGGAGGTAAAGAGAGAAGTAAAGCCTTAGTCTCGCTGGAAATCAATGCTTGCAGCTTAAGGGGATGAGAAAACAATAAGAATTATCTTCCTTCCTTGAAGGGCAATTACTTCGGATGGAATCTTTGTTGGCCGGGTCCCATTTTCTTTTGCCGGATAACATTCAATGAAATTCTACTGCTCGTATTTCAACAATTCCCTTGCAGGAACTGATCGTATTTAAATGGGAGC
>JAPMOR010037572.1:137928-202695 GCA_026543865.1 Argiope aurantia | reverse complement strand
ATATTTATTATTATATTCATTGGGAATATTTATTCATATTTATTATTATATTCATTGGGAATATTTATTCATATTTATTATTATATTCATTTTGAATATTCATTCATATTTATTTCGCTTATAACATACTAATTCACATCGTATTTGGTAGTCGTAGTTAGAAGTAATTTTGAATCTGATCAAAATTCAAGAAATCATTGGGAATAAAATGACAAAAACAATGAATTTTAGTACAAATAATGTATTAATTTATAAAGGCGATATACAGGATTTTTTTCTCATTAGTTCTAAGTTATTTTGTTGGAATTTTTATAAAAATAGATGGAAAATAATCGTTAAATTTAAAAAAAAAAACACTTTAAGCACATTTTTAAGTTAAAATAATAAAGTGGTTCCAACATGTTAATTCAAGCTCAAATCTACTTTGTATATAAGACAATATAAAACTTTTTTATAACTTAAACAGAAGGATCCCATGTCTAGATATCTTTAGGCAAATTCAACAAATTTATGTTATAATGAGCACGTGAAATTATCTGCAAATTTAAGTAAATTAAGTCATTTCTCCCTCATTTGCGGAATTAGAAATATTCAAATAACGGATCTTTTAAAGTCATCTTTCAATCTGCCGAATGATGCAAAATATTTCAGACATTTTTTATAGCTTAGTTTGCTTTTTAAATTTTAAGGAATTTCGTTTTCCTCATTCCCAAATCCTCTTCCACGAATCTTAGCGTCTTCTTCATTGAAACAAAATAATTATTTCACGCCAATTCTAGTGCCCATTTCTTTTTATCGTCCCTTCTTAAACCTCTAACATATCCTCAGCAGTTAAAATTGTCGGAGCGGGAAAATACATTGAATGGGATCCTGCGTAGGATCTGTTGTGAAAGGAAAATCCATTCGTCCTCTCATATTTTCTTTCATTGCTTTGACGCCATTTTGAAACACAAAGGGAAAGAAACTCAGCAAACTATCTTATCCAACTTTCTTTTATCCCTCAAGGTGTCTACTTTCAACCCTTTCTCAACTGTAAAACTTGTCAGCGAGAGATGGCGTAGTAACCGGGGCCCCGGGCGACAGTCTTAGGGGAAGCTATGCCGACAAAATGTTAGAGCATATATATCGCTTTTTAAAGAAAAATATATTAAAAAAGCAAAACAAAAAACAAAAACATTGTGTTTAGGAAGCAATTACATTTGCAAAATAACCGACGGCGATCAAGAACCAAAAAAATATAGAAATATTTCGGACCCCAATTATCTCGAATGCACCACTTTTCAGCAAGACTTAGTTTGCAAAAAAGTAGAGGGTGCAAAATAATAACAGACAAGAAGTTTAACTGAATGTATATTTTCGGAAAAATGTATTTTTTTTTTTCACCTTTTATCTTTTATTTTGACTTAATCATATTTCGAATTTGTGCTGACAGATTCTCTCTATTTGGGGGGAGGGGGGGCTTCTTCGTGTTTTCTTATTATTATTCTTGGTTGATTCTGTTTCTGTGTCCTATGCTTATCTCTAAAATAAAAAAAGAAGTTTATATTGCAAAGTAAAATCCTTGTTAAACTTTTTTCAAATGCTGATATGCGTTCGCTGATACTGCTGATAAATTCTCTCTAAATGTTGTGATTAGGGAAAATAAAAGCATCATCAAATTTAAAGAATATAATTTATTCGGTGGAATGGGTCTAAAATTTATTTTATTTACAAACTAAATATTGATAATAATTATTTTTATATTTTATGGTCAGATATTAACACGTTTAACAAAGATTATTTTTCAGAAATCATATATTTCTAAATAAAGTTAATATTTCAAAACTTCTTGGCGAATCAAACAAATCAGGAAGGCAGCTGTACCGCAATCTCTTTTTATGTTTCATCGAAAACTGTGAAAACGGTTATTAAAACCACAGAAAAAATAATTATAAGCCTAATTTTTATATAAATTTAATTAATTTAAAAAATAAATGTCTAATTAACATTTCTTCAGTGAAAAAAATTCAATTTCTTAAACACAAAAACGCAGTAAATAAGTGCTTTGTTATATAAATTACTAAATGAATCAAAATGAATGATGCAATACAAAAAAGACAAATTTTTAACATTGCTCGGTGTGAGTTTAAAATGACACAACTCATTAATTATAAAGTCACAAGTAAATGACACTGTCAGTTACTTGTGACGACAGAATTCCATTTTTTAAATATTTGAGATCCTTGTTGTATCAAAATCTAACACGAAATAAAATGCGCTCTTAAATTCATCCATCTGTTTAAATGTATTACTTATATAAATAAAAACCGATAGAATGAACAATTGCTAAAGCATTCTCTTCCGTATCCTGTTATTTTCCAATTGTGATAAGTTGCTGTGTATATATGTTTTATAATAATTTTTGAGTCATACTTGTATTGCAAGTTAATTTTTATGATTACAACTCTGATTAGAATACTTTGAAATTTTTCAAATAGCTACTTGCTTTTTCTTTTTCTTCCATTTTTTTTGTATTATTGGAACAAATACGATAAAAATCATAAGAAAAAAAAATCTAGCTTTTCTTTAAACTTGAAACTGTCAGAGATTAATGGGAGAGGGGGGATTAGCGATTTTAGCATATTTTTGTTCTGCATATGGAGGCACAGTAATGTAATCGTAACTATATTTCATCACCTTTATCGTATTTGACATAAAAACTTAAATGACGTTATTAAAAAGAGCTTATAGATCTATCATCAGCATCAGAAAATTAAAAACCTATATAATTAAACCTACAGTGTACAAAAGGTTTTGCTTTTATGGCATCAACATCAACAATGTTTTCAAATTTATTTGCACATCAGTATGATTTTTTTAGATGTTGGTCTACAGCTATGCAAATTTTTTATTTGAATATTTAAAATGTGTTAAAATGATTCATATTTTTTTCTGCTTTTTTATTACTATTTTTAAAAGTTATTTTTTCATTCAAACGTTTTATTCACGATGTACTGAAGCCTTTTTGAAAGGTGATCCGCAATTAAATGTTTTATATTCTAGTTTGTCGTTATATTTGTTGGTTCAAAATGCTAACATAGACATTAAATTAAAATAAATAAAAACATCTGATAGTATTAAATGGGGAAAAGGGGGAGAGTTTTTATTTTAATCTGGCCCTGAGTCAGAATAAACTTATTTTGTGGCCATTTTGTGCATAAAGAAGAAAAAAAAAAAAGGCCTTATCTCAAATTCAGTAATACCTAGGAACAGTTCTATTATAGATATACACTCATTGGTCTCTGTACAAAGTTTAAAATTCCTATAAATAGAGACGAAGAAATTCGTTCCCTCGTTCTACTTCAAGCTACAAGAATAATTCTCTCTTTTTCATTGCGTGTTTTTGTGAGTAAAGGAAACCTTTTATGTAAATAAAATTTCAAAGCATTTTTTCCAATTTCCATCATGAATGAAAAACGATATATCCGTATCATTAGAACTGTGTATAAATTAAGCTGTTTGAATTTAAAAGTCTAGTAAATTAAATAAAAACATTGGGAGATCTTGAAAAAAAATTTCAAAAAATTCTCCTAGTATGAGACACAGCTATGCCTTTTTGTTTTATATTTAATCTTTTTTTTTCTCATTCAAATTAGATCTTATGTTAATCTCTACTATTTAATAGATCAAAAGTAATACTTTTGAAGCAATTATTGATTAATTTGTGAAAAAATTTTCGAAAATTGATGATAAACTATGACATTACCTTGACCGAAATTTTCACTCACAAATTTTTTACCTCTGCTTTTTTAACACCAAAAGTTACTTTTTTTTTTTTTTTTTTTTTTGAAATTGCTGCTTTTTGGTTTATTTGACTGATAAAATTTACGGCACAGATATAATAATTTTGCGTTATCAGATTTTCAGCGAGAAGGGATTTTCCGTTTTATTTAAAATAAGAAGAAATACGTTACCCCAACTTTCTTCCTGTTAATAACTCAGAAGTGTGTAAGTGAAAATGTCAAAATTTAAAAGACTCTGTCCTTGGAATAGATGATTCGAGAGCAACTCCTGGCTCCCTTTCTCGAAAACAACTACTCGTGACCTTGAAATAAGTAACATTATACAGGGAAGGACGTGTTGGCGACGGAACACAAACGGTAACTGCGGGGGAATCGGACCAGGATGAAAGGAATACCAGAATCGTTGGAAAATTCATGTATAGTGCTTTTCTACAGGGGAAAAAAAAACTGTCTTTACTATTTTTCTTATTTCCGTATTATTTTAATAGAATAGTAAAGTTTACTATTCTATTACTTTATTAAAGTTATCTTTAGTTGATTCCTGCAAGTATATTGTTGTCAGTTCTGATGCTTCTTTATTCCAATGAATTATTCGTTTGCATTATATCTGAATTGATTGAAGTTTGTTCTCATTCAAGTAAATATCGTCTTTCCTCCATGCTTTTCTATTTCTCATCACAGCCCCTTCGATTTCATTTTCGAAAGTTTTGCGTCTTCGATTAGGGATCTTTATTTCGAATTTGCACAAAGGAATGCGTTTCTTACCGGGTTTTTTTCCCTTTGTTTATTTCCATATTATTTTAATAGAATAGTAAAATATACTGTTATATTACTTTATTAAAGTTCCGATCGATTTGACTATGAAAGCTTCGCGTCTTCGATTAGGGATCTTTATTTCGAGTTTTCTCAAACGAACATGTTTCTTATTGCCAGCTTTTTTTTTTTTTTTTTCCTTTTTCATTTCCATATCATTTTAATAGAATAGTAAAGTTTACTATTCTATTAATTTATTGAAGTTTACTATTTAGTTAATTCCTGCAAGTATACTCTTGTCAATTCTGATGGGATTTTTTTTTATTCCAATGAATGATTTGTTTACATTAGATCTGAATTGATTGAATTTTACTCTCATTTAAGTAAATATCGCTTTTTCTCCATGTATTCCTATTTTTCATCGCAACCTTTCGATTACATTTTCGAAAGCTTCCCGTCTTCGATTAGGGATCTTTATTTCGAGTTTGCTGAAACGAACACGCTTCTTACCGCCAGCTTATTTAGCTATTGTCTTTTGAACGGAAACTTTTTTGGCGAGACTATTTCTGTTTAAAATTCCGATGCCAAAGTCACTGTATGCTGTTTTGTATTGTTTTGAATAAATTTTAGCTGCAAAAACAGGTGTAAGTTTATCTATGCATGCGATAATCCATTTATCGAAGAAGAAAAAAAAGCTTGCGATATCCCCCGTTATATTTTCTGGCCTTTTCCAATGGGAGCTGCAAAGTGACACCCACGAGATGTACGTTGTAAAATACTCATTAACTGCGTGTTCTGTCTTTATTGATTTTTCAAGCAACCAGAATAGATCTGGAAAATTCTGCTATTAATTTATTTACATAGAACTGTGAAAAACGCAAATAAAAAAAATTTAATTAAGTTACGATTTAAAGAATTTAGCCGGTCATTATTTAACAAGGAATGAGTTGTATAACACAGTATAAGATACATAAATCTTTGGAGGAAAAGAGTAGTCTTCTCCGTCTTAGAAAACCATTTGAGTATTTAAAGCATCTTAACGTATAGCAAAATTTCTAGGTGGTTAATCACCAAAAAGAAACGAATATTTAAAATGAAGAATGAAATTATCCCTCTGAATATTTAAAATGAAAATGAATATTCAGCAAATTATAAACTAATATGTTTCAAATTAAATTCATAGAGAACATCTCTCCAAATTAGAGTGATTGACAAAAAAAAGAACAACAAAGAATTTTGGTACTTGAGTCGTAGAGATAAAACACTGTCTAATTTTTTTAAGACTTATAAAAATGTTATTTTTTTTCACCTTTAAGTTGTATCAGTCTCATTAGCTACATTAATCGCTCACTCACTGCTATTGATCTAAAATTAATATAAATTTCAATGGATGCTGATCACCTCTTCACCACGCAGACTGCCGCATGAATCACGTGTGATTCACACTTATTAATTGTACCGAACCTTTTATCAAATTAGATGGTACCATCTCTACTATAGTTAAAAGTTACTACTAAAATTAATGTAAATAATTTTAATTTTCAATGAAAGCTCCTCGAATCTATATAATCGAATATAATGAAAGCAAGAAAAATTCGTAAAATTCTGTAATTCTAAATTTAAATTATTAATCAAAATGAATTGATAAAACTATTTAATTGTTCAATGAAAAATTCTTTATTGAAATACTTTCCGTCTTCACGCCAGATAGTAAATAATTGCATTTATTAATTTTAAAAAGATTTAAGATCACATTTCAAAAAATAAAAATAAAAAAAGTATTGATAAAAATTCATTTAATTTGCACTGTGATTCCTAAGATTAATATTATATTATTGTAGAATATAAATGATATCATGATGAACATAAGATTAAAAGTCAAAACTTAATTATAATGAAATACCAAATAAGTAACTTCAGTGCTTAATTTTTCCAGTAAGATGGTAAGGATGATTCACTGATGGACTTTCGTACGCGAGAGAGTCGCTAACATTAAAAATTACCTCTGTTGAGTAGTCTTTTCAATCCTTAAAATACTGTACAAAATTATACAAACTAATATATCCATACTTTCACTCGATTCATTTTTAGAGTAATCTGTAGTTTGGTGTTCAAAATGAGTTCAACCTCAATAAATGCTGATCACCTCTTCACCACACAGACTGTCGCATGAATCACATGTGATTCACACTTATTAATTGTACCGAACCTCTTATCAAATTAGATGGTACCATCTCTACTATAGTTAAAAGATTCCAAATAAGGAGTAATCTAATTAGACAGTCCGAATATCAGGAATGAATCATGGCAGCCAACGTATTTGATTTTGGCCCAATCAAATCAAAATATCTTAAGTGTGATCATGATAATTCAAGAAAATATCCATTACTTTTTATGTATTTCCTGTAGAAAATAGAAAAATGTATGAAACAAAAATAGAAAAAATAGTTCAAAAATTTTCTATACAGATTTTAATGGAACGCTGGAATATTTGAGACATAAGTGTTGAGGCTTTAAGTAAATGTTACGTAATTGAACGCTTTATGTAAAATAATTTTGAACAACTTTATTTTACTAAAAATATTTAACCTACAGTCTCGAATCAGTTAATGTCTATAATATTAAAATTTATCAAAACAGATCAAGCTAAAAGAAAAATCGAGCTCTTTGAAATTAGCCCAGCAATTTAGATATTGACAGAAATTTCAGCTGCGAATATTTTCATGTCATATTCTGTCTAATTTATTTATATTTACGCCCCATTTTAAAGCAGCATAAGGGCTGTTTTGGGACGGACCTCGTAATGAACCGTATACAGTTCATTACTAGGTTATAGTCAGAAGACGAGGATGATACCTGAACCGGTATCATCATAGTTTCAGTTCTCTTTCCAAGGATATCGGATGGTGAATAAAAATCAGTTGTTTCTCCTTAGACTTTTCATTCAACTGCAAAATAACAGAGTCAGTGGATATATCCCCGTTAATTTTTAGATAAAACTTTTTTTTTTTGCACTTTGTGCAATATAGGTAGAGCCTGAACACGCTTCACTGTATTAAAATGCTTTCTAATATGGAGCTCTTTTGTCTGCTCTATATATAGAAATATCATTTTTTTTCGTATATATATTTTTTTTTTCGTATATATATATATATATATATATGCAAGTTAACCAAAATTCGTGAAGTTACCACAAACACTATTCTGTCCTCATCCGAACAGCAATGACGGGAGCTATGATTGAGTTCTAAGGGCCATCACCGCCCACGGTACAATCCCTCTAGTAGGAGGCACGTCCAATAATCGGTAAGGGATAGCTAACTCAGCACCATTTCTGTACCCACCAGGGTGCAAGAACCCGACTATCATGCTGGAAGCTTCTCATTCCCATTTTTGAAGTATCCACCGGAATGAAATAACATGAGAAAAATTCAAACAACCTAAAAAATAAAATAACATCTTACTTATCAACAGAACAGATGACGCAGCGGAAACCAGCTAAGTATTTATAACCGCACCATAAAAAAAACAGACAAATAACATTTTTCAAATTGCATTTTATTGATATTTTTATATATAAATTCAAATAACATACTATTTTCTCGTGCTAACATTCCCGTGTCAAACATTCTTCGGGCAATCATGCATCATGATAGAATTGTTCATTTAAAAAACAATTCATCACAGGCACTGTGAATTTAAAGGAATTTTTATGAAGGAATTGTTTAATCTTTGAGAAGATAACATAACAAGGAATGAATTGAAATGCAACATTAATATACGAAATATATTCTACCAGTCTCAAAAACGGTTCGCCGAATCGTCCTCGATGCTGTAAAAATTCAAGTAGATTCACATTTTACGTTTCAGTGCATTTGCTCTTTTCGGCGTTGCCCGAGGGTATCAAAATCCTCTCCTTCGAAGAGAATACTTTTTTAGCTAGCGTTATAGGATGGAACTTTTTGCTCAAACTTTAAAGTGTTCCATCAAACAGACTACGAAGTAATCAATTTTATAAACACGTCACTAGCGTTAGAAAATAAAAATTTCATTAATCTCTGAGGTCCTTTTTCTGGTTCGTGAATTCCTTGTGGTCAAAATACTACTACATAAAAAAAAAACTTTGGATCAAACTATAACTGCAAGGACTTTTTGCCCACATTAGAATTGTAAAGTGATTCGCGTCACACTAAGTTTTAAATCTATTGCGCTTCTTGCAATTGTTGCTCTTAAGGGAACTCTGTATAACTTTTTTCTTAAAAATAAACTAGAGTTATGAAATTTTTTGCACATAATCTCTGTAGTGTAATTATACTAAATATCCTTCAAAAAATATTTTCAATTAAAATTTTTAAAAAATTAAAATTTAAGTATTTTTTTAATTTTTTAAAACGTTCCATGCGTTCAATTTTTTAATTTTGGACTTTATTTTACATTATTACTACTTATAAAGGTATTTCAAATAAATTTAGGTATTATTTTGTAATTTCATTTAAAATTTGATTTTTAAAAATGTTTTTTGTTTATATGTGTAATTTTTAGGTTTATTCAAATAAAACTAACTTTTAACTATCTAAATGAAGCTAGAATGTAAAATGGATACCAAGATTTATTTCAGTACATGTCAGGATTCTGTATAAGAAATTTCATAAAATTTACTCAAAAATTAAGACGCGTGGAACATTTTAAAGACACGCAAAACTGATAAAATATAGTTTTGAG
Organism: Argiope aurantia; assembly: GCA_026543865.1. Taxonomy (NCBI): domain Eukaryota; kingdom Metazoa; phylum Arthropoda; class Arachnida; order Araneae; family Araneidae; genus Argiope; species Argiope aurantia. Next base: position 193,438 of record JAPMOR010037572.1, on the reverse strand, counting down.
AAAAAGGCATTTTAATAATATTTTTGCACTTACCTTTAGTATTTGCTTTTTTGATGTAACTAAATGCTGATTTTATTGAACAACAGACATATTTATATTTTATTCTTCAGTTCAAAGCATATTTTTTTTGAGAAAAAAATATTAAAATGAAACAGCGCAATTTGGCATACTGAGATTTTTAAGAACGACATAATTCTTTTAACACAATAAAAAATAATTTATTCTAAAAAAAATAGATAAAAATATTAAAATTTGCCAGAACCTTATGTTTTCCCTTCTTTTTAAATATTTTTTGTAGTTTTGACTGATTTAGAAATCTTTTTTGCAATTCTTTTCTTTTTCCAGACATCAGAACTCCTCTTTTCACTTTGAGCTATATAGCGTTTGTCACGTCTTTGGGCTATGTCGAAAGATGCTGCATTAAATCTATTCTGTTCTAAAGTAATATTATTGAAACAGCCAAAATTATATTCCCCTACAGAAATAATTACTGCCATTTCTAATCTCTTTTTAGAAACAAAAATTTCTTTGGGGCAGTTTTTCCAAATAATACTGTGGATGCTTTCATTTGAATTTTGGGTTTTTCCAGAAGCACATCTCGCTAACAATTCATTACTATCAATCCTTTGGTATATGGGTAGTATTTTTTCCAGCACCAGTTCCGATCATTTTATTTTCATTGTGGAATGGCATTTTGGCTCTTCATTGTTAGCTAAAGCCCTCTGATAAAAACACCATGAAGTAGAACCAGTAGGGCATTTACTATGCTTAGGTGTTTGATCTGTCGATGATGCAAATATTGCTGATTTCATTTTTTGGATATCAGGGACATTCTCCTTTATAACTTTTCTATAATAGTTTGTTAACTTGAATATTGTGCTCTCTTTTAAACTTCCCACTTTACGGCCACCAAGTCCCCCTTTACTTTGACATTCTTTAACTTTTTTACGAAGCTTCGTACCAAGTCTCTTTGCCACATGGTTTATACATTCTTCCTTGGTAATTTCTACATCTTCACCATACACATTTAATTCCGATACATGTTGGTATGTCTTGGCATCACCATCTGACAAGACACTCACATATCGCATACCACAATTTTTTACCGACTTTTTCCACAAAATTTCAGCAGCTTTGATCTCCATAGAATTTGAAGATCCCATATAGTTTTTACTGCATTCAGATTTGTGTGTTTTGTACCATATGGAAAATTCAGGACTTTTTTCTCCAAGGTCTCTTTTAGCAGTTGTGCATTCTGGACAATACTTCGAAATTATTTCATAATCAATAATAAGTCCTGTTAAAATATCTACAATAATACCAATTCCATACAGTGATGAATGTCCCCGCTTTTGCCATGTCCCATCATATGAGACTGTTGTGTCAATCACATCATCTAAATTTTCATCAGCTGAAGATGATAACTCCTGATGCTTTTTACGAACAATCTTCCTAGATACTTCTAAAATATCATCTTTGTAGGTCTGTTTTTCATCGTACAACTGGTGCAAACATTTTGAAAATGTCTTTTTGTCCATTGCGTGTGTACCAATAGCCATAGAGAAAATTTCCAAAACCGCATGACCTTTCCCAATTTTTAGGAAAGCTTCAACAAGCTTTTTATTTGCCTCGAAGCATTTACTGTCTTTTTCTCGAGAACTAGAAAAAATAGAGCTAAATATTTTATTGCAGTTTTTACATTTCAGCACTATTTTTGTTGAAAAGCCATATTCACCATTTGATTCAACATCCAATGAGCACATGTCAAATTCACTGCATTTTATATTTGATAAAAGAGAAGACCACATGTCATTGTTCATCAAAATATAGGAATTTTTTTTCTGTAACATTACTAGTGGACGAAGAAGTTGATGGAAATAATCCTAATTTTTTAGCACTCACACTAAAAGATTTCTTATTTTTATCTATACCTACTTCTTCAATAGTAACAGAATTTTCCCCAGATACTATATTTTCAGAATTCTCTGCTACATTTCGATTCCATCTCTTGCTAATATTAGCGGAACAAATGCGCTTTCTCTTAGAAGGTCTGCCTTTTAGTTTTCGATAACGCCTGTTGATAGTATCCATGATCGAAATATGTAAATAAAACTGAAACAATGATTAAGATCTTTTGCAAATCCGAAGTTCAAAAAACAACATTGGTAAATAAGATGGGAAAGCAAGCAGTAGTTAACAAATAAAGTTGAAAAAAATTCGAAATTCAAAATAGTTGATTGGTAAAAAGAACGTTATTCCCGCTCGGTAAAACACGAAATAGAAGTAAACAAAATAGTAGAATGTGCAGTTGAACAGTTACAGCTAAGGCGAGCAGTGAAGAAAATGTAAAATTATTAATTCTAAAATAAAATAAAATGTGAAAAAAAATCATGACAGCTCTTTATTTACATTTTGTGTCCCTTTAAATTTTACATTTGAGTCACTTTAAATTTTTTTAAATGCTTATAACTTTTTAATAATTTAACTTAGACATTAGCGCTTTTTTGAATTAGATTCAATAATATGAGTAAAATCTTAATATAAGGAAAAAAAATTTCCATATTTTAGTCAATTTTTGACAATTTCGAAGTCCGCTGTCCCCGCTCTTAATAGTAAGAAAAGTTCTGTTATTAATAAATATTAAATCGCTTTATATTTTCTTTGATATTGCAATGATAATAATTCCTGTTCATATATTAGAACTTAAATAAAACTTATCATTATTATTAGTTCTTAAACTTTGTATGATTTATTTAACAAATTCTGTTTACATTATAATCATCCCCTTTTGTTAGCATTATTAGATAAAATATTATTTAAAATGCCTTAATAAATTTATGTTATATTTAAATAATTTTACTTTAACCATTTATTTGGTTAATTATTACTCTTTAAAGCAGGGGTGGGCAGACTTTTCCAGGGTACAGGCTACTTCTAATTTTTCAAGGTGTTGCGGTCCATCCAGTGGTGTAGGTTGGTGAGCTAAAAATAAGGTCTACAATATTTATTATAACTTAATAATAATATGTACTTACCTACATAACTACAAACATAATAATAATAGCCACAAATATAATAATATCAAATAATACATCTAATATCAAACAATTCGAACTAAATTTTTAAAAAATTCATCTAAAGATAGTTCTCTCAGTTATAGTTAGTAGAAGACTTGGTCTGCATACTGTCTGCTAATCTTGAATATTTCTATATATAATTACTAATTGCTAATCTTGCTATGGATTCTGAGTGGTCGTCTGTGAGATGGGAAAGATTTGTTGTCGTAATTATATTCATCGTTGAAGATGCAGATTCACACAAGTAGGTAGAGCCAAAGAACGATGTTAAAAGATATGCATTTTTTCTTAAATTAGGATACTTTATTTCATTTATTAGATTTCAAAAGTTATTCTTAGGTTTTAAACAACATGCTTTTAAAATTATGTCATTTTGAAGCAGAACTTTTTCTTCAAGACAAAGATAATACATGATATATATTATATCGGTGCTCCATAAATATGTTTCTTTTAGTATGCGCGTCTTAGTTCTTAGTAAAGGCGACACCGCAAAGTATCTCGGGATCCATCAGTCGAGTGCGATCCACTTAATGCCCATCCCTGCTTTAAAGGCTAGTTAGTAAATATGTATACAAATGTGTTGATTATTGTTGTTAAAATTAAGCCATAAAGAAAACAGGGCGTTGTCTAATATAGATTCAAAGCATTTTTAATGACTCAGGATGATAAAAGAAATACTTTCCTAAAAGAATACTTTATCTCTTTCGTATTATAAGAATAGAAAGATGTCCTTTTTTACTTTCTCGTATACGAAGTATACAGAAAGTATGATTGTCATCAAGCCGGCGTCCTGGCATTGGGGAAGCGCGTGTTTCCCCTGATCTGAGCGTCCTGGGTTCGAGTCCCGGTTTGGGCATGGTTGTTCTTCCGTTGTTCTATCTGTGAGATGTGTGAATGTGCCCTCCTGTAAAAAGGGGTTGTGCAAGCGAATGATGCGTGAGTAGCAAAGTCGTTCTCTTGGCCATAGTTGGCGCTACTAAAAAAACAAACAAGAGACGCTCCCCCACCGGCTTAAATCGCTGTCTACGTAACAGCGGGCTTGTCCATGACAAGTGCCGTACGAAACAACAACATTGTAGTCATCAAAAAGTTCGAACTCGAGATTTTGATGAATTTTTACATTTTAGACCTCCTTGAAAAACACATTTGTGGCATTACGTTTGTCCGTATGTCTGTCTGTGACAAATATAACTCAAAAACGCTTTGAGCTAGACGGAGGAAATTTGGTATATGATTTTAACTTCAAATTTGTCTATCGAATTTTCAGCAAACTATTCAGAGGAAGTCTGTCAGCGTCCTGGCATAGGGATAGCGCGTCTTCCCTGTGATTTGGGAGTACCGAGTCCCCTTTCGGGCATGGTTCTTCATCTTCTGTTTTTTATCTGTGAGGTGTATGAATGTGCTCCACTGTAAAAAGGGGTTGTGCAAGCGAATGTGACTCATGAAGTAGCTAAGTCGGTCGTTCTGTTGGCGCTACTGAAAAAGCAAGGGACGCTCACTTGGCTTAAATCACTGACAGATAACTGTCAGCGGCCTTATAAAGTGCCGTAAGTCACAAAAACAACAAAGCAGAGGAAGTCTGTTCTGACCGACTGTTCGAATATAAGTTAACCCGATAGCTTCATAGTGAAGATAGCTAAATGGAGACTTAACGTCGTTCACTACAAATGCTTCATGCTCTGCTAATAGTTAGTACACCCTTTCTGAATAGAAGCAAGAGGGAGTAGTCTTCCCGAAACATTCCCGCATGTTCTTTAATAGAGGTGAATCTGTATTTCAGATGTATTTATTCCCAACCGATTAAAATCGAAATTTGAACACAGGACTACAATTGCAGACACAAATTAACGTATCAAATTTGATATATTGATTCTGAAAGCACAGACCGACAGATGGTCAACACCTTATTAGATTACACATGTTACACATGTCTACATTACACATGTTAAATCTATGTATTGAATTTCATCCATCTAGCTCTCTTCTTTTTGTTGTTCTTGTGCTAAATTATATTCGAATAATTGGACAGACAACAGATAGACCCCTTTATACAGACAATTGGACAGAACGGAATCTGCTCAAAATTTGATAGAAATCTACAAATTTGGTATAAAGATCACATACCAAATTCCATCCATTTAGCATAAAGCGTTTTTGAATTATCTTCGTTACAGATGCAGGGAGACAGACAGATGGACACACGCAATGCTAAAAAACGATTTTTCAACTCGTAGGGGCCTAAAACATGAGGATTTGTCAAAATCTCGAGTTCGGATTTTTTGACGATTACAATACTTTCACTATACTTCGTACAGGAGAAACCTACAATAATGCATTTATTTCATTTACCATTAATTGTATTTTTATTTCCTTTTTTATTTGTTTTCAAATTTCTTCTCACAATTTTTTTTCACGGAATAAAAGCGTCTAAAACCTGGTTTTTCTTTTGTTAGGTACTGGGCCCCAAAACTATCTCTCTCAGTAGAGTACGAAAATTATTTCAAAGAACTTTGGTTATCCCCCCCCCCTCCCCCTTTATCCGATTGAAGACAAAAGCGTCGAAATATTAAATTGCATATGAATTTAGAAATAACATGCAAAACCAAAATAGTAAGTGATTAAATTTATTTGTTAAAAAATGCTGGCTATGCCTCCATTCCATAGCCCTAATATCTGAGCAAATCCTCCACCCCCCTTTATGTAATATGATTTTTTGTGGATACATAAAACATAAGTTCATAGAATAAAACAACAAAATTTTCCAAGAATTAATTAAAACTAAAATTTAGTATTACTAAATGCGCATTTTGTTCAACTGTTTTTCTTACAGTTACCTTACATAAGCAATTACGATAGACAAATATTTTCTAGTATGCATGTATTGATTGTATTGTACATGTATTGATTACTGCAAAAATTGTTTCCCATAAGTAGATTATCCTCGAATTAAACAGGTATCACATTATCTGTTCGAAGCTTGTGTAAGTGTTGCTCCAGGTAAGATACATATACAATGCAGTGGCTTAAAATAATATATGTATTCGCCGTCATTTTATTTTTGCATACCTATCCATACCTCCTAACTTGAGGAGACAAATTAGAACTTCGTGGAGTAGTTCGATTTCCTTTTCCATCTGAAAGTTTCTATTCATCTCAAGCACTCGGAAAGGAAATAAGAAATGGAAAAGTTCTTTCTTAGCGTAAAGATGGCACTTCAGTTCATTTTGAAAGGTCAATATTCTAGATATAATATGCAGTCTTTCATGAAAGGCAGCATCAAATCTCAGGATGGAAGAGATTTATCTTTTTAAGAACTTTTGAGTTTCACACAGAAAGATAATATATTTATTTCCCAATTTCTATGCAGTGCATGAAAATAAAATCGTATCCTAAGTATACTGACAAATTTGTAAGATAATGTTTGAAATTTGATATGAAGATAAAACTAAAGATGAAAATATTGTTAATATTTTCAATGTTTCAACTACTTAATTAAATTAAATTTTAACTTCCTTTTTGCCAAAGTTTAGTTTAGTTATATTAACGTCCCGTTTTATAGCAACACATGGTTATTTTGGGACAGACTTGGTTAATTTTGAACCGTGGTCAGATAACGAGGACGACACCTGAGATATGGTACCTCCTCATTCGAAACTTCCACATCGCACCAGCAGGAGGCCGCTTTGTTGCCAAAAGTAAAGGAATTATTTCTTTGGCTTATTTCTTTTTTTTTATTATAATTATATTTAGCATTATTCCAAAAAAAAATTTAAAACAATCAAAATCTATATCAGTATAAAATAATTTGCTAAATCAAAGTACCAATCACCCCAGTCTCAACTACAGGTCCGATTTCCTGAAGTTTTATTTTATATAAAATTCATGATATCTAGATACATCATCAGTGGTCACCCTTCACTCCCTACACCCTCCGTATTCGAGAAATGTATCAAAATAAAATGCTGACAGTTTTACGGAGCTCCAAGACTTGATAATTTAAACGATTTCTCCAATTAATTTCGTAACTTTGCTAACCACTCAAGATGTTCTATGTTTACTATATAAATACAATTTAAAATAATATTTTTCTTTGTTTTAATAAGATGCAGTTTATCAAATTTAAATGGCACGAATAAAAAGATGCGGTTAATGCTGTAGGCGAGCAACTATTCACCATCAAACGTAAGTAATCTGGAATAAAAACATAAACTTGTTTTTAAAATTTTCATTAAATGCGAAATTAACAAAATAAAAAAGGGAATAAAATAAAAATATGAAACCTACCGATTTTCTTTTGAACTCGAGCATTATTTGCTATAGTTGTTCAATCAACAACTTTACTCCTTGAATAATTGATCATTCATATCTACTTCTAAAAATAATGATAATTCTTTGATGAGAAATTAACAGATCTTTTCTGTATTTTAACAAGTTTCTTATCAGTTGGCGAAGCTACAGTTGCCCGTTGGTTTTGGAGAAGGGAGTACTAGGTCAGGTGTCGTGCTTGTCATCTGACCATGGTTCAAAATTACGAGGTCCGTCCCAAAATAGCTCTAGTGTTGCTTTAAAGTAGGACGTTAATATAACTAAACTAAACTTATATAGTTGTGATATAAAAGCAATGTAAACAAATATAAAAGTTCTAGATGCGATATTGTTGAACCATTTTTCTTTCTTTTTAGTATGAACTTAAAAGAAAGATTCTATAACTGCCACGCTTTTCAGCAAAAACTTTGAACTTATCTGTTGCCTTATATTGATCTCAAGGCTTTCGAAACTGTGAGTCGATTCGCCAAAAGAGGGTCGCCTAGAATAATACTGGATTTTCAGAAATTTTCCCGTGCTTTCTCTTTCTAGATTCGTCCACAATTTTGAGTAAAAGTACCAAAGAAAATCACCACGATTTAAAACGTGTCATATAAATTCGCTGGATAATTTTTATTTTGGTTTTATTTATAATTACTACGTACTAAACTTTCGTATTTATTTTCCAGTTTTGGTATGATAATAAAATGTTCATTTGCGAGTGGAAAAGATTTTAATAGTACTAATCTCAAGTTATCTTAAGTTATTCTCATATAAAGATAATCTTTTAGCAATTAAAATCATTAAATTAGTTGATAACAGTCAACTGAGAAAGCTAATAGTAGTATTCTCGTATGCTTATACAACATGACTCGCTTTGTGCTTCGTCATATAAAGAAATTTTTTGGGCACTTTTTTTCTGATCGACTGTATTTAAAATTTGACCTGGATTTACATTATTAATGATAAAACTCCATTTATCTCGCTAGTTGTGTTTTTTGAGTTGTAGCATTCACATTGATATGAATATAAAAACAGACAAAACGGTCCACTTGCTTACCGATTTGGTTCTAAATTTAATATACGCTTAAAATTCTGTTCATCCTACTAGCTCTTGACTAGAGTTATCGTATTCAAGGACATGCAGATAGATTTCGTCCAGAATCTTTGATAGAAGTCAACATTTTTAAAGACAACATACCAAATTTCATTCATCTCGCTCATTACAATTTGGAGTTATCATGCTCTCTGGCAAATATAATGCCAAAAATAGTTTTTTTCGGACTCAGAGTGATCTAAAACGTGGAAATTCGTCAAAATTCTTGACTTTTTAAGAATTAAAGTACTTTTTATTTGAAAATGAGAAAGCAAAAAGATTTAAAATTCACATCGTTATCGGAATTTTTAACATCTCAGCCCTATTAGAGTAAATATAAATTCTAAGCTTTAAGTCACTGTTATTTATATTTTGTAGACTCACTTTAAAATATTAATTTGCCTTTTTTTTTTTTTTCACTACAAGTTCAGAAAAAGAATGCTTTTGAACACCTTTATTTCTTTGTGCTGATACAGACTTGTTTTTTTGTGCGCGAGGACTGTGGGCGAAAACAATCAGATAAACCATTTCTGAATATTAGGAAATAACTATTCTTTTAGATGATTTAAACTTTATGTCACGCAGCAAGTGAAGAGTACTTTTTAACGACTCCGTCTGAAAACTGATACGAGTGACATTCATTTCCGCAGATTGAATTCATTTACGAACATTCATTTACGAAGATATATAATTCCAAAAATTAGAATTTCAGACTCGGAGAAATCTAAAACAAGATGAATCAAAAGTAAATGAATGAATTCGGACACGATTTAAGAGTTAATATTTCAAACAATTTAAGTTTCAGTTTTCTGAAAAATAAAATCTTGTTTATAAAAATTTTATTTCAAATCCTGTTATTCGAGGTTTCATTCCTTTTGTTTGAAAGTAAACAGCTTTCTTTTTCTCTTTTTCGTACTATTACTCATTTCTTTTTCACTTCTAAAGCAAAAAGTAAGTAAGAATACCATTCAAAACAGCTTTTTTTTTCTCTTTTTCGTACTATTACTCATTTCTTTTTCACTTCTAAAGCAAAAAGTAAGCAAGGATACCATTCAATACTTAAAACTGATCGAATGAAAAAGGAAATTAAAAAATGGGATTTTCTTATATGAATTTTTTTATATGTATATATTGCAATTTTAAGTCAAAAATATTTGTGTGATATAAACGATATGTGCATGAAGATAAAGATGTTCAGTTCAGCATAACCATTTATTTTCATGCATAAGAAAATAAAGTTGTAGAAAACTTCAATGGATATGTTTGTATAAAAAGCGTAAACAAATATTGAACTACAAACATCTATAAATTTCAAAAAGATATGATGAATTGTGCTGAATTGTATTCCTTTAGAATGCAATATAATAATCAAGAAAAATATAGAAATGATTTTGAAACTATTTATAACCACATTTTATTAGTGAAATAAAAAGTAAATTATAAAAAAATGGAGGACAAAATAAAAATGTCAAAATGTGCAGAACTGATAGAAATGGAGGATTTTTCATCAAAACAAAACATATCCTTTTTACAAAGTTGTATTTTAGAAGCGGATATATTTAGTTTTTGTAAAAAAGTAGGTAATTTTACAAAAGTGAAAAATAAATTTTGCATAAGAAAATGAGACTGCACCCTCGTAAAGTTAAATACTAAGATTCGAAAATTATATGAAATAAAATGCAATTCTGATAAAATTGAATATGTTCACCTTAAATTAAAAGCTGCTCATATTCTCGCAATTTCTTTTACATATCTTCATTTTCAATGACTATTTAGAAGCTTTCTTTAACCTATTCTCTAAATCTTTATGCTTTTACGATTCTGCTCAGAGTTTTTTTTTTTTTTTTGCTTTTACGATGACCTCAGGATTTTTCTTTTATAAAATTTATTTCACTTTTGATTTCATTAATCAAAGATCTTTTATTTTAAAAAATAAATTTACTTTTTATTATTTTCTATTTTTCAATTTTTAAATAAAAACTCATAATTCATTATAATAAATTTTATGGAAACTCGTAATTATTTTTTTCAAACTTGCTACTTGGTAACGCTTTCGTCTGGAATAAATAATTAAAATTAATTGATTAACTGATAGTTAAACTTTATAAAAATTAAAAACCTTTTTCAATAGCTCAAAATTGTTCAAATTGAGAATTGTGAAAATTGTGGAGAGTTGTTGAAAAACTGATTTCACAAAATCAGGTTTTTATAAACACGAAACAAGTCGAGTTAAATAAAAAAAGTGAATATAATTTAATGCCTGAAGTAAGTGATTTTTTTAAAGTTTCATACGTTATTATTTCACGTAATGGGCTATACAGAAATTTCATTAAAAAAATACCACATCAAGAATGATAGGTAGATTTTAACGAAAGGAATAAAAACAGTGAACGTAACACAAGATCAGTATTTTGAAATTTAGTCGTTGATTAGCTGCTAAGTAACAATTAGCCGATTGGTTGGTTTTTCAATGGAACTAGTAAAATTTTACTTTCATTCGATAAGAAAGAATTTATAAAATTAATTAAGTAAAAATTCAATGTATGATTTTGAAATATAAATGTCAGGACATTTTTTTTATTGGCATCAAAAAAATTCGGGAGGAAAAAGAAAATGCCATTTCATAACATGAAATCCTCTATCAATTATTAAAATAAAAATCAAGTATCGTCTAAATTCTGGAAAATTATTCTTGGGATAATATTATTAATAATTATTCTTGGGTTATCTTTACATTCTAGAAAATTATTCTTGGGATAATATTGCTAATAATTATTCTTGGGTTATCTTTACATTCTAGAAAATTATTCTTGGGATAGTATTAGTAATAATTATTCTTAAGGTATCTTTACATTCTAGAAAATTATTCTTGGGAAAATTATTCTTGTAGTAATAGTAGGGTAAGAAATATTTGAATTAATAAGAATCGCCACTCAAACGTACAGAAAGAGGAGTGACATTGACACTTGTGACTTATATGGGTGAATAGATATTTACCCCTTATTGGTCTCAGTGAGAATACGTACAGGATATCTAGAGATGGTAAAAGATAAGCAGGAGGTGCATTCAAATAATTGGGTGTTCTTGTCGAAGTAGAAAATATGTGTAAAAGAAAAAAAAATATTATGTATTCTAATGAAAAATAAGAATCGTTATTTCGCATTTGAAGATTTGAACACATCAGAAGTAATAAATGGAGATTTAGTTTAATTTTAATTTCGAAATTGTTTTTTTTTCACTCGATTCACTCGCTGCATTATCTCTGGCGCCAACTTCGATTGATTTTAGAAATGTTACAATTCGACTCTTTTAGAGAGATGAAGATTGAATTATTGGTATAAAATGAGAAAAAGAAATTATTTGCTTTTTGTGTTAAAATGTAGCGAGTTTTTTATAATGAGTTCTTTAAGAAAGTTAGTATTATCTGCTGAAAGAGAAGACGTGTATTGGATCCGAAGACTTTGGCAGAACGTTAAACACTATAAAAAATTTATTTTTAAGTTACACTCTTTTAAATTTTGCAAGTGTAAACTCAGTACATTCCTTAAATTTCAAGGATTAAAAATTTCGATTATTGAATGTGTCAACCATTTCAACTGTTTGGGAGAGCAATTCCTTTAGTACTTTCATTTAAATTGAGATTTTTAAAATCTAAAGTGGATCCAAAATCTCTTACAATTCAAATAAGATATTTAAATTATCTATCAATAAACTTACAAAATAAATTTATCCATTTTTCATGTGATATGCTTATGCAAAATGAGTTTGCTAAAAATTTGCCTTGAAGATTCTTTATTTGAAATTCAAAAGAATATAATTCAATATATGAATTCGTTCTGACCGTTCATTTTTGCTTTCTCGTATATCAAGTATAGAGAATTTGATATTTTGGCGAATCTCTACTTTCCAGACATCCTTCAGTTCGAAAAATACAATTTTGGAAACTGTATGTCTGTATGTGTCAACGATAATTTAAAACTGCTCTGAGCTAGAAGCATGAAATTTAGTATAAGGTTTTTACACAAATTTGTCGATTTCTATCAAATTTTGAGCATCTGGTCAGATGAGGTTTGTCTGTCCGACTGTTCAAATATAAGTTAACACGATAACTACACTAAGAAAAAAGTAGATGGATAAAATTCCGTATACAGATTTAACATCTATAGAGTAATAGACACATAACAAATTTCGCCCCAAATCCAGCTATGGGTTTGGACATCTGACATGGACAGATGACAAGGACGACATCGGTCTATGCTTTTATAAGTATGTAAATGCGCTAACTTAAAAACACTTTGACTGAAATACATCAAATTTTATATGTGATTTTGTAATTGCAATTGTATCTCTGAGTGAAATTTTAATTTCATATTGTCTCATTTAATATTGTCTAGGGGGGGGGGGAATGCGTCTAAAATACGAATTCACTTTTATTAGAGAGTATGCGAGAAAGTTTTGGGAAGATGGTATTCTTAGCTTCATTTTGTGCCGCTTATTTCTACAAAGCGATTTTTTCTTCATTAATGATAATTAAACCTAGGAACCTAAACTCATATTTTAATGATGAATGAATTCATATAATTCATTATCATAATGAATTCATTTTTTATTCATACAACAAAAATTAATTTTTCCAAGTGTAGCGAAAAATGGGTCATAGGAGAAAATAAGTTTGAAAAACTTTGCCTTAATCGAACAAAAGATGTTCCGTACTTTCTCGTGATCAAATACTGAACTGCTAGAATTTCAAGTGTATTTATAGCTTCGTTGCAAAAGGATCCGTATGTTTTTATGTAAAACGGAAGAAAAGTAAAAAGAGAGTTTTTATTCTCTTTGGCTTATTTTAAAATCCGAAAAATAATGAAACGACTAATAATGCAACTACTTCAACAAATGCAACTTGTATTTGTATATGTTACGGCCAAAGAGCCCGAAATCGGCCAGTTCGCGAATTGGCCAACGGTGCTGTAAACTTAACGGTCAATTTGCGAAGTGGCTTGGGACGATCGGCCAAAGTAGGAAGAAGGGAATCAAGAGCAGATTGTTTTACACACTGTTAAAAATGAAGTGTTTAAAAATGAGTACTTCTGTGTACTGTTTTTTTTTTTAAAGTACAATTGTTTCAGAAACGGGTTCAAATATAAGTGACACCTCTGAGTTAAAAATAAGCTTGCAATATATAAAAATATCATATCGTGTTATTCTGTTCTCATATTAAAGCCATAATAGAAATTATTCAGTGAACATATATGCTGCAACAATGTGATAGCGTGAAGATTAGATTTGCGCCCGTCAAAATGAATGAATTATATTTTGAGCAAAGGCGTTGCAAATCGTGTATGAATACAAAGGCAAATTGAGTACTCAGTTTTCAGTTACCTTTAAGGGTGATACTTAGTCTTTTTCTGTTCCATGGACCTAATGTTAAAGATCCCAGATCACACTGTCTCCCGAAATATCGCTTCAAAAATATGAATTTTTTGCAAAGACAAATAGCAAGTATAAGGGCTAATTAAAACAAATATGAAGGAATTATAGTTTTATTATTAATATCATTTAAAAGACACTTCTTTGTTGGCGCCATCTGTCGAATTTCACCTACAACATGACCTTATTTACATTTTATACATAAATGTCATTACATTTATTTACTACTAGCCGCCTTTGGCGGCCAGCTGGTTCGCCAGTATTAATAATCGCTAAAATTTTCAGTTAATGTAACTTGTTCACTTAGAAGCTTTTTCTGCAAAATATTTTGAGCTTCATATTTTGGTAGTTATATGATTCGGTCATACTTTTATGTAGGCCTTAAACAATTCTGTTCATTGTACTACTTTCTCTAATGTTCTGTCAGTATTCATAAAATTTCTACTTTAAATTAAAGTGGAAATGTTAAACTGCAATCAATATAAAAGCTTTTTATATTGAAGCTAACCACGTCTTTTTGTAAATATGAAAATTGAAGGCAGAGTCGTTTAGCAGTGTAATTATATGTGCACTGCAGAATAATTTATATAATATCTCAAAGAATTATTCAACAAAAATTTCTCTGATTCATCTGATTCATTTAATTTTTTACTTTGAAAAGATTTAAATGATGCAAATAAAAATATTTTATTTTATTTCAGCAAATGAATGAACTTATGAAAAAATTACGAATTTTCAATTTTACACAGTCCTTTGGTCCCAGGGAATCATATTCTGCGAAATACTCTTGACACTTCAACTTTTGAATAAATAAATAAACGTCCCTATCTTCTGCGATGAATATGACCGATTTATGAAGTTTTTATGCATCCGTTTTAGAATAATCAACATTTTCATAATCACAGGCCAATCACTGTCGAGAAATCCTGGCAGAAGATAAGCGTATCTTCATTGAGACAGTCGGTGAAGTAGTTTAAAATCGCCAGTTTTTATAGAAGAGTGATATTAAAATTTTATAAATCAGTCAGTTTTAGTGATTGATTTAGTTGGTTGAAGTTCAACAGTTTTTATTTAAAGTATTGGTGTCTCAAAAATATTTTGTTAAATATGATTCAAAGGGCAGAGAACCTATATAAAAATTTAAAATTCTTGATTCATCGGAGCATTTATTGACTAAAGTTGTATTAAATATAATTATTTAGTTCCTTTAGACCATTATGTTAGCAAATGTATGCCCCAAATTAGCTGATGGTCGCTGATTAGAATGATTATAAGTATATTAAACTATGTTTGTCGTAAATTAAATTGTTTTATTTAATTAATAATATAGGTATTGTTAAAGCTCACAGAAAACTTTTCCTCCTTTTACTTTTCAGAAAATATCTTATTTCCTTTTTTTTTTTTTTTTTTTTTTCATTTGAAACAGACACCTGCCGAAAATTACAAATTTGTCTATTAAATTTGCAATAATAGTTGATTTATTTTTTAATTTAAACTTCTATCAATGTGATGGCAACACGTTGATAAAAGCTATTTTTATTAACTTGACGTGCTCGTGCAGATTAAATTTTAGCATAATTTAATCTAAGCATAATTTATAAATTAAATTTTAAGCTTTAATTTGATGCAAAAATCGATTTTGTGCTGTATTATTTTCTGGTTATAGCGACAAAACGCCGAAATTACGCTTAGTTTTTAATTAAAATTCTAATTAAAAATTTAAAAAAATAGCTCCACAGTGCAAATCCCCGACCTCCAATGTATATATATGCCAAATTTGATAACTGTATATCAAACGGTTTGGACTGTAGAGCGCCAACACACACACACACACACAAACATACATTGAACTTTATTTATAAGTATAGATTATGACATCGGGGTTTGGCCAGGGATTCCCGACCACTTCGCGAAATGGCCAGCCAAAGTAGAAAATACAATATTAATTGCAAGTATTTCGGACTTTGGCCAAACCTCTTGGCCAATTCGCGAACTGGCCGTACTTCGGACTTTGGCCTAACATATACACCATGCACAGCGAGTGTGTCGAGATTCGGCCTATTCCCGCTGCTTCGGGGTAAAAGTGACACTCGTGCTCTCTGTTAGACGTTAAGCCACCGTTTCAGTGATCGGTAATCAAAAGTTTTATCATAATCGTCATTCATTATATACTCCAGTGAATAACGATTCTTTAACAGTCAAATTTATAAACTACATCATTAATTTTTATACAAAATAAGCTAACTTTATCTTATTTTTATCTGAATACATTTTATAGATTTGTAATTTGTTATAAGCACAACCAAATAATTTTAATTTCAGAGAGCGCGAAGAAAAAAGCGCAGCAGAACACATGCTTGTTTCACATACACGAATTCATGTAGCACGAATACTTGCATCAAATTATTTGGCTTAGTATAAAAGTGCTAAAAAGTGCATTTTTCCGACTCTCTTTAGAAAGGTTGAATGAACTAATTATCTTTGAAAACTTCAAATGAATAAACTATATACTTTGATTCACTATTTACCGTGGAGATTCGGTCACGAGGACATTTAAGAGACTGACAAAAAATTAATGAAAGAGAAAAAAATATTCATTCACCCATTGCATAGAAAACAAATATAAATGTGAAACTTTCAACAATGGTTTTCTCTACTTTTATTTAAAAAAATTCATATTTTTGCAAATATAGCGCATATATTTGAAAATGTAAATTTCAAAAAAAAGAAAAAAGAATCCCTGATTCTTTATAAGTTTATTGATTATAAAACATAGTTTTCACCTAAATAATACGAAATTCACAGAATATAACTCAAAATATTACTAACGCAATGCATTAAAATCCGAAGTGAATTCTGTAAATAAACGAAGAAATCGAAGTATTTTCAGGAAATGAATTTTAACTGCACATGCGCGATATATATCATAGCTTTCTTAATCTAATTTCAAAACAGGATGTAGAGGGCAACTTGTTTAGAAACTGAAATCAAAGACCATAATGATTCAGAAAGATATCGATATTGCAACGAGCTTAATTCCAGTCTAATTGTCCTCAAGGAAAAGCTAAATCAGGAGATGTTTTCCACAAATTGAAACTGTTTAAACTTGAATCTTCAAATAGTAATACTAAATTCTATACAGGATTAGAAAAATACTAAATATCTCTTCTTACTTATAATTCTGAAATATATACATATTTATTATTATGAAGTATATTACATATATTATAATAAACTAGGCATCATTAATAACCAAAAATTTATTATGTTATTCACTATCGTTTGCTCAAACATTTGATTCCTAGCATTGTACAATTTCCTTTACAATAAAATTGTAAGCCTGCGAATATGCTAACAACTAATATGAGGTGGGATCGTTGCAGACAACTGCTAATCAATGAGGAAGGCTATCAGCTAGCTAGTTTGGGAATGTTTCTAAAAGAACTGCCGTCATTACTATAAAAGAAAGTTGGTAAGCTCTATTACTGATGTGGGCCTCTGTAGGCTAGCTTGAAGTCTACATTCGAATTCGTGGCAATCATTTGGAGAGGATCCATTTTTGTTTCAACTTGATCGTGCTCTTGATCACAAAAAGCGAGCTATGCAGACCTCGTTTGGTGACAAGTATGTTGAGGAATTAGGCTGGTCAGTTCACAGTTTGGATCTCAATCCCTCATTTATAGTATGAGCCCATAACCTTTTATTTTTCCTCGATTTCTGGTCGGTTCCCTAAATGCCTTTGTGATCGAATTTCCCTGATCAATCTCCAGGTTAAATTGTGAGTCCTAGTACGTATTTTACATGGCCGAAATTCTAAGACGAATCGGCCAGCTTTTCTGTAGATATTCGGAAAAATGGTTCTGAAAAATTTGAAAGTGTTCAAATACTTTTAATTTCATAGTGCATCTGCATGAGATCTTTATCTTAAAAAATAAGCATTGAATACAGGAGAATATCGGAGAGTACATTTTTCAGTTTAGGACTTACACTTTTTCCGTCACAGAAAGCTCAAATTTTAATCTCAAATATCTCCACCAGTTTTACGGATAATTCAATAAAACTTCTTCCTGTGTTTTTATTATGGTATAATGTAAGTTTCTCTAACTGGACTTTTTGGCCGATATCCTTTATTTTTGTACTATATTTTTTATGTTCCTTATTTTAACCTATGCTGTAACCTGTCTCAGTAAAATCAGCATAATCATTTTACTATTGGTACACGTTACTTTCCTGATTATACGTGACGCCGTTTTGAATTTAAAGAGCATAAAGAGACTTTACCGATCACTCTGTAAGCAATGCATGTCACCAGTAATTGCTAGATATTTTTGTCAACATTAAAACTAAGTTATTTAAAATATATTTACACATTTGAAAAATTTTATTAAAACACTTCCATTGTATATCTGAAATTATTTTATTATACTACAGTTAGTCGTATTACGAAAGAAACATTATACTGCTACTTCATTATGACTTTCTAATTCATTGAAAAAAAAAAGTTTAAGAACATAAGTAAATAGATCTGAAATATAAAGATCAAGCAAATTTTGGTAAATACCAGCTGCCTTTGGCAACCAACTGGTTCGCTGGGAACAATGGTCGATAAAAATTTTAATGAAATATTTTATTGAAAATATTTAATGACTTTTTAGCAATACAAACAAGATCTTAATGACTTCTTTAGCAATACGAATAAACCAAGACAAATAGCTGAAATGAAAATTTCACGATTAGCTTACCAATAAATAAAACACTAAAATTTCAAAAATTTGATATTATCTCAAATAATGAATTTCCTGGATGATACATCCGGGAATATAAGTAAATATCCCATCTTTTTAGCTTGTGAAACCGAAGTTAAATATCCACTTGCGAAATTCTAGACAGTTTAGTTGGGAATCCACGCAGTTTTAATAGTATTTTAATGCCTTTCGGGAAATATTTTAAAATACATGTTTGATTAGCACTAATATGCTGACAGTGTCTACGTATGTTCATTTTAAATTTTCTTATTAATATTGAACTACTTTTTTCTAAGAAATGTTCGCCATCTATTTTTTAATCTCACTTTGTTATTTACTTTATCTCTTTAAAACTGGCATTTTGTTGTGTAAAATATTCTTGATTTTTCAAATTATTATTTCCCTGAAAGATTTTATATTCAATGATCCTCTCTAATCCTGGCCGGATAACTAATTTCTAAACTATTCGAGATGGGTATATACTTTCTGTTGTAAAAATGCTCAAAATGAAGTAAATAATAATAATTTATTTTGTTTCAGTCAGTAAATGTATTTATAAAAAATTATGAATTTTAATTTTCCTTCGGTCCAATGGATCATTTTCAGTAAAATATTCTTAATACTCTAACTTTTCAATCAAAGAACATTTCAGTTTTCTGCGATCAAATCTGATCGAGCTATGATGAAGCTTTGAATGTCATCATTTTAAATGAATCAATAATTTCATTATTTTAGGCCAATCAGCTTTGGGGAAACTCCGGGCTCTGATTGGTGGAGATAATCAATGAAATGGTCTAAAATCGCACATTTTCATAAAACAGTGATATTCAGCTATTCTAGATGAATCAGTTTTTGCAGAAAAAGAGGCGAACTTTTTTTTATTTAAGATGTTAGAGGATCAAAAATACTTTATTAACTATGAATCATAGGACAGATTGTGGGCATAAAAATTTAAAATTCGTAATTCATCAGAATATTTATTGACTCAAAATACATAAAATACAATTCTTAATTCCATTGAAATCAATTTTCTAATTAAATGTGATGCTTATTACTGTTTAGAAATTAGCTGTTGAGTTTCATTAGAGTGGGCATCAAGTATGTCTCAAACCATGATTGCTTTAAATAACACAGAATTATTAAATTAATAATATGGATATCTCAAAAGGTTACATAAACCACTTTTCTGCATTTATATTTCTAGAAAATATCTCATTTTATATTTATTTTACTTCATGCAGCCAATTATTAAAAATGACACTTTTCTAGGGGTAGTTTGCAATGACAGTTAACTCAAACTTATAATTTTGAGCTTTTGTTCAGCGTGACAGCAACACGTTGGTAAAAGCTAATTTTTTTAATCGCACGCGTAACGTGATAGTGCAAGTTAAACTTAAATTGTATTGTATATGAAATATATTGTAGGAAAATCTGCTTAAAATATTTTTTTAAGTTGTGTAAATATAAAATGCAAAAATATATATGTATGTATATATATGGGAAAATAAAAAGTATCATTGAAATATTTTTGAATTTTAAGATAATGTAAAAATCACTTTTGTGCAACAATATTTTCGTAAATAATCGCAGAAAAACACCAAAATTTCGTTTTATTTTCAATTAATTAAAATCCTTGTAAAAATCCAAAAATATCGCTCCTAAGTGCTAACTTCCGCCCTCCAAAGTATATATATATAGGTGCTTAGTTTGTTAGCTCTAAGTCAAATTATTTTGCCTGTAGCTAGCCAATAAAAACACACGCATTCATCTTTATTTTTATTAGAGAAGTAAATAAAAAACTTCCAGACTTCTTTTTTTTTTTTTTTAATATTCCACACTCTTTCAATTTGTTCAGTTTCCTCGCTAATAGTTTCTCGCACCACATTAGATTTTGGCAGTAGTGAAAACTTTATGGCATGTCTAACAAGTGAATTAGCATATATATTCCATTTCAATAATTTTATTTTCGAAAAAAAAATTCTCTTCCGGTAAAGAGACGGTATCCAATTCTAACTATTCCTTTAGTCATCTGTTCCTCCAAAAATGAGTGAGGTTTTAAGTGCGTTAATGTTATAGATATTCTCAATTCCTTAGTAATGGATTCCGCCAGACAGCTAGCTTTACGTGGTCATAAACTATATATTGTGAAACATATGATATTTCTGGTTAAAATTGTGCTCTTCAGTCCTTCTCTTAATGGTGAAACCTCTTTCAACAGATGCTTGTTCACGAAAATGAGAATAGTTTTCAAAACTCTCTACAGTTTTGTAAATTTGCTGTTGTCACTTAAAGGATAAAAAAAAAAAGTTTTCCAATCTCATTTTTCTAACATTAAAATTCTTGAAAGAGAGTAAAGATGATTTGACTAAAAATATATATATACACATTGGAAACAGGATCTTCATCTTTAATCTACAACACAGAATATAATTTTTTTTTACACTGTCTGATTCTCTGCCAAAACAACATTTCTTACTGATGCATACTTTACTAGTGATCTATTATTAACATTTTCCACATTTTTAAAACAAACTATTGACAATCATGCTTCAAACGCATATAATTTTATTGGATATTACTTTTGTGGAATATAAGTCGTTCAATAATTAGTCCCTTCTTAACATCTGCACTCAATTTATTGATTGCAGAACATGAAGTATTATTAGAAAAATTTAAATCGCAACAGAAATTTACTGAAGAAATAAATATAACCAAGAAAGTTTCTTTTAAAACTTTTTTAAAAATACAATCGTTATTGTACTAATTTATGCACATCAGATGCATAAAAAGGCAAAAGTGTGTCTTCCCTCTAATATATTTGAAGAAATGGCTTAATACGTTCTGTAACACATGTCAAACCAGCGGAAAATGTCTTTTCAAGACTTTATTTTTGTATATTCTTCGATAAAAGTGTTATCTTCCCTCCCTCTAATATAAAAATCTGTGGCCTTGGACGAGAACTCAGATTTTTATTTTAGAGTCTCACACATGAATATTTTGTACTTCTTAATACAATAAAGAAAACCGCGTATGCATTTTGTACGCCTTTTTTTCGACTGTTTGAAACCAAAATTAGAAGCAGAATTACAGTTTTAATAACAAGATTAGATACCAATTTTCATCACCATAAGTCGTTGCATTTTTTAGTTATCGCATACGAACGTACAGACAGAAAGAAGATGGATTTGGTTCAAAATTGGATGCGGATTTGTAGATAATAAAGCTATGTATCCAAATTTATCGATATGGCTTTTAACCTTTGAAAATATCATTCTTACCTGCTCTCGGACAGGAAGATAAAATTTCGATTAATGGATTTCATTTAAAATTTAAAAGAAATCTCCAAATTCGATGTAAAGATAACATAAAATTTTTTCTTCTTCTAACCCAAAGCATTTTTCAGTTCTCACGCTCACATATAGATATAATTCCAAAAATGCATTCTTCGGAGGTTTGAATCTCGAATTTTTTTGGCGATTATAATATTCTTTCTTTAAGTATTTCGTATGTGAGGAAATAAAATAAAAAATAATATTATTAGAATCATTTATTTTGCGTAATTTTAGCAAAAGTAACAAAGGACTTACAAGTTACTTAGGAGTACCATGGACATTTTGTTTTACTTTAATTTTTGGAAGACTTGAACCATTCAATGTTATTCACTTTTAAAAGTCCTCAGCGAATTAAATACACATTTTCGCGATATATTATTAAAAAGTTTATGAACTTTAAATAAGTTACTTGTAATAGAAATATTTCAATGCATTCACAAAAAGTGATTAACTAAATGATGCTGACAATAACTAACCATGCGTAGAAAAATAACACGAAACGAGCTGAGTTGCTGTTCACGAGGTTTTTATGCGACACATCAAATTATTCCTAAAAAGATACGATTTTCCCCCAATCTAAACAA
Organism: Argiope aurantia; assembly: GCA_026543865.1. Lineage (NCBI taxonomy): Eukaryota > Metazoa > Arthropoda > Arachnida > Araneae > Araneidae > Argiope > Argiope aurantia. The sequence goes on along the minus strand of JAPMOR010037572.1, from coordinate 170,872 downwards.
ATAAAAGAAGATCAAGTCAAGGAGAAGATTGTATTTTCCCCATACTATCAGTTTCTATATTGAGAAAAGATCTTTCCCTCTTACTTCCACATTGATCGAGGCTCTTTGAGCATTGAAAGATTAGACACTGCAGTCATATAATTGGGCGGATCTAGCATGATGAAATGCCTTTCTTTCATCAGATAGAAAAATAATCGTCTGGACAAAAAATAAGCCTTTTAAGACCCTTATATAAGAATCATTAGTTTTTAAAAACTAATGTCAATGTTAAATTATTAGTTTTTTAATCAGTTTTTAAAAACTTTTAATGGCGCTGCGTACTCTATATTTATGTGCATATTGCATAACAAATCCTCACTCATTTGATATTTCGATTTTTCATAGTGAATAAGGAAGCATTCATTCTTATTTTACTATCGCGATTACTGCAATATATTTAACTATTATATCATTTAATGATATCGAGCCTTACACTAAATTCAAGACACACACACATAAAAAGAACTAATCGCAAAAGAAAGTAATCGCAAACAATTATTTTCGAGCTCCGTCCTTTCGATAATACAATTTGCAGTTCAAAGTTGGGATTATTAATAGTTAGCAGCTTTTCAGTAATGCAAAAATATCTTTAATCTTATTTTCCTTTTCTGAAAAACAATAGGAGTTAGTATTTTATGCCTCATTGATTTTTTTGATATAAATAAATACAATATCACCTAACTTTACCTATTAAATTTCATCATCATCAAGGTTAGATGACGATAAATATTGTAAAGTGAATAGCTGATATTAAAATTGCGTGTTTTTTTAATTACCTTTTATTATCTTGAAATGTTTTTATATTGGTGAGAAAGATAATTCGATACTTACAAAGACTTCAAGATAAATGCATATCAATTATAGTTGAAAAAGGATCATTTGAAGGATCTAGAAATTGAATCATTAATTTTTCAGCAATTTTTTACATCTCTATTAAGAATAAAGAGAATGTTTGCTTGCCTGTCAGTCTATGGACAATCTGTACGGCAGTGTAGATTGTCATTAAAATTTGCAATCTGTACAATTTTTTCTTCTCTAAACCAAAATTCAATCTGCTAATAAAATTGCCTACAGATTTTGGCCTAGATCAAAAGAATTTGACCGAAAACCGCTTTTAAGGATGAGAATGTCTATCCTAAAGAGCGACTTTTTTTTAACAGCAAGAAAATAAGCGAAATCTGCTTTTCCGATTTAACATCGGAGCTTAATGTCCCAAGAAAAAAATTACACTAATTTAAATAGTAAAAATTAACATTTAAAAGTGATCTTCATATTTTTGATTCAAACTTCAATAAGTTTCATCGTTTCTTCAAATTATTTCATTTTTTCTATTGTTAAAATAAAAAATTTTAAAAAAATTGTTTCGTTGAGCTTTTGCTCAGAAGCAGATTTTTTACATTTGCTTTTATTTCGTTGTATAGACATTTGAGTTACATGAATTTGAATACGATAGTACAATAATATTTCTTTTAAAATCATTCAAATTTTTTTCTTGTTTGTATGAAATGTTAAAGTACAGCGTATACAAATAATTTTTATTTTCTAATACATCTACTTGGTTTTTCATAGTCTTTTTATACCTGTCTTTCAATTTAAATCTAATAAATTTTTCCGATTTTTATTCACTAGAAAATTTTTGTGAATTTTTACTAAATTACTCAGATAAATGTTCATTCTATTTTCAAATTCATAGTTTTTAAAACTAATAAGTATTCGCTTTCATCTCTATCTTCTAACTACATATTTTTCGCATTGTTTAATTGTTTAACTTCGTAGTATAAATTATTAAAACAGTTGTTGTTTTTTCTTCCCTTCTTTTTTCTTCTGCCCCCTTCGGTGGGTAACAGATTCGATGGGGTTATTGGGGATTTATTGGAAGAGATCACTGATTTATAAGCCAATCTGAAATCAAAAAAAATTCTAAGAGTAATGTTCTAAAGTTTAAACCATATATGAATAAAATTTTTATGTCCAAATGGAAGCCTCTTTTAAATCAACTACAAAAAGAAAAAAAAAATCGCTGAACTCCTTAAATTAATGAGACAGCTGGACAGCTTCCAACTTTGACCATTTGTAAATCCGGCCCTGGTAAATATAAACCTTTTACGTATCGAATATATTTTCAGATATACTTAATATCGTAATACTTTGTTTACAGATGACGGAAAAAAAAAAGAAATAAAGAAAATAAGAAAGTAAAAAATGATCACAACTCTGCCAAATACAGTGAAAAATTATATAATCTATATTACTTGGAGCTTAAAAATGGAAGAAATTACTTGATTATATATTAGCAAAAATAATAAAAAAAGAATCTGAATTTCATAGCGACTAGGGTATTACGCTTTAAAACATTTGATAAAAACTTTTAAAATTGAGAAAATAAAAGCTACATGGCAACCATTTTTATGTCGTATAAAGATAATATTTTGAATTTTCAGATGATTTAAAAATCGTTTTTGTGACATTATATTTTCGGAGATCGTCAATAACTAATCAATCCTCAAAATTTCTGCTTGCGTTTTATTCATTATTTTTTTAATCGAGGTGGACATTTCCTTCCTCCAAAATGTGCCTGCACCAAATTCAGTATCTCTAGGTTCAATGGTTTGCCTTGTAGAGCGCAGAGCAAACACGCATTCATTTTTATTATTAATAGAGATAAGTTTGGATATTTCTCATTGCTTCGTCAAGAGTATAATTGCATATTTTTCTTCTATTTTTTAAAACTATAGCGCTTATATTTTATCTATCGTCTGCAAAGCAGAATTTTAATAAATTTTAAAGATTTTAATTCCGAAGGTAAAAGTTACGAGATAAATGTCTATTGCATATTTCTAAATATCTCAGTTACATATTTTGCTATTTATAACTTTTTATTTGTTTTCTTAAAAAAGCTTTAACTTTGTGTCCTCCTAGTAGTTAAGTTATTCTTTTTATTGTAATTATAAACAAAATACGTTGAAATGTGATAGACAAATAAAATGGGAAAGAAAGTAATATTTTAGTTGTGGTTCTTTTTAATATTAGCCGATAGTAAGAGTTTTATTATATATTCATATTATATATTTCCTTATATTATATAATTACATATCATAAAGTTTTATTACATATTTTTTTATTTTATATTATATTTATTTTATATTATATATATATATTATTATATATGGTTTCTTTATGCATATATTTATTATATATTATTATTTTTACAATATAAAAGACCTTTATTTTATTCCCAAGTAAGCTAGAATTGCCTCCAATTGACCCATCCACATTTTTTTAAAACTTCAATCAAAATAAATAAAAGAAGTTTCAGTCAAAAATTCAAAATTTCGTAGAAATTAGTCAAAAATTAACATTACTATCAAAATTAGTCAAAATTTTTGCAACATTTTGTGTCAAAATTTTTTAAAGCTTAAATTTGATCTATTCCTTTTCCCAAATATCGACTTCTGCTTTTTTATTCTATTTTATTGAATATATTTTCTAGATTCTAAATTTCTTTGAATATATTTTTAGCTTCCTTATTTCAGAAGTATAAGGGTTTATTTAAGCTAGATTACGAATTCTGATAGTTGTTTTTAACTTTAAAATAATTATTTCCTTAAAGAAATTTTTTGTGTGATTTCAGGTTTTATAAACGCGAAATCTCGAAAAGGTTTCTTTAAAATTTCAAGTATATGGTTTCAAAAAATTAATAGATAATATACATTAATAATTTAAGTGTACAATCGCTTCTTATGAAAGTGTTAGCTCAGAAATATGAAACTGTTTTTAATTTTAAAATTTAATTTTCGATTAATTAAAAAATTTTCATGAAGAACAAAATTTCCAGAATATTCTGTTTCATAGATAGAACTTTGTATTGAAATTACCACCGATATAATGCAAATATTTCTAACAGTTTTCCTGCAATCTAAGCATATTGTCATAAAAAGATAAAAAAGTATCTTTGGGTTATTTTTTAATGTTTAAAAGTAAATAATTAAAAAACATATTAAAAACACTAATTGTTTACAAATTTTAAAAAAAAACCATTTCCGTAGATGTCTATGCTTTTCTTTTTCCCTCCGAACAAAGAACTTTTTTCTTTTTAAATCCCAAACTAGAAGACATTAACCATTCTGTAAATCAGAGTTCAATCATTTATATGGAATTTGGCGAGTTTGTTTCTTAATTGAATTGACAGTTTTTGCAATTTTACTACAAAAACATTTTTAAATTTTACTTTATCGTAGACACAAAAAAAATTCATTTCAGATTTTGATGCATTTTTAGGTTTTTGATTTGTCTGTGACCGACATGGACATTTTTAGAATGTCGTCTGTTCTTATGATCACTCCGAAACATAAAAAAATATTTAGATGAAATTCAGCCTCAGATTTTCTATACAATCTGGCAGTGGGCAATGGAAAAAGGCAACAAGACAGATCGATGTTTCAGAGCTACCAAATTTGGCACAAAAATTTTGGAAGGTGGGAATGTTCTTAGCGATTTTCTTTTAATCAATGAAAAATCGAGGGAAATTTTTATGGGACAATTTCAAATATATTGAGTACAAAAATTATTTTGTACCGTCCTTAAATTAAAAAAATCAATGATATTAATTCTATTCTTTTTTTATTATTGTAATGCAACGAAAATAATGAAACAAAATCATTTTCTATAAATATTTCATCAATGCCTCTTCCATTGTAGATGACAAAGATATGAAGATTTGTCATGTTAGTATAATCAGACTGGCACTCGTTCTGTAGTAAACTATGAGACGTCAAAATCGTTACTCATCGAATGCAATAGCTATTGCAAGACAGATGAATCAAGCTATGATGTCTCGATTTAAAAATTTCTGATAGTTTTTCCTATTCGAGATTTCCTTCTCTTTTGGACGAAAATTATTAAAACGACGTCATATTTAAAGCTATAATTGCATACTTATATTTCAGTATGCAAAAAAGCGAAGGGATTTTTTTTTCTGTTCTTGGCGTATTATTAAGAAAGGTAGTTTTCAAGATTAGATACAATGAACGAATTATCGACTATTAGTCAAAAACTGGAAGGAGTTATATGATGAAATTCAGTTTGCAGTCATATCAAAATGAAATAAAAAATGCAAATCTATTCAAAGTTTTGAATGAAATTCATCAATGGGAAAATTGAGCTGATGCCTTGCTGTCTAATTGAAGATTTCAATGTGTATGCAAAGACGATGCAGCTTGATAAATGGATATGTAAGTTTTAATTATGGGAAAGAATTTTTTAACAGAGGGAGAATTTGTTTCCTTTACGTCCTTCATTTTTGTGTCAGAAGTAAATATTCAAATGAAGAGGTTTAGTATTAACATAAGTATCATCTCCTTTAAAAGATCTCAACTACAAAAACGGACAGTTGACACCCGATATATGGAGATGAGAAGCATATTGTTACAAATCTGTAAATACATTTGCCTGGGAAGAGCGATTTACAGAAATTCTTAATGGATGATAAAAGAATGCCAAGTCAATGATTTCCGAGGAATTTGGTGACAAAAGTGAAGATTCTGGAAAATGCAAACATTATGATAGTATTTCTATTAGGAACCGATATCTAAAGATTCTTCAGGAAAATTCCATATAACTTGACATTATATAAACGGAGGTGCTCTCACGAGCATCAGTTGTCTCTCTAAAGAGTAAAGAAGCGAATTCTGCAGTGTACCCTGAGCTTTACTACTGCTTTTGAATGAGTGACTTGCTATCTGCTTGTGTCATGAGTTTATACAAGTGCTAATCTTTTTGAATGCCTCTGTTACTTTTTGTTAGCTGTGATTCTTGTTTTCTGTTGAAGAAAGTATCGTTTTCTATTATTGAGTTTGTTGTACTAAATCTCAGTACAGCCATTAGACGATTTTCCCTCATATCATTATGTCTAGTAGCACATCTTTTCTTGGGTTATCGATTTAAATGGCATCTTCTAACCGTCATGTAATTTCAAAACGATCCGACAAATTATTCAAATACCTGTTAAAAAAGTAGAGAAAATTTATGTGAATAAGAAAAAGATTAAAGAAAAATTGAATTCCATTATAACAACATCTTTATCAGGCTATTTTGATATGTCCGACACAAATGATATTGAATAAAATAACTCTATTTATTCAACAGTAGAAGGGTCAGATTTTTCTAAAAAATGAGGCATAATAGCCAGAACGCAAAAAAACGGGATAGGGATTCCAGTTGATTTAAATGAAGCGAGAATTTAACGGTGGCGATAAATAATTCAAAAAATCGATTTTATCTGAGAAATATTAAATATATCCTGCGTTCAATATTCCATCAAGTTTGCAACTGTAATTGCAAGAGCAGCGTTTTAACGAGTATTTCAGAGGGGCATATTTTTGTTTTGTCTTGGAAAAAGGTTGTAGAATAATAAAGTAATAAGTATATTGAAAAGATATTTAGAATAAACTACTGTTAATTTATTATCAGTTAATGTCTAGTTTATTAATTTATTTTATGTACTGATTTTATTTTCTTGTTCCTTTTTGTTATTAAAAAATAATGGATAACTGAAAATAATTTCAGATGCTTTATTAATTTAGAAGAGCTCCAATTTTCTAATGGCCTTGTTTCGACCAGTGAAACATCGATTCGCCCAAAGGGGCACTTTGAACGGACTAAGGGATAAGTTAATTAATTATCTGAGAATGAAAGCGAATTGGCTTAAGATTAATTAAAGAGACCATTCGCTCCTGAATGTAAATTTTCAGCATTTGAATTAAATATCCCGCTTTTTATTTATAAGTAAAAAATATTAATTAAATTTTTTGAAAGTTTCTGAAAAAATTCTCCTTCTCAACTATTACTATATGTGGTATATAATAGTTCTGTTATGGATAATATGAATTAATTGATCTGAAGGAAAAATAATTACGATGCCATAAGTTTCTAGCGCCTCGCCAATAAGTCATTCAATAAGTCAGAGTATCTCATAAGTTTCTTTCGTACCATGCTTTTTGAACTTGGATCTTAGAATTGCATGGAAGTAAGAAATATGTTTATTTCTCTTGAATCCTTTGAATTCAAATTGCAGTAAACTGGACACCAAAAATAATAATATCTTTTCTTACGCTACTCAGATTATTTGTAAAATTTAGATCCGGAAATACACTGTAAACTCTTTATGCTTTGTTCATCATATAGATGAGTCAACAACTAATATTAAGGGGATTCGCAGTGGATATTACTCTATGAAGAAGTCTATCTACATTTTAGAATGTTTCTGCTGTAATTGCATGTCATTCTTATAAAAGAAAACTGGAAGATTGGGCCATCGATGTGGGGCGCTGTAATCTATTTCAAATTCGATGCTCCAATCAACCCGCAGGTGTCTATGATAATGAGATCGAGACTCTTAGCAGGTCAGTCAAGTTCCTCAATATGCACGTGCAAGTCATGTTTACAAAATTTGCATTGAAATGCACTGTTACTTATGATGCATAATTTACTACAATCTAAATTTATAAATAGGCTTAAGTACGTAGTATCATATCTTTAAACGAGCAATTCTTGTATACATATATAATTTTATTTCGTGTATCTCGGAAAAGACTCTAACGATTTGGATCCAATTTTATATTTAGATAAAGTTTTGTTTTTCAAGTTTATCTATATAGATGTATTTCCTGAAAAAGCGCGATTTTACACAAAAACCAAACAAAAAAAAATATTTTTCATAACTAATTGATTAGAGCTTTTTTCTATTTGCTTTCATGCTGACGATATCATATAGTGCCATCGCACAATTTTTTATGGTACTTGCACTGTGTTAAGACCGATTTCACCATGGTGAAACTGACTGTAAGTTCAAAAATATAGGTGGTGAGAGATAAACTGTAAAATAAATATTGTAATATAGCGAATAGTTTCGAATAATTTGCTAAACTAAGTGCATTCAGGATTTTTTTTTATTTAAATGACCAGTTCATATGTAAGCATGATTGAAAACTATTCATATGTATTTAGTATGTTATTCGTATCCAAATATTTTTTCCAAAAAAGCCCAATTTCACAAAAACAAAAACAAAAATTGCTGAGCTAAGCTTGGTTTTCCAGATATTGCAATATAATGCATTATAGCAATTGTTTATCTCTTATTTATGTAATTCAGTATAAGTATTTGAAGATTCAAACTCAAGCAATATCAAATGAAAAATACATTTTTGTCAATTTCTATTTGATAGCAGCTGAATTTTACCTTGCTACAATACCGATATTTTTCTACAGGTATCTTAAAGGCATTTAATTCGAATTTTAATATAATTTCCTCCATATATAAGATTTTGAAATTGTGAAAGAAAAAAAAATATTATGTTAAGTGCACGCATGATTAAAAATTCTTTACTATAAATATTTATATTTCGACGAATATTTAAACTATTTACTCTGGATATTAACATAACACTTCAGTTACATTTTGTTATGCACCCTGTAAGCTTCATTAAATTTGATTGAAAACATGAAAATATGTTATATGTTATACAAAAAGCATGTAAAAAAATTTGGGATTATTTTTACAAAAACAACTTTATATCTTCTCGAATATATGTGCTATTTTTATAAAAATGCCTATAAGGATTGCGCAAATCCATTGATAATATTTAGAGATTGTGAAATGTAATGAGATCAAATCATTGATTTCTTCATCAATTTTTGGTCATTCTCATAATTATTCTCGAGGTCGAATTCTCAATTTAAATTGTGAGTTTAAGTATATCCTTCACATATTAGAAGTTGAAGGGCAGTTCATTCGGCCCTTCTAAATAAATTCGAAAAAATGTGTAAATTCAGAAGTATCCGGATATTTCTGATCATATAGCATAGTTCAACTATCTTTTTGAACGATTTATGTCAACGATACAATTTATTTTATCTGATGATAATTATCTCACACTTAAATCTTACTTTTAAAACAAATTGCAGACTATTTCATTTAATGTTTTATTATAGCGTTGATTTTAACATGGATTTTTAAAAAAGAAAGTTTTTAGGATATTTTATTTTATATTTACACAAAAGTGGAAAGCTATTTCTTATCACAAAGAGATACAAGTAGTTCGTGATTGGTTTAGCAAATTCTTTCTACTCATTTTTTTAAATTGATAATCAACGTTTCGATTTGGTCTGTAGAAGTTAATAATCATCAAATGATTAACCTAAAAGATTCAGATTCGTCATACTTGGAGAAATACTCCAAGTTTATTTTTTAACTGCCATCAGGCATTTAAATTTTTTTCAAAAATTTGCTATATGAGTTTCATAATAATTAAAAGAAATTCAATGAATGCGTTAAGTCTTCACGGTTAACATTCCAAACATACTGAAAACTGCGCAATTTTAAAATGAATGGCAAATGTCGACGAAAACTGGACTGTTTACCAAAACATCCATTTGAAAGGTCCTCGAAAAGTCATGAGTAGCCAACACAAATCAAATCGAAAGCTAAATCATTATAAAATATGATTATGCCATTAGCTTGGTAGACTTTAAAAAAAAAAAGCGTTCTGCATTTTAAGTTACTTGTAACCTACTCAATTAATTCAAATATTTACTATTTAAAACCAGTAAAATTAGATGAAGCAATCAAAGAAAACTGTAACAGACTGGAAAACCATTAATGAATCATGTTTTTCCATGACAACAGACCATCGCTCACCTATTTAGTGACTCGTTATAAGTAACTGCAGTTTAAATGAGAAATGATATCATGAAGCCTGGACTATCAATAATCATTTACTTTTGTTTTCGCAAAACTCTTTAAATGACAAAACTCACAATGGTAATGATTCAGTGAGATCGTTTTTAGTTCAATACTTTTGCTTATAAGAACCAGAAGTTTTGTAATAATCTGAAGTATAATGAAGTTGGGGGGGGGGGGAAAATTTTAAATAAAAAAAAAAAAGTATTCCGTTGTTGTAAGTTCATTTGTTTTGACATGATTAGTGCTTTATTTTGTTTTTAAAAAACGCACTTATTCTTGCACCAACCTAATTTTGCCATCTCTATTGATAATGTTCTATAAATCAAACTAAAACCAAGTTCCAATGCCTTTGTTTCGGAAACTAATTCATTTTATTCCTTAACAAATATTTTCAGCTTAATGTTTAGATTTTCTGTATTTCATTATCTACGTAAGAGGGAGGGGAGGAAGCATATCTCAAAATAACATAAAATTATAAAATAAGGCATTAATCTAGTCGAATTTATTCTTTGAAGTAGCTTCCATTTATATATCTCGGTGGTATATCAAATAGTTGTATGTAAACGCTAACACATATCCCAAAACTTAATGGCACTTTGATCTCACACCTGGACCCTTTAGTGGCATATAATATTTTGTGTCGTTTACAATATTCTCTTGTCACATACAATAATTTGTGAATAAAAGTGACTTTTCTGTGCAAACGTTTCCAATAAAATTGCACTGGCAAATTTGACATATGATATTTTGACATAACAATGACGATATGTTAAAACATCAACAGATGGACCGTTATGAGCGAGAATCGTGTTTACTAATATCTGATCCCTCACTCAAGTTTGAAATAGAAAAAAAATTTAGATTTCTGCAAACGATTTTTATCAATTAGAAATGAGATATCGTATGCAATGTAATGTACAAGAAATGACTCATGCAAAAACTTCAATTTACTATTTTTATACGCTTTTGTTTTATTTAATATTTGTAAAGATGAAATGTTTTGAATGATTTTTCACTTATTTGTTGATGAACCAGAGTTATAATTAATGTTCAATTAGTTAAGATATACTATAAAAGTGATTAAAACTCCATTTTGGTTATAGTATCTTTATTAGCGGTTTAGCTCTTTATCGATGCCTTTATGGTTTTGTTATGGCATTCACATTACTTATAAAAAAAGTAATATCTAAATTTTAGTGCTTTTGTAAGAATGCGTTCTGAAAACTTTTTTATTATTATTTTAAGTAGAAAACATGCATTCAGGAAGATCCTAGAAACTGAAATAAAATTTAGTAAAAAATAAATTGCTTAAAAATGGAAATGTTGTCCATGTTCCATTTCTAGATAATTTAGATTCATTTAAATATTTACATGGAAGTAGATATTTCCATGTAAATTTTATTCATGAAAGGACGTTTCCATGGTAATAGATTATTTGTGAACGCTTTTATTTCATTCATAAGTTTACAAAGAATTTTTTTTTCTTTCAGCTCTTTTTTTTTTTTTTTAATCTTTTAAATGTTAATTAACTCTTACTTCATGAGTGAAGAAAACTGGTATTAACTCATTCGAGTAACTATAATTAAATTTCAGAAATCTTTGAGTTATTTTAACACTTATATTTTCTAAATTTTATTTATTACTCATTGTTACACAATACAATTTTTTTTTAATGCAAGTCCACGAGTTCTCTTTTTCTTAAAGTTTACTTCAAACTGATAATCATTTTAGAAAACTTTAAAAAAATTACTTCTTTTCCGATATGTTTTATATTTATTTTCATGGCAATACTTAACTTCTGCAACTTCTTCAATTCTTTTATATATGACGCAACTTTAGAAACGTTTCATCAGTTTTCTAATGTTTTGTTTCATTTGACAATTATTCAATATATGAGGAAATGAAATTGGCGGTTAACATAAATCTCAATATTGCCAATGTTTCTTTTTTTTCTCTCTCTCTTCTTTTTTGAAAATATACGATGAAAAACTTTATTTTATTTTCTTTTATTCGACCCTGGGGGGAAATAATGTTTCTTTCAAATGTTGGTTTAAGAGATTTTTCTCCCAACTTTCTGAACGATTAATGAAATGTATTCCACATTCAAATGTCAATATTATGAGGTGTTGCATTTTATATTTCCAGGTACTTATTTACATTTGCGTCAACAAATCTTTGCCATTCACAGATATAATTTACTTTTAATAAATGTCTTAAGAGAGAATAAAATGAAAACATTCATCGTGTCTTATCTATTTTTATAATAAAGTTATTTAGCATAAATATTTATTTTACGTGTTAGTCTTTTTTCAGTGTGTAATTATCGATTTATCCAGCTGTCATTAGATAAAACTCTGATTTATGGAAAAACTTTAATCACTCTCCGTGTTTGTTTTTGGTGTGTGCGTTTTTTATTACACTAATGGTAAGCATACTATTGGATAACAAACTCAAAGGCAGTTGCTCTTAACCTTTTAGAGGACACTTCCCTTTTCAATTTTAGTTGTCACCCGTCAAATGAAAAAATTAAAGAGTCGTATAAATGTGACGGAGTTTTGTTAAAGGTGGCATTTTATACATTTTTTTGCGTTACAGCAATGCTTTTTTTAAAATTTTAATTTCATGATTACAAAAGCATAGTCAGTGAGGGTAATTAGGAATAAGGAGTAATTGGGAACAATAATTACAGAACACACCAGCAAAACCTTAAGAGAAATAGGATTCTTTTGCCTTATTTAAAGCACTCTAAATGAAGACGAGAAACACTGTTACACTTTCTTCAATGATATTTTCCAACATTTTTTTTATTTTATTTTAATTGCAATCGCATTAAAAAAAAATGGAACCAAAACTTTTTAAAGTGTCATTATTCACTCAGCATATCGGTTATTTGCAAAGTTAATTTCTAAGTTATGGATTTGTAGGGTATAATCTGTAGTCTTGGATCTGTAGGATATAACGGTTACAAGTAAGACATCATTTTCATTTTCAGATTTTCTCTTGAGAAACAGGATAGGATTCTCAATCATCCCTGACAATTTCATCATTGAATAATTGGGCATATGCTTTTAATTTAATAAAAATCTATATTTTTCATATACTTTGAAAATGTATTATATGATAGAAAATGATATTAAGTCTAGGAATACGGAAGTGTGCCTTCCCGCCAAAAATGTTTATTATTTTATGCCAAACTAACAACTGATATTTTTAAAGAATCTGTCGTATGTTCTACATACATAAGGTTTTGCACGTGTGAAATCTGGTTATTAATAATGATTTGACACTGATTGACGCCGAGTGTAGAAGAAAATATGAAAATTGAATTCAAGAAAGGAAAAAAAAACGATGCTAAACGAGGAATCTGAAGATAATGGTTTTGAGAAAGTGACATGCCAAGCCATCCACGGTAATTTTTGATTAATTTTTCAACAAATCTGCATATTTTGAGTGATTATTTTGTAAGTTCCAGAATGAATGACTATTATTAGAGGGATTAATAGAGGTGATGATGATCAGATGAATGCGACAGGTTTGAGAGGCACCCATTTGACTAAATCGAGATTTGTTTTGATGGCTAAAGATTGTTCACTATTACCGAGAGTCCGATAAAAGTCATATTACCGGATTTTATCACCGAGTAGATTTTTTCAGGCAGCCTAAATATAAGAAAAATAAAATGTATTGGACATTAAATGCTCTGCTTGAAATAGGAGGTCTATTTTCTATTACTTTCTATTCATGTTTAAGTCAGTTTCTAGATCTTATACGTTTTCTTCTTTAGTCTCATAAGGTTTACCATTTCTGTTTTTATGAAGTTTTTTCACTTCCCGACAAAATTTGGGCTAAAGTGATTATAAATTATTCTAAATTGAATGTATTAAATATGACAACATATATGTGATATTTCATGAAATAAGAGAATATGTTATTGCGAAACAGTAAAAGAACAATACTTCAGTTTACTTGAGAACCTTCAGTAAAATAAATTCTGATGATATAAGCAATAGTTTTTTTATCCTTACTAACATATTTCCCTCAAATCAATTTGTTACTGTGGTCAGAAGTCACGATAGGTGTTCTCAATTACTCCATATTTTCTGGAGTTAAATTGGGAACATATCGGGGAAATTATGAACGTGGCTGTAAATAAGACTGGTTAATTAATAAAATAATTTGGATAAAAAGACTTTGTTCAATGAGCCCTCCAGAACATGATTATGTACTCTTATAAATTATAGACTTATTTTCTTACTCATAAGAACATTTTAAATAGAAGAAAATGGTGACTTCTGCAAAATTCTTTCCCAATTGCTTTTACTTGCACCACTTCTTTGAAATGTGTTATGGTTATGTCTTTTGTTATAATAAGTTGCCATAGACGAAAGGCGAAAAAGAGCCTATGCGACAATACAATCTGAAAGATACAATTTTGATAAGTAATTTGAAAAGTATTGCATACGTCTTGGAGCGCACAAAACTAATCTGATATTTCTACAGAAATTTTTTAATTCAAAAATAATTTCAAATAAAAATGAAACTTACAAACAGTTTGTATAGCATAACTAATGAATTAAGGTTAGTCAAATCTTACTCACGAATACGAGGAAGGTTTTAGTGAAGATTGCGTGACAACTAAATAAACAGTTCCTTTCTTATTAATTAAAAACTGTGGTTTAAAGCACGGAAATGATAATTTTATTTGAAATGTCCCATTCCTATAGAGGAAGAATATTATTAATATTTCAAATTATTTTATTAGTTAACCTTCGAGTTGACACTCCAAATATTTAATTAAATTTTTTAATCATTTTTAAATAATTTTAATAACTTTCAGTATGAATTTTTTTCCCCGACAAGCTGCTGAATTAAAAAATATTTTGGTGTAATTAATATTCTCATTTTAACTCAAAATAAAATTGTAATTTAAAACAGATTTTGCATATTGCATTTTTTATAAAAATATTTTTGCATTAAAAATATTATATATATATAAATGAAAAATGTGTTCGTTGACGTTCTCTAATTCGTTCAATTAAATATATCTCTAATATGACTTTTATAATACGTTGTCGATGCAGCTGATTTAATATGATAGCTGCAGCATTTTCTGTAATATAAGAGTTTAAAATTCTGTTGATGAATACTGTAACATAAAGACTTCTCCTATATGACATTTGTAGAACGTTGTCGACACAACTGATTTCATGTGATAACTCTAGCATTTTTTTATATTAAATAAATTAAAATTCTGCTGACAAATACTAAAACATAAGTACTTCTCCAATATGACATCTATAGTACGTTGTTGACACAGCTGATTTAATGTGATAACTATAGCACTTTTTTATATTAAAGAACCTAAAATTCTGCTGACAAACGTTGAAACATAAAAATTTCTCCAACACGGCATTTATCGTACGTTGTCGACACAGCTGATTTAATATAACTGCGACATTTTTTATAAAGCAGAAAGTGCTACATAATTTTAATTTTAAACAATAAAATACATCCCATTTATCGACGGAACATGAAAAAGTAATGAAATGTACTACATAATTTTAAGAAATTAAATCTATCCCATTTATTGACATATCACGAAAAAGGTACGAAATATAATTTTAATTTTAGAATTAAATTCATTCCATTTATTGAAAGAACATGAAATGTGGAGATAGTTTATCGAAAAAAAAAATCTGATGTTTAAAAGAATTATCAATAAACACCAAATAAATAATTTAGTTAGGTATCGAATAAATTGTACTGTCTTTACTTAGAGAGAATTAATATAATTATAATATAATATATTTGACATATAATAATATAAAAATTGCAAATCTTTTCGAAAAAAGAAATGAAACCGTTTAAAATGTCAGATGAAGACTTATTCAATAAAATCAATTCACTATATTCAAGCAGCAGATATTAGCCAAAAAATAAAATTTCTTCAATAAAGTAGCAGCGCTTCTACACTTCGTCACTGTTAATATGCATGTAAAATTTGCAAAAGTTTTCTCTCTTTAGCACATACTCTTTAAAGATATATACACAAAAATCATTTGAATTTACTATACTTTCACATTTTAAATAGAATGATTTTAAAAAAAAGAAGGATAATGAAAAGGGTTGATAAAAATGCATTCCTTTGTTCAGGGAATAAGAAAGAATGAAAAACACTTATATCGTCCTGTTTAATTTGTTTTTTCACATATTCCTAACATATGAAAAATTATTTTCATCTCTAAAAGATACTCCATTTCAAAGACAAAAAATTATAAAGCAATCAACGGTTGAGTACTTATTAAATCAGTTTCGTACATCAAATAAAGGTGTTTGGACCACCATACCCATGAAATTATTTCGTCTATTTTCTATTATAATAATAATAATAAAATAGACGAAATAATTTCATGTAATTCAAACGAATCAATATAATCAATATATTTTATATACTTTCTAGTTTGGTTTAGTTTCCTTTGAAAGATATCTGAAATACTTCTTGAAGAATTTGGTTCAAAAAACTTAAAATCAGAAATTGAATTTTAAAAAATTTTCCAACATATATGATACAGAATATTCGCCATCAAGACGATTTTTAATGCATTATTTTAATGTATTAATGTACTAAAGTACATTAAAAATGTATTGTTTCATTTTTAAAGTATTATTTTATGTATTAATGTAATAAAATACATTAAAAATGTGTAATTTACTTTTTAATTATTTAATTCATTAATGCAATCAAAATCAATTATTTAATGCATTAAAATTATTTAGTTTATTAATGTAATGAAATACATTAAAAATGTATTATATAATTTTTAAAGTATTTTTTAATGTATTAATGCAATCAAAATCAATTGTTTAATCCATTAATTATTGTATTAAAATTATTTAATGTATTAATTGAATGAAATACATTAAAATGTATTATTTAATATTTAAAGTATTATTTAATGTATTAACGTAATCAAATACATTAAAAAATTTCTAATATATATTCTATAGAATATTTGCCATCAAGACCATTTTTAATGTATTAATGTAATCAAATGTTTTAATGTATTAATGTAATTAAAAAGTTTTTTAAACTTTTCATTTAAAAAAAAATCCTTAACATGCTCTCCAAAAAGTAATGCTTCGAAATATGTATATAAAAAGAAAAAGAAAAAAGAAAAGAAAAACTAAGTAGAGCATAAATTTATAATTCAAAAATAATTTTAAATAACTTGCTTGTTTGAAAGACACTAATTAAGCAAGTTTTAATGAATTCCATAAAAAAGCTTTGTTTTAAATGAATAAAAACATAATATGTTGTAATTTTCTCTCAATTAATTTTAAATCCATTTTTTTTCACAATTTAATTGCAGTTCCATTTAATTAGACGAATTGTTGTTCTATTAATTTGTTTAAAAAATTTCAAGCGCACCTTTTTTTTTATCATTTTTATTTAAATTATATATAATTAGTGAGCCATAAAGCACTTAAAACTAAAAATGATCTAGATTAATTCATATTTAAAAATGTTTAATTTAAATTCTACAAGTGCTAATATTAAATGTTTTGATACTGGAAATTTAAGAGTAACATAGCAGAATTTTAGTAATGTACTCTTTGAAATGTCAAAGTAATATGTCAGCGTATGTAAACTAGGGTAAAATAATTACAAAATGTGATAATAAAAACTATTAAATGAAATACTTACAGAATAATGGGCCATAATCTGAACCGGAACAGCCTTCGCGAAAGTTCGGAAGCAATGATTAATTAAAAACTAATAAATCAAATTTTGAGAAATGTGTGTTAAATTCCTTATTCATGTCTAATATGTACTATTGATGAAAACATTTTTTTAAATCTGATTTGTACATATAAACCCTGTGTTGTGCGCATCCAGTCTGAGAATCAATATAATGATAAATGCTTCCAAAGTTGTGTGGCTCCAACCTAGATATAGTCGAGGAAATTTTGGAAGTAACTTACTCTAAGAATCTTCACAGATACCATCATCTTTGCAGATCATTTTTATCTAAAATATCTGATGAAATGCATTCATTTGAAATCTCATTAATTCCTGTACTGAATTTTTTTTCTATATTCACAAAAAAGAAGATTGATTTTTGAACTTTTTGACTGAAGCAATGAATTGATTTTTTTCCACTTCACATTAATTAAGAAATTATATTTTTCTATTCATATATTTAAGATAGCGAAAAAAATTCTCATGAAGAGGGTCGGCATTTTCTTAATTAATTATTTTCATGAAAGGGGGAGAGCAACTGTAATAAAATTAAAAATTAAATGCAATAACATCTCAATGAATGCCATCTTTTGTAAACTATTAAATATCACAGTTTATAAAAATAAACGTCATTTACTTCATCAGTAGTTTCAGAACCACAAAATTTTTTCCACACCACGAAATTTTTTAAACTCTTTTCTGCATAAAAAAATAATAATTTGAATACATTTTGGCTACTTTGATATTAAATATATTAATAACATTACTTATATATTTCTTTAATTTTTTTTTAATATTAACATAAAAAAAGAGACGACAAATCTTTCATTTGGCTTATGAGTAATAAATGAAAACAATATCAGCTTTAAATGTCAGAACATAAAATAACCCATGCTAAACTGATGAGCCCTCGCGATATCGGTTTAAATGCTGCACCTGTAAAGCATCACCTCTTCGCCCTTCGTCTACATGACAAGCATCGCCAAGTGTCGGACAAAAGATACTAAAATGACTGTAAAGCATGGTTTCGATTCGCACCAATGCCTTGGAGAAAAAAGCGTTGCCCTTTAAATCGGGGTCATTTTTTAAATTTCATTTTGATAAAACAAAGTTAAGATGCAGAACTGCATTTCTGTTTCCAGTCTAAAAAATTTTGAAAAAAAAAATGGATTACATTTTAATTATTTTGATATGATCCATGGCAGTTTAATATTGTTTTATTACAACTAAAATAACGGTTTCCGTAACTGTTTGTAGATTGATTTCTACTTTTAATGCAAAATTTATATATTTTGAAAGCATAATTAGGAGAGAAAGATAATACTTGACTTCTAAAATATTAATAAACACTATTATTGTGTGAAAAACAACTCTATGTGCATTCTATACAAGTTTTATTACATTACATTGATGACGCTGAATTTAATATATTGTTCCCAAAATGCACGCAGCCAAATCAAAGTTACATATGGAATTAAACTTTGTTGCTTGTTTAGAAATAGTCTATTTAGTGAATGATTTCAGTTTTACGCGATAAAAATCCGAATTTTCCTGCGAAAAATGCTAAAATATTTGATAACATTCTATCTTTTTAAATCAGAAAATAAAAATAATAAAAGCTGAGACATATTCTTCTCCCTACCTTTATATTTACAGCATTTATAAGTGCTAAATATGCATTATTTCACTCAGGCGCATTTTTTCGTTTAGCTTTTAATTACTCTAAATATAATTTACCTAGTTCAAAATAACATTTATGCAATACCTTAACAGCGCAGTAAGTATTAGTCACAATGGGATGACCAGATATATCGATAATCCTGAAATCAAGACAGTAGGTCTTTACATATCGAAAAGGAACTCTGTAGTAATAATTTTCTTTTATCCCATTTTCCTTTGTTTATGCATTATTTATGCATCGATAATTTGGCAAAATTATGATAATTAATGATATGAATAATTATCATTAATAATTAATGATAATTAATGAGATTATAGTAATTGATGAGATGTTATAGTAATTAATGAGATGTTATAATACTTAATTAGATGATATGATAATTAATGAGACATTATGATAATTAATGAGAGGAATTATAATTAATGAGACGAATAATGAAAAATAAGTAGAATAACCATAATTTTTTTAAATGAAAAAAAATTTTAATTTTATATAAAAAGAATGCAAAGATCTTTAAGAAAATTACGTACATTGATATGAGTGATGCAGTCTATTATGAGAAATCATAGTTTGTTATCTATTTTAACTAATTAATTCTAGAAACTGTAATTCCTTATTTTCTTCGAATACAAAAATACAATGGAATTCCTACAGCCCACGCGGAAATATAACGATTCTTTCAAAATCCCGAATTCCGCTGTGTTAAAATAGCAAATGTGACTTCTTGTTCTCATTTAGGTCATGCATTAGTGTACATGTGTTCGTCAGCAGAAAAAGCACAATTGACAGGAAAAACACTGCAGAATTGCCACCAGTTTTCAACTCGACATATGGAAGATGAAAACATAACTAACGTTTTTTCATTAAGAAGTATTTATATGAAATATAACCTTTCCATTTTGCTACAATTTAACAGAAATTTGTTAGTATGTTCAGAAAAAATCAGCTTAAAGATAGATGCAGAGAAATGACAGCCAATAGTTTCAATAAATTACTAAATTTACTTCATTAAATTATCGCAGAATTACGATGGTACTGTAGCTATTTAAAAAAAATATTTTTGATATGTGAAATAATGATTATCAATAATACTTTTAAAAAAAAACATTAAATACTGATAGAAAAGCCTCGTCCAATTTTTTTTTTTTTTTTTTTTTTTTTTTTTGCAGTAATAAAAATTTGCGCAGAAATTTAAATTATTCGTTTGCTTTTTTTAAAACACTTAAATAACATTCTTACAGCAGAATAAATGTTATTTAATATTTTATAATTTAGATCAATTTTTAGAACTTCTAAGCTTAGATCATGAATTAATGAGATAATGAAAGTCGAGAATCATAAGAAGGTAAATCTTCCATCAGATACTTTAGTTGTTGTTTTTTAACTTTATGTCTGAATAAACTATAACAAAAATTGAAATAAATAAATAAATTACCTTGTTAATAATATAAAACTCAAATACATATTCGAAAAAGTATTCGTTGAGATAAAAATAAAACACACACACACACATATATATATATATCGATCCTTATGAATGAAATTCCTTAATTCCTGTTTTATATATAATATTTTTTCACTTTTATGACTCGAAAAATATTATTCTATAGCAATACTTTTCAAACATAAGTAACATAAATAAATTCTAATTAATTTTACTCTGTACCTCCACCTTAAGAAGTTTTCAAAATCGCTTCAAATCGCCTATAATTATAGATTTAAATTATGCGTTGCAATATACACTAATAAAGTAAAAGATTGTTTCATAAACATCATGCAAATTCAATTACTTCTAACTTTATCCCTTCTAAATGTCAAGCCACACAACAATAATAAAATGTTGAGATAGAAGAGAAAATTACATAAAGTTTTAAATCTTTGCTGATTATACCTGATAAATTTTCCATAATTCGTTTTCGTCAACACCGCTTTAAAGTTGATGTCATCAAACCAAGGTGAATTAATATAAATCGGATTAGGATTTTTGAAGTGGGCCTTTTTTTTTTTTCTTTTTTTTTTACTTTGTTGCATAATATTTATTCCAATGAATAAAATTAAAAAAAGGTTGAACTGAAACACGATCGTAAAACTTCCCCTTCCGCTTACACACGTAACGAAGTAACAAAAATAAATGATTTGTAAAAGAGTCTAAAAAAATAATAAAAAAAACCTAGCATGAAGATAAAATTCTGTTAATTTCATCCAGTCGATACTAGATTTTGAAATATAATAAAAGCCTCCGCTTAACAGATCTCGAAACACAGATATTAAATTTAAGGAACAAAATTTTCGATCGTTGATTATTAAAGAACTACGTTTAAAGGAAAAAATAGCGAAAGTATGGAGCTTTTTTCCACTTTAAAGTTATTTTTGTTCATGAAATGGAACACATACTAAACATTTTAATTTACGATATAAAACACAATTTCTACTGCAATATCTTATTTTAAATATTATTCACAGAGTAATTCACGAGTGAACTGACTTTCAATTCAGTAAACATGATTTCGACTTCATTATTTCGTTAAACAGAGGGGTTACTGCAATTTCTTTTTTTCCAAAATCAAGTCATTCTTCCCAAAGTTGCGCAGAACTAAGGAAACATTGATATTAGAATTATTAACAAAATTATTAAATTTGTGTTGAATTCTAGATAGTACGATTTTCTTATCTAAAACATTACAAAAACTGATCGAAATACATAACGAATGATATGCTTGAGAAGATTTGTACTGGAAATCTCAAACGATTCCGAAACCCGTAAGCTAACACTATTTCCAATATAATCCTTCCATTGAGATTTGATATTAATATCACTTATTTTCTTGAGATCATACTATCGTAACTTGAAATGAATTATTCACATTGCTTTCACAAATTTCAATGACCTTAAGATATAATAAAAATGAATCTAAAAAATATCATTTATGATCGTTTCCAAAACTTACCTTAATGGAATTCGCTAGCTTCATTTTCTCTTTTCTTCAATATATTAGATAATGTATACAGTGGCGAATATTCGACTAGACAATCGAACTATTATTAAGATTTCAATGTATTATAAAATATTAGGATTATAGTATGTATTTGCATCAAATTTTAAAATAATTATTAAATAACATATAAATAGCTACTTATACTTTATTTAATAAGATGCATATATTATATTCTATTATTATATATTTATATATATTACATCTTATTGTATATATTATGTTATATTCTATTTGACAAATCCTAAAATTAAATCATTGATGCAATGTATCTATGTATGTTCGCAACTTTTCCTAAACTACTGGAACAAATAACACGCCTTATCATATAAGAAATAACAAAAAATGCTGTCAGCTTTACAATATACAAAAATAAATTTAATATTCAGTTAATCAGAAATTAATAAAAATTTTATTTTTGTTTAACTTTGAAGTACTCTACCACTATTTTTTAAAATTCCTCTTTCATTATAATATATCTTTTGACAATGATTTTATTGGTCTTAAAGTAGCGATTTAACCATGCTTAAAACTAATCTTAAAGCAATCTCTCAAATGATGGCAACAATTGCTTAAGCCTCAGTATTTGTAAGCAAAGTTTGCAGTACTAATATAATAAATATTAATGACTTATGCAGAAAATCAGCTATTGGTAGTTTAGGGCTTGAATTCAGAATAACACCGAGTTTATCAACTAGCTTATAATATATTTCAATATTATTCATTCATTTAATTGATTGTTATATTCTATTTGGCAAAACCTTTAAAATAATAATTTTTAATATAGTATTTATTCAAAATTTATTATTTCGATAAATTTTAACATAATAATTAAATGCTTTTATTTGTAATAAGGAAAACTTAATAATTATGGTTAATATTTAAAAATGTAATTAAAATAAATCTTTAACCTGTTGATAAAAGTAAAAAGGTTAAGCTGAATTGACCAATTATTAAAAAATAGGCGTCATAATATACACCATCCAGAATTGCAAAATATCTAAATCCACCATATCAGTACTCAATCCAATCCAAAATAAAAAAGCTTAAGATTTAATATTTCTCATTATGTTGATACCATCAGCACTTTTATGTAAAAATGAATTAAAATGTTTTACATGAAACGTCGAAATTCTGCAATAAACCTGAAAAGAAAATTGTTTAGCCAAGATGTATGACTTCATTCAATACATAATCTCAATTGTGAAGATTTAAAGGAAGAATGAACTATGCTGTCATGCACTTATGGAATAAATGTTTTCTGCGCTGAAAAAAGTAAATACATGTTCTGGTGAGAACTTGAAACAAAGTAAAATTGTTATAGGATACCAAAAATTTTTTTTATCACTTTCTCTATTTGAGATGAAATATCGCTCCGCCAATGTAGTAAAGTATTATTTTCAAATATTTGTTTCTTGCAAACTCGGAAGAAAAGGAAACAATTTGGGAAATAGTTGCTTTGTACTTTAAAACAATGCAATTGAAAAGAAATGTCAACCACAATCCCGGACATGTCGGTTAATAATAGTGACATAAATTGATATATATTTTTAAATTATGCGTTATCAATGTCACGGACTTTTTATTCTGATTATTGATGATTTCATGTGTTTTCTTATGTGATATTCTTAGCAGAGAAATGCCATAAATTTTTGAATGAAAAAATTTATGAATTTCGAATAAATAGCCATTTTATAAATCAACTGGAAGGAGTTAATGAAGGAAGATGGAAATGTTATATTTCACAAAATTTTAAAATTTAACTGAAAATTTTAATGTGTATGAATACAGTTAATGAAACTTTTTAAAATTATTTTCGGTGAGCGTTTTATATTCAATACAAAGCTTCCGTGAATTGTTTTAATTAGGGCAATCATATTAAAATTGATTAACTTTTAAAAAATGATAAATTTTTAACCCACTTTAATTTTCATCTTGTATACACGATAATAAAGTTTATGGGTATAAACTGATTACCAGTATTCAAATAATAGGCTTTTCAAAAATATTAATATCTCTAGACAATCTTTGTACATTTTTAATGCTGTTACTTCAAAAGCAATTTTCAATTTAATCGTGGCAGACGTCTTTCCTTTAAACCATTTCTTCCTAAAATGCAAAAGTGTGTGAAGGAAATACCTAACCATTAAAAGTTAATGAAAATATATAATACAAATGCAACAAACATCTAATATTTACTTTCGATATCCTAGCACCAAAAATGATTCTACATTTTGCTAATGAAAATAATATAATCTAGAACTCTGAAGGAAAATAATTCCGCATAATTTCAAATAACAATAATAATGAGAATTCACAATATACGCAACATTCGTAAGCCTGTTCTGATTAAATATTGCCCAGTGAAAATCAAACGCATTAAAATTAGATTAAAGATTTTACAAGGCTATTTTGCATACAGTTAAAATAAGCGCACAATTAAATAAGCAATTTTTTTTTAAATTTCGGAAATATAAAAAATTAATTAATTAAAGAAATCATATTTTTTCCATCAGAATTTAAATAAAGAAAATCAGAATTTAAATATAGTATTTACTTATTTATTTTTATCCATACCACATGTGCCGAAATAACATACCTAAAATTCAGCACATCTTTTGTGCTAGAAAACCCCCCTATAAAACTAAAATAATAAAAAAAAACGAGGAAAGGAAGAAACGAAAGCCACACAGAACAAAAATTCCCCATCCTCTCATTCAAGAAGAGGGATGATGCCCCAAATATAAACAGCAAATTCTGTTACAAGAACTGCTAAGAACATAACACCTCTAATGACGATGGTACTTCCCCCCCCCCCGTACAATTAACAGGTTTATAGATATATTATTTTTAACGATTTATTATGTCTTATATAAAGGATATCTATTGAAGTGTGGAATTTGGCATTATAGTATCGTTAAAAAAATATTCGTACATAACGCAGACGGCAACGAGAAACTAGATTTAAATTATTTTAAAAAGAAATAAAAGTAAGAACATTTCGCTAATTTTTAAATTACAAATCAAAGCCAATAACACAAATGGACTCAAATAATATGAATTTATCAAAATAAATAAATAAAAATGCCGAGAAAAATTTGGATAGCAATAACAATTCATCATTTCAAAAACTTGAAATGAAAGAGAGAGAGAGCATTCGTCGTAATCATGTGAGGGTAAAATACATGTTTTAATTCGCTTCAAATATTCAATAAATAATTTATTTCATTTTTTAACTCGCACTGACTCGGAAATAAAAAAGATGATTTATAAACGTTTCGCAGACTGAAATTTTAATGAAAATTTATATAAATAGATACAATTTATCTTAAAAGGGAATTTTTAATCTACTTCTGTCATGCAAAATATCATAAATAATTAAAATCAAAATAGATCATTATATAACTACAAGCCCTTTTCCGTTTTTTAAATAAATAAAAAAAAAATTAAGAATATTTTGAAAGCGCAAATTTTTCTTCAAAGAAAAAAACTGCATATATAAACAAACAAAGATTACTCTAATGTATACTTATAAAATAAATGAAAACAACCTCTGTGCAGCAGCGGGGAGGGTGGGGAGACAGCTACTTGGCAGCAACATGAAAACAAGAAACCTTCTCCCTTAATCCGCAAAAACTTCATTCCCCACTCTTTGGAAAACGAAACTTTCCCAGATTCCCCCACTTAAATAGACGGTCGGTAAAACATAAATAAGGCTGCTTGCTAGCCTTATACACACGATGACAAACAAAGAGCCACTTACCTTTTAGGAATCCAAGCTGTGGAAATTGATTACAATATACCAACTCGTAACAAAAGAATAAATGAGATTAAAAACACGTTATGCGTTTACGAAATTTTCTTTACTTCGAGCACATTAAGTGATTCAAGTAGCGAATATATACAGCGAATAATAATGAAAAAATCCAAAATTCAATGGATCATTGAATGAAAAGGCGTGATTCTTAGAAGATATGTAACAAAGTCACTGAAAATTTAAAAAAAAAATCAACAATGAGTTTTGAACATCCTCATGAAATCAAAAATGTCACGTTTTTTCCATCATGCGCATTTGGAGAATTTCATTTTGCCGCGCTAAAATATCATTTTCGAGCGTCAGCTTTTCGATCTCTTCTCTGAAGACTCGGATTTTTTCAAGTTCCGCGGCAACGTTAAATCCGGCCGGCCGGACAGTTGTCCTTTCCGGTTGTTTATGCAATCTTGCTTCTTCCAAAGTCTTTTCTAATTCCTCCACCTGATCCTCCAAACGCACGTACTCCTCCACCAAGTCGCTCTTGGACATGGTCTGCAGACGCTCGGACTGCAAATCCTCATAGGTCTGCACAAATTGTCTCTGCAGGAATTCTTCTTCGTCTTCCGGACAACTATAGAATTCATCTGAAGAGTCCACACTATTGCTGTTGTCCCGATGGCGAGTACCAATTGAAAAAGTATTGAAATCGGGTTCTTGAGTACAGTGATCCTCCATTAAAAATTGCGTGGTGTTGTAAGGGGCAAGGGGTAATCCACTCGCTGACATTTCCTCACGGATTCGGTTAGCCCTCCTGGAATTTCTTTCCTCTAACTCTCGCCTTTCGGTCCAAGACAGCTTACAGTATGGTTTCCATTTCCTTTTCCGGCGATTTTTATTTTTCTTTTTCGAAGAAAGTTTACCCGAATGTTTTTTGGCCACAGGAGCATTTTTCAAAGTTTTTGATGACATATAGGAATTTTTCCTGGACTGAGAATCCTTAAAAGCACGTTTTCTATTTTTGCGTTTAGGAGGCTGTTTAGCTAATTTAACATTCTTGGGAACGATAGCCGAAAGTGAGGGCTGAAGCGTGTCATCCGCGACACTGTTACATTTAAATGCCTCTTGGGGCAGCACGACTTCGACTTTAGCCATCGCAGGCTTCCCGACCACTAAGCGACCTGGCCGATGATGATCAACTCTCGAATTTCCCTCCTCAGCATCCAAACAGCAACTGAACTGATAAACTCCAACGCAGAACTCAATCTATATCGTAACAACCGTAAGTCCGCTTTGGAAATAGTTCTACTAATACATGAACAGTTAAGTTCTTAATAAAGAATTTGCCATAAAATAGTGATATTTCTAAGAATTTATCATATGAGTTTTTTTAAAAAAACTGTTGTTTAAATATTTTATCAAAATTTTTAAACTTTGCGCATGAATACAAAGACCGAGAAAAAAAGGAAAGATCCAAATTCTGAATTCGTCATCAACTAGAGGCGCCATCTACGGGAATCTTATGGTACTAGTTCAAAATCGATAAAAATCAGCACCAAAAAGTAACTAATTTGTAATTCTGTAGGCATACTACCTTTACGGGCTACAATTTCTGGGAAAATATGTTAATAATCGATATAATTATCGAGATGAAATAAGAAAGAAAAATCGGAAAATTTTAGAAATTTTAAAAGCATCATCAGAAAGATATATATTTCAGAACAGAGAGGAACTGAAATAGTTGAACTTCATAAGTAACTTCTTAAACTTTTCCTCTGATTGCAAAATATTTCGCACGTGCATGAATTGCGATAAGAACTTTTGTGACCTCAAATGCATACTGTAAATATAATAGGAGAACGACAAATGAAGAAAAAATCAAATACATATACTTGGAAAAAATTAATAATCCGTACCTAGATATTTTTTTAATTATCTTTGCTTATTAATTAAGTAGAATTTTCAAGAAATATTGTTTGCAAATATCTTTACTACCCTAAAATTCACGATTTCAGGTTACGACCCATAACTTAATAAGCATTGACATAAATAATTTAGAATATTAATATACTTGCAGTTCGCAATTTTGATATATGTGCACCTTGCGGAAAGTTATAGAAGAATTTCAAGACAATTTTATATGTATAAAAATTAAATTTGATTTTTACAAGAGATTTTTAAGGCACACTCATCATAGAAAAATTCATGCTCACGTAAGTCATGTGCCGCTTCAATTTAATTTTAGAATCTATTCCACATCTTGTTGGGAGAGGGAACTAAGAACGCTCTGTCTATGTTCATCATAAGACAAAATGCAATTAGATCTTAAAAGACAAGCGCATTTATGCTTGTCATATGACTATGACATAATGTAAATAATTCTTTTGATATTCGACTCTACTTGTAGCTTTGAAGGACTGTATGCTCTATAGGTTCGGCGCTCATTAGATTTCATAAATGCTAATCATTGGAGGTATTTCTGAAAAAATTATATTAGTGAACAGTCTATGTTATAGATGTTTTAGTATGAATCAAAACAAGGAATGTGTAACCAACTTTTCGAAGATTATATAGACATTTTCGTATTCTTGAAACAGAGTTGAAATACTTTTAAATAATAGCCGTTAATTAGCAAAAATGAAATGATTGTAATGTCATTTAAAGAGATTAATACCTGAAATAATGCTATCGAAAAAAGTTTTTGTTTGTATTGTAAAAGAGCTTTAATGTTGATGCGTATATTTAGAAAATGGATCCTCTTTAAGTTATTAAACATAAGCAATGATACAAATTGCTTTTTACATCAATTTCGTTCAATCAAGACTTTTTTAAAATTTTGAACAGACTCTATTTATTTCGAGTTGAAAAAAAGATTCACGACCTCATTTTCGAATGAAATCTTTCATCGCGTCCCAAATGAATCGGCCGATAAAAAAATTCAAAACCAATGGAATATTTATTGATTAACTAAATCAAATTTCGATTTAAAATAACTATCTGAGTGTTGTTTTTTTTCTCACAATCTCAGCGAAGAAGGTCCAAAACTGTTTCATTTAGCCATAATACAATTTTCATATAGTGCACATTAAGTGATCTTCATAAGCTCCTCATCTCCAATTTAACTTTAAAAACCATTGTTCGTCTTGAGTAGATTGCTTATAGTATTAGATCACAACCAGCATAAGACAACGCGATATTATCACCGATCAAGTGGGGTCAAAACTGAGTAGACGAATTGGATGTCCAAATTCTCAGTAAGCACTTTGCCAATTCTGACATGTTTTCGCCTGAACGATAGATTCTGGGGTGCCACCACTTCGATGGCAGGATATGGAATGACCTTGAATGTCCAAATTACAACACTTCAGAGTTAGATTTCTGAGAAACCCCGCTCTCTCAAATAATTTAAATAGAAAACCATTCTTTGTTGTAGTGTGTGTGTGTGTGCGTGCGTGCGCGCGTATAACTGAATTTGCTTTAATCAGATTGAATTTATTGCATCGAAAACTCTCCAGGGGTATTACATGAAAGCATCGTGGGATATTTGATTTATTTCTAACTTTGAATCTACTGAGAAAGGAATTTTATCCCAAACCACAAAACTGCCACATCATACGAATCAATGAAGACAAATTTTACTACCAAGCCTCATACATTCCGATTTTTCGACGAAACTGCTCCTCAAACTTGCAGTTTTTTCGATCCAAAACCGAGACTTTTGTTCAATGTTGGCTTTCGTGGATTAGCATCTTATGATGAGTTAAAATGTAAAAAGGAATTCTACCGTATCTCATAAGTAATTTGAGTATCCGTTCAATTAGTTTTATGTGATAAAATTGTAAGTGTTTACTTCTGCTAATTCCAATATTTAATATCTAATTCAGTTTCAGCAATCTTCTTTTTCATAGAGTTTTTAATTTGATATGTGAAGGAATCCAAATAACAGGGAGAGAAATTTTTAATAAAAAATTCTAGCACCGTTAATTCTTAAAAATGGACTTACTTCAGATACAAATAAAAAACAATTTTAAATGTGCAAAAAATTTGCTAAGCCACCAACAAAAAAATATATGGCATATCAATGTATTTAAGCTACTCTACATTTTTTTAAATAACATAACAAATTTTGAAAAATCTAAAATAAAAATTTGCAATTCACAAAATATATTGCAATCATTCGTCATAAACGTGGAATATGTTCTTTTTGAAATACTACCCGAGCGAAAATTGTCGAGCTTATCTAAATACAGCACGACAGCTTGCTTAAAATCAGTTTCTTCTGAAGTAAGCACAATGTAACTATCATGCAGCTGATCAAAGACAAATATTGATGAACATAGCATTAAGAGGTTTCATGATATTCAAATACACTAGAAAACAATTGTCCTTTCAGAAAAAAATAATTACACTTTTTTTTTGCTTCATAATGATCCATTTCCTTTGCATAAAGCATTAGCTGCAATAAAAGGGGGTTTTTTTGTATAAAAAATTTTCCGCATTCTTTTTCATCATTGACCTTCATAAAATTGCCAAAGCATTCTTTGATTTGCATTTCAGTTCATCTTTAGAACGTTGTTTTGTACTAAGTACTCAATTTACTCACTAATTCGAAAAAAAAAAATGTAAGCACATCTTATAGTGTTTCTACGTAAACAGGAAAATTTAACTATTAATCACTTTATGCCTGCGAATTTTCTACAAACTTACAAAATGAAAATTTATTTCAATTCGAAATTCTAGCAGAAATGTGAAATAGTGGAGAAAAGAAGAAAGAAAAGAAAAGAAAAAGACTATAAAGGAGAAATAAAATCCCAAGGAAAATACAACCGCCAAGGGGGAGGGGGAAATAAAAAATAAAAAGTCTGCAGTAGAGAACCTTTCGTTTAGGGTCGTCAGATAGTTAGTTATCTTACCGTCTCCGCCTCCTCCTACACGCAAGGTCATACCGTACGTTTCTCTTTCTTACTGCATCCAAGAAAGTTCTTCCGTGTACCAAGTCTTTTAAAGAGGAACAACTGATCATCCAAAAAATATCCGATTACTAATTTCAATGCGAAAATTTTCTTGCAGAGTACCGATTCCACCTAATTGGAATCCATGCCAAATCAGAGGGAGGGGTTTCTCCAAAACTTTCTTGCATACTTTCTAATAAAGATCAATTTGTGTTTTAGACGCATCACATTCCAACCGACTAAAATAAAAATTAAAATCAAAACAATTATCACATTTATATGCTTTTGAAAGTGCAGATCGACAGACGGTCAAACTCTTGGATTTAGCTCAAAATGTGTTAAGAGTCTTCACTATAGTTGTTAAATCAGTGTACCGAATTTTATCCATCTAGCTCTCTTCTTTTTATAGTTATTTCTCTTATTAATTTATATTCGAACAGTTGGGCAAACAAACTTCCTCTGATTAGATTTTTGCTCAAAATATGATAGAAATTTACAAATCTGTTGCTAGGAATATATACGAAATTCCATCCGTCAAGTTCAAAGCGTTTTTGAATTATCTTTGTTACAGACAGCCAGATATAATGCCAAAAATTTGTTTCATGAAATCAGGGAGGTCTAAAACATGGAGATTCGTTAATCTCGAGTTTGTTTAATTCGTTTTCCTATATTTCATATACGAGAAAGTAAAAAGCCCTCTAGCAGCTTCAAAACGACTTATTAATGTAACAAACATAAATTTTCTATTAAGTTGTAACCACCATCTATAATTCAAACAATTCATTCTTTTTAGATTTCGGGCATGCTACCTGCAATCTGAAGCGTAGCAATGACATAAGATTCCCGGGATATGATGTTTATTCTTCGCTCTCCTAATTTGGCGATAAACTCGAAGTTGTGGGAGAAAAAATAAGAAGAAGAAAAAAAAAAAAGGGCCATCTCTATTCCCCCAGAACTGGCGCTAGGGGATCTATAACAAGGAATGAAAACAGTTAAGTGTTAAAAATTTTGGAAACTCAACCACACTAAAAATTTTGAAAGGTTTTTCATTTGATTTTCACTTATTCAAAGCATTCAGACGTAGTACACAACAAACTGGCTACTCCGACCTGCCGGAAGGTACACGGAAAAATTTGAATAACCGGACCTCCGCAACAGCAACACTAGCGGGAACTGTGGTTGAACCCTAATGGCTATCACCAGCCACGGTACAACCCTTTCCTAAGGAATTACGTCCCATTATCGATGGGAGGAGCCAGACCTCCCCCTTTTCGTGTACCCACAAGGGTGGCGAGAATCAACCACCATGCCGGAAGCTTTTCAACCTCAATTACGAGGTGCTCCTCCCCTTGGGACCATTGAGACTTGGTACAAGGGAATATCTTAATTTAAGAAATTTTGTTTTGCATTTTAATATGAGATTAAAGTATCATAAAAATAGTTTTTAAAAACTACAAAATGCAATCAATATAACCTTTTGTGAAACTTATATTACTTTTCCTTTTCTACCTCGTCCAACAAATGCTCATTCAACTTCAAATTATCATGATAATTTAGTTTAAAATGATATTAAATGTATTTCAAACTAATACATGCGTGATTAAATATCGTAGAAATTCTTTTGAAAACTTATTTTCGCTTCAAAATTCCTGTAATTTAAATAAGAATAACATTAATTAAATTATCAGTTTGCTAAAACGCAAAAAAAAAAAAAAAAAAAAAAAATCCGGGCATTATTGAAGCCAAAATTTACAATTAATCATTAAAAACAATTATTATATTCTTGGCATTAGAAATGTAATAAATTTATTTCGTACTGTAGAGGAACATAATAAATGAGACACATCAAAGTTAAGATATGAAATTGTGTAAAGTTTTCCAATTATTTCCCGAATTTCCAATGCTTTTAAATTCAATAATCATATCTCCAGTTCTTCGATCAGAGCTTATACAGTGATACTGCAATTGATCGATCCAACTTGAGGATCAAGTTGGAGACTTGACTCTATTGTAAATCCGTAGTATATGTGACACCGGTGTGATCCATC